>OX578144.1:146331258-146931258 GCA_951213105.1 Amaurobius ferox | reverse complement strand
TTCATGTTTACAGCTCATATCAATCACGTCCAGCTAACTACTGAGACGAACGACCCTTCTACAGGTTTCTTTTGTGAAATTATCAGTTTGGAAAGGGGGCGATCTTTATCTTCTTGCTCTTCGAGGTCGTAAACCAATTAACGCGACGAGGTATCCATGGTCGTGTTCCACTGAATGCAGGGATGCTGAAAGAAAAATTCTGGTTTCTTCCTCCCTGGCATGAACTTGCTTCCCACGTTGATTTCTGTTTCAGTGATAGACAATATTTCTTTAAAGCAAGTTTATTTTAATTTCTCATGTAATTATATGGTAATCTGATATGTATTATCAGTACTAGTTGCTAGTGCATCTCTCAACACGTGACTAAATCTTATAAAAAAATTATTCACTGAAACAAATCCCAATGCAAAATCAAAATTTTAAGGTATGTTCAAAATTCTTCCCTCCAATGTTGAATCTGCTATTTTCCGTACTTCTCATCAACTCCCTAAGATCTTTGGTCAAATTAAACTTCATAAACCTAATCATCCTATGCTTCCTATTGTTTCTAAATGTTGGGGACTTACTTATTTTTTAGAAAAATTCCTTGCCTTCTTCTTAAAACCTTTTTTTAATAACCATAAATTTTCTATCAGTTCAACTGAAAATTTCATTAGTATTTTATACAAAACTAAATTTAAATCTAATAGTACCTTGCATAGTTTTGATGTTGTTTCTTTATTTCCTAGTATACCCGCTGACATTGCTATTAAAATTATTATTAAAAAAACTACATAATCATAATTTTAAAACTCCTACTATCGACGCAATCACTTCTTCTTTGAATATTATTGCGGAGATAAATTATTTTGGTTTCCATGATGCTATTTATTTACAAACCTGTGGTGCCCCTATGGGTAGCCTTTTATCTGGTATTTTAGCCGAGGTGGTTTTGCAGGAACTCAAGAATGAGATTTTGCCTTTTTTATTCCCCCCCCCCCCCCCTCTCTCTTTGGTGCCGTTTTGTGGATGATGTGTTTATTGTTTGGTATAGTGATTTAGAAGATCTTTCTTTTCTTTTGTCTGAAGTTAACGATTTTTACCCTTCTATCAATTTTACTGTCGAACATGAAACTAATGGTTCTTTGCCTTTTCTTGATGTACTGGTCACCCGTTCTGCTATTGGTTTTCAAACCTCGGTTTTCCGTAAACCTTCTTTTACTAATTCTTGTATACCTGCTAATTCTTACCATTCTCTTTCCTCTAGCAAAGCGTTTTTTTATGCTTATTTTAATCGCGCTTATAATGTTTGTTCATCTATCTCTGCTTTAGTGATGAAATTGATTTTATTTTTGGCCTTGACCGTGAGGCTGCCTACTCCTTTGAGTTTATTTATAAGGTTTTTTTCAAAGTTCGCCGTAAATTTACACTTTTTGATACTAAACTTATTGCCTTAAAAGATCGTTTGACTTATAGGTCTAGTTTTCCATACAATCCTCGGATTTTCTGCCCCTTGATCCATTTTTGTTCTGAGTTTGGTTTCAAACCTGCACATTCTAATATTTCTTCTTTATTTAACCATATTCGGTCTGATAAACTGGGTGATAAGGATGACTTTAAAAGCTTTGCTGGGGTGTATGTTGTTCCCCTGTTGTCCACCGATGGTAATTTTATATTTTATATTGGAAGTACTAAACGCACTGTTGGCATCCGTTTAGCAGAACATGCTCGGGATGTCAGGGGTAGTAAACTTTCTACGGCTCTTGCTCAATTTGTTGTTAAAGATCATTTTCAGCCTCTTTTTGAAAAGACTTTCCTTTTGATGCGTTGTAATAACCTTCGTATATTCTCCTTTTTGAATCCCTTTTTATTTATATCTACCGTGAGTCCGTTTGTAATTTTGACCCTGTTATGAATTTGAGTTACGCTTGGCGATTCATTCTCGACTCCATGCAATTCAAGTCTCTGCAAAGTTATCTTTGACGTCTTCATCTTTGGGATTATGCTTGGTTGCCACCCCTCCCCCCTTTTTTGATTTCTGTAATTAAATTGTAATTTACTATGCTGTTCTTTTGTTGTTGGAATTTTTAAAACTCTAAAAAAATTGTTTTATAGTTTTCGGTTTATCCTTGCCTAAACGTAGATTCTTTTGTAAATTGTATTTATGCAAATTTTGTCGCTATATCTGGTCTATATATGAACGATTCAAATTTTATTTCTGTGTAGCCACTGATGAAGAGCGTGCTTATGCTCGAAAGCGCTCTGGCCCCTTTTTTAAAAAATTTTTGTACGTCTTATAGGAAGTAAAATAAAGACCTTCTGTTGTGGATGTGTGCTTAATTTTTGCTATTAAAAATACAAATTGTTTTTTTAGCTAATGGGTGACAAATATGAACTACAATATATTAAAATTGATCAGTGTTTAATTTCTGATGCCTAATATTCTTTGAAGCGACAATTTTTTTAAGGTTAGCAATAGCTGCGAATCCGTTCTGACTAATATCCTCCTGGGATTCAAGGAAAGTTCTCAACTTTTCAATAGACTTCTCCGCTTCTTTTATGCTAACTTTAGGTGAATCTGTCTCCACTATTTCATCACCGTCGTCATCAGAAACTCCTCTCATGTCATCTATGATCTCCGTATCAGTCAACATTTTGCATGTTGTCAGGGAATCGTCCACATCTAAAAAGGTTTCGAATGAGATATTTAGATTAAGTCTATTCTTGGTGATCATCCATTCTTCCGAATTTACTTCATTGGCTTCTAATTTATACATCTTGTCAACGCTTGTTTGTTGTTCTTGTTCTTCCTCATTGTTCCTTTGTTTAAATCTGGCTTTTAGAAAACAATTCCTGATCGTCTTCTCCGTAACATTTCTCCAAGCATAGTCTGTCATCCTCATTGCATTCAAAACATTGATGTTGGGAAGGGTATTGCCTTCGTTCTCGTCTGTATCCCACGTTGAAACTTCGAATGATCCCTTGATCGAGGGGTTGCAGCTTGGATGCAGAGTTAGGAGGCAAAAACTTTATAGTGACGTTTCTTAGAGTAGGGAAGTTGGAATGAGCATTGAAGTTATCGATGAACAAAATAATTTTTCTTTTTTTTAAACCCATAGATTTGTGGATGTCTTTCAACCAGTCACTAAAGATTTCTCTGGTCATTCATACTTGCTTTGTAGGAAAAAGGAAACGATTTCACTTTTGAGAAACATCTGGGCTTTGCAGAACGACCGATCATCAGTGGTGAAAGTTTTACACTTCTCTCTTGATTAGTTACTAAAAGTACAGTTACATGCACTTTACTCTGTTTACCACCTCGGCACTCTTCTTCCTTGAATGTCGCTGTTTTGTTGGGTAAACATTGAAAAAATAGCTCTGTTTTATCGGTGTTGAAGACATCCATTGGCTCATAGTCTTCCAGCAGGGAAGGGAGCTCCTTGATCCACTCATCGCAAACACTTTGAGATACACAGACGCACTTTCATCACGCAGTTTTCTGAAAACGATGTCATGTCTCCTTTTGAAGCTCTAAATCCACCCTTTGCTGGCTTTAAATTCGCTGCTATAGCCAAGTTCTTTTGCAAAATCTTCGGCTTTCCTCTGTAGTATCATTCCGCTGATAGGAACCCTTTGGTCATGACATTGTACAAATCATTTTCTCACACACTCATCAACATCCGGGAAAGTACATTTTCGACTTTTTTCACTTTCTTATTGTTTTCAAAGTTTCTCTCTACCAAATCTCTGTTCTTTATTATCGTCGAAAGAGTTCTCGGCGGAATACCAAAGTTCATTGCAACTTCAGTCTTTTTAAGTAGAAGAATTCCATCCAAAAATTTTTAAATTTTCATTTTTTTCTTCCATCGAAAGAACATTTAACTTCCTTTCCACTCCCACCATTCACTCCTTCACTTAACGTTCCTGCTTGACTTAACATTGCAATCACAAACTACGTTACTAACTTATCAGTTTATTAGTCACCCCCCAACCCCCATTGTTCAAAGTTCCCAGTCCCTACTGAAAGGACCGATGGAAGTTCCATTCCCTTTGTGGATTCCCGAGAAATTTGCGACTTGCACCTGTCTTCAATCTATCTTCCTACCATCTACACACGACGTTGTGACTGTTGTTATGCAAGGAATGTTTCTTAATGCTGCCAAAATATGGCTGCTAAACTTCGAATTTGTATAATTAATGCTTCATGCCATAATTCGAGATATGAAGGTTTTGGGAGAACATTTTTGAAGATAAACATGGAAAAACATTGAATTTTGCCTGAAAAGGCAGGGAAATAAGTAAATTTCGAGATATAGAGGTTTCCGAGCTAAGCAGGGTTCAAGATAGACAGGTTTGACTGTATGTGAATGAAAAATACACAACATTCATTTCTTTATAGTAGGTTTCAATAATAATGTAATATTTTAGTAGGTTTAATATTTTCATAAAATATTATTTTTTTACGTGGCAATTTTGTGGGTTTAGATTACATTTCTGTGCAATGTTGAAACATCCTTTTCCATCCATGTTTAGTTTAAAATTATATGAATTAAAAAATGCACAACATTAATTTCTTTGTAGTATGTTTCATTATTAATTAATATTTTTGTAAAATATTTATTGTATTTTAAGTACGATTTCGCATATATAGATTAAATTACTGTGTAGTGCCTTTAACATCTATCTTATTTTTGATAACATCTCAAATTAGTTAAACAATACTTTCACATGTTTACATGAAAATGAAGGATTATTTTCTTTAAAATATGTTCAAATCAAGTGATTATGCAATGGAATCCCCCCCCCCCCCCCTTTATTTTCTAGGAAAGGGTCTCAAAAGCATTACAGCAAAGTATTACAATTTGAGAACTGAACATCTTTTGTGTTTTAGTGAGCCCCCCATCTCAAAAATTTTCCTCTGTTTATGTCGTTGATATGTTTTTTTATTTACTGACTGTGTAAAATACATTTTTCTTATGTAGTAGGCATTTCCAATGTGATAGTGAGTTAATATTTTTTTGAAAAAAGCATGCATTTTTTGTGTGATGTAAGAAAATCCCTATTTTTCTCTATGTGATACTGAACATGTTATATGCTAGCTTGTAGAGCACCATAAAAATAAATGCTCACCGCTCAATCTACTGGAATTTTATTCTCTATTGTTTGGCATTTGTGTGTGTTTATATTTCATGAAATATAAATATATAAAAGTGATAGATGTTTATGTTTGGAAAAATCTTTAGTATTCTTCAGAAGAAGAGGCAGAGGATCTGCAGTCTACTATGTCTAATCTACAGGCGAACAAAACTAAGAAACTTTTAACTGTTAGTAAAGAAGATGTCACTTATCAACCTTTCCGAAAAAACTTTTATGTGGAAGTTCCTGAACTTGCAAGAATGACCACAGAAGGTATGTACTTTTTTGATATTGTCTGAAATTTTGTGGTGGTGGGAGGATTGTTTCATTCTTTCATCAGCCAGAAAATATTAGAACTTTTAAACATGGCTATTTCAGTAATTTTTGAAATTTCCCGAAACTAAAATTGAATTAAAACTGCAAATTCAGTGAAATTTCAAATAATTATTTGTCTTATTTTGTGCATTCAATTGAATGAATAATGGAAGAAGTAATTTTTTTAATTTCCCGGAACTAAAATTTTATTAAAACTGCAAATTCAGTGTAATTTCAAATATATTATTTGTGCACTCAATTGAATGAATAATGAAAGAAATAAAGAAAATAAATGCAAGTCTTTAGAGAAAGTTATGTGCTGCCTTATCTGATTTTTCCTTTTTGGAGATAAATCATTAATTCATATGCATAAAATTCATTGCATTTTTAACTAAATAAAAGAGCTTAAGTTGCAAGAAAAGTATTACTACCTGAACATTTTAATTTTAATAAAACATTTGCAACCATTTGAATAAATAATTTTAATCATTATGATGAAAATATTTCCGCCAAATCCCAACATCAACACTGAATATATATATATATATATATATATATATATATATATTTATATTTATACAGAGTGTATATAAACTGATGGTAAGAAATGTAAGGGGTTATAGAACTCACCAAAACAAACAACTTTCACAATACAATGTGGGGTCGGTAAACAACTGGCAAGCCACGACAGGGCATTTTCTCTGGAGTGGATGAAACATTGCGTCAAAATGGAAAACACAGTAAATCCGTATGCTACACGTTCCAGATGCCACAAGCAAAGGTTCTCCGTGAATGTGTGGACAAGGATTATCCATGACCAATTAATTGGCCCATATCTGTTACCAGACCGCCTAGACGGACAGAAGTACCTCACCTTCCTCCAACAGCTGCTGCCAGATTTACTATGTGTTGTACTAGCAAATCATCGAGTGATTATGTGGCTCCAGCACGACGGAGCGCCAGCACATTACACTAGGATTGTGCGTAACTACCTGGACATTGCTTTTCCGAACAGATGGATTGGCTGTGGTGATTCTTTCTCATGGCTTCCCAGATCTCCCGATCTGTCCTGCCTGGATTTTTTCCTCTGGGGACAGCTAAAAAGCACTGTTAACAAGACGCCCATTGAATCACCAGAGGACCTTGTCGTCCGAATTAGCGTCGAAGCTGCAGACATTCGTGAAATTCTAGGAATCTTCTAAAGTGTATGTGATTCACTCCGTCGCCACTGTGATGCCTGTCTTGCAGTTAGTGGTCATTCATTTGAGCATTTGTTCTAAACATTTTGTCAATAAATTTTCATTATTCGTCTTCACTGTATTAGACTTCACTTCACTCCATTTTGATGCAACGTTTCATCCACTCCCATAGAAAGCGCCCTCTCGTGGCTCACTGGTTGCTTTCCGACCCCACATTGTATTGTGGAAGTTGTTTTTTTGGGTGAGTTCTATACCCCCTTACATTTCTGATCATCAGTTTATATACACCCTGTATATATACAGGGTGTCCAGTACTATCGGTGCTCAATGGCTATTTCCTCAACCGTTAGTCACAGAGATATACTTCCAATTGCAAAAATGTTTTTAATTTTAAAATCTATTATCTTAGAAACAGTTTAAATCAATAAATACATTTCTGAAAGAAATACGAAATATAAATTTTTATACGGTCCCCCGGTCCTACCAATTATATTTAGGAAAATCATCTTCATACAATTTCATGCAAACTAAAAAAAAATCTTCCTTTTATGACCGAAATTCACTGAGTTATGAAGCATTAAACTTTGACTTAAGTCGCTTTTTCACGCATACATAAAAATGTCCTGTTTCAGTCAACCAACCAAAAGTGCTCCAATTTTAAACAGCTCTAAATCTGTCAATTTTGGTTGTAAAAGGTTGATATTTTTTTTTATTTTGCATAAAATTGTATGAGGATGATTTTCTTAAATACAATTGGTACGACCAGGGGACTATATAAAAATTTATATTTCACATTTCTTTCAGAAATGTATCTATTGATTTAAACTGTTTCTAAGATAATAGATTGTAAAATTTAAAATATTTTTGCAATTGGAAGTGTATCTCTGTGACTAACAGTTGAGGAAATAGCCATTGGGCACCAATAGCACTGGATACCCTGTATATATATGTTAACAAATGCTGGTTGTTGGGCTGCTAGGTCATTAGACAGCAAGCTCTCTAGTATTTCTCAATGATTGAATTAAAAGTCACTAGTGCAGGGCATTCGTTTAAATGTTTTCCAGACAGAGGCTGTCCTAGGTCACTTAAAGTACGATCCGGGGAAGAAGTAGGTCCAATTCGATTGAGATGAGCCCTGAGACAGTCATGGCCCATCAGAAGTCTGAATCTGGCAACTCCTTATCATCGAGGTGCCCCTGGAGTGACGAATGTGTATATATATATATATATTTGAAATATAATAATAAGAATTATGTAAAAAAAAAAAATAAATAAATAAATAAATAAATAAATAATAATAAAAAAAAAATACAATTCAAGTAATATTAACATCACCATAGAAGCAAATTCACGGCCATAATGCCGATAAGAGAAAAGAACAGAACCTTCCCAAATTCGATGATTAATCAGAATAAAATTCCTCTTCAGGTCTGAGTATTTAATTCTAATTAACCCAAACAAATGCCTGTTTCAGATTAAGCAATAGTACATTACTATAAATGCTTAAACTATATATATATATATATATATATATATATATATAGTTTAAGCATTTATAGTAATATATATATATATATAAACTATATATATATATATATATACATACAGGGTGTCCAGTGCTATCTGTGCCCAATGGCTATTTCCTCAACCGTTAGTCACAGAGATACACTTCCAATTGCAAAAATGTTTTAAATTTTAAAATCTATTTATCTTAGAAACAGTTATCAATAAATGCATTTCTGAAAAAAATACGAAATATAAATTTTTATACAGTCCCTCTGGTACTACCAATTATATTTAGGAAAATCATCCTCATACAATTTTATGCAAAATAAAAAAAAATCATTTTACTACAAAATTGACAGACTTATAGCTGTTTAAAGTTGGAGCACTTTTTGTGCTGAGAAATTGTCAATACGGTCCCTGATTGGTTGGTTGCCTGAAATGGGGCATTTTTATGTGTGGGAAAAGTGACTTAAGTTATAAAGTTTAATGCTTCATAACTCTGTGAAGTTTGGTCATAAAAGGAAGATTTTTTTTCATTTTGCATGAAATTGTATGAGGATGATTTTCCTAAATATAATTGGTAGGACTGGGGGACCGTATAAAAATTTATATTTCGTATTTCTTTCAGAAATGTATTTATTGATTTAAACTGTTTCTAAGATAATAGATTTTAACATTTGAAACATTTTTGCAATTGGAAGTATATCAGTAGTATATGCTGCGTGGTAAATCCCACACGTTCGATCAGAACGCTATAAATACTTAATATGTTCATGGAACATTAAGTTAAAGGCTGTCGTGATCGTAAATGGTTTAAGCTGAAAATTAAAAGGTAATTAAAAGGTTTGGAAATGAGGATAAAGATTAAATTTAAAATAACAAAAAAGGTTTTATTTACATATTTTACAATTAAAAGAAACATGAAGAGGTTTGAGCCCAAAAGTTGCTCCCTTAAAATACTGATACATCGTAAAAGATTAGCACGCTAGATCATTAAACATTAAATATCTCGTAAATCATTAGCATACATAAAAAATCACTAATACATTGTAAAGCCTTGATACATCAAAATTAAACATTAAATCATTGCTATTCCTCAATTACTATTTCCAACACAATACTCATCTGTGCTTCACAAAATAAAAAATATCCCAACAAAACTTTCAGGTTGAGATAAAAAGAGCGAGAGGAGAGAAATATCAATATCTAGTACTGTGCGAAGTCAAAGGCCTTACCTCGGCTCTTGGGCCCATCGGCCGGACGTTCGGTTGATGACTCGGGGAAACGGGAAGCATTCCGTTCCCTTGAAATTTCTAAAACTTAAAAATCACTAAACTCCACTAAATCTCAGAAGACACTCTCGACTTTTTCTGCCAAAAAAACCTCTCTCAAAAACTTCCAATTTTATCTCTCCTCCCTCTTAAATTTTATTCGCTGTCAGGTCCTAAGCCCCCCTTAATATTATTGGAGAACACTTGGATCCTCACTTTCAGTGGCCAGTCCATGACAGAAGGGCTTGGTCAGTAGCCCCTGAATTATTACTTGCAGGTGGCTGGAGTCCCACGCTCCTGCGTAAACCCCTGGGCTTAACTGCGCCCCCAACGACCGCTTACCCCCCGATGCGTCTTCCTCCATCTTGTACGAGACCACCCACAGGCATGGAGTCCAAGCTCCACTGACCCTTTCCGTTGCAGGTGGTCAAAGGGGAAACTTAAAAATTGCGTGAAAAGACAGGGACCATCTTTATAGGTATGAGGCCTATGTTAAAAATTCCACGATGTCACATTGCATGATGAAAACCAATGGGACATTCACCCCTTTCCCTTACTTTTGACAGCAAACACCGTCTGTGTCCAGTACACCTGAAAAAATACAGATATCTGCATACACACAGAACATAAAATAACTATAAATATGAAACAAACATTGAAATTCCGAAAATTTTCGTGTTACAGTTCATTGATTTGGTCAGTTCTATGTGGTGGAAAGTTCCTCGTAAATTATTTCCCTGAAATCACAAATGTTCAATGTATTCACGCACTGGAAATGACCTGGAAAGTTCTGAGTACACCATTGTCCTTCCGGAATCATGAAATGTCTGTCGCACTTCTGGCTGGTCCTGGAGAAAAAGGCTGTTTTGTTGTGTCTTTGGAACTGGTTGGTCCGTTCATATCTATGTTTAAGCTGTATTTAGAAAGCTTTTTTTTTTTTCTTCACTGTACTCAAAATATATCACACAACCAAGAAATGCACTCATGTAGCACTTAAAATTTCACCATTTCTAAAGTCAAATGCGACTTTAAAGTAACTGATAGTTTTCACTTTCTTGTGTAATGTCCACATATGCTAATGGTATGTATTTGGAGCTGTTAATGAAAACGCCTTTATGTGACTTCATCGTGCAGTAACCTTCTGTAAGGAAAAATGTGGTCCTGAAAGTCAATGATGACCTACGCCCCTGCGTCGGTAGGTTGCTATCTCTCCTCATGGCTCTGTCGTGGATCACGTCTCGTGGGTCAGTTGTAGATGCCTCTCTGCTGGTGTCCTGTCTGTTATTGGTTGCTGTCGTTGTCCGTTCTTTTCAGACATATTGCTGAAGATAAATTTATACAGGCCAAAAGACATACATACAGATACTCAAATATTGAAATCTCTCTCTCAGAAAAATTACATTACAATTAATTCTGATTACAAAAATTCCTATCATAATTATTTATTTATACCTAGTCAATTTTATTCACAACATTGCTTACTTCCTTAACTACCCTCTAAATACTTTTAATATTTATATACATTCTCTATCAAGTCGTCTTAATCTTTATTTTCTTTCAACCCAAATGTAAAAATTTCCTATCCTTAAGATTTAATACTTATATACATTCTCTCCGAATTGCCATGCCATGTATTACAAATTATTCATTTTCTGTACTTCATTATATCTGTATATATATACAAAAGATTTTTCGAAAATCACCGTTAAAACCAAAAAAAAAAAAAAAGAATTTTCTCTTCGTATTTCTATACACACAAAAAAAGAAATGCCTTTCGTAAACCCTTTCGCAGTTACCAAACAAATTAGCATAAATCATTTAATCGGACACCTTTAATTTTTCCTTTTAATCCAAATTTTGCCTTTCAAATCTCCCAATTCTGTAAATTCTCCCTTTTGTTAGAGCATACTAAAGCCTTCTGATATCACAATTCTGTGTACCTTTTTAAACTTCCCATTTGCAAATCTGTGTACAAGAAATTTCCTGTGAATTTGTTTTTCCTATCTTCATTTCCAATTCCAAAAATGTCTGTAAAACCGTGTTTCTCCCATTTTCCTTCCTAAATCCCATGTACGCCCCTGCATCGGTCAGATAAATTGCTTCGAAATCCTCCGAATTATTACGGCTCCTCTGTAAATGGGAGGGGGAGAAAAAAAAAAAAAAATTCCAAAGCCTGGGTTGAACAAAGAGGATTCTTCCCTTCTCTCTTTTCCCGTTAAAAAAAAAAACTGGTATGGAAACAGAAGATCTACCCTTCGACCCTGCCCGAAGCGTGGAGTGTGTCCACGTGTTGAATGTCCACATTTTTCTGACAACCGAAAAATGCATGCCTCATGCAGTATACAAATGTTTTTTCTTTCTTTATGTGTGTGTGCTGTTGTGTGTACAAAATTTATGTGTTTGACACACCCTATTTATTGGATTAACACCTTTTTTCGTCCCACTTGTCACTAGATAACTGTGATATAGTAAAGATATGTGTTTTAAAATTTCCCCATTGCTTAAAGTCCCATTGTGTCCCATCTGCCCCATTCTTAGGTTCTTCACTATTTAAGCCCGCAAAAATCGAGTTGATCAAGTTCGTTTTTTTGGTTTAACATCGTGCATACCTAATTATATTAGATTTTTTAAAATTACATTAGTTTCAAACGAGTATTTTACCTGATTAGTCATTACTTTTGTTTTTTAAAATGCTACCCCCTCTTATCTACTGTACTATTTAATTTGAATTTTATATTATTTTCTTAATTTTATTTCTATTTCTTATCCTTTCTATTACTAAAAATATTATCTTATTATCATTCCATACAAACTTTTCCCCTGTATTAAATCTAAGTGCTTGTTAATGTTGTTTCACCCATATTCCTGTTGCCTGGTTCAGATTAACAAAAATGTTTATCTAAACTCTCTTTTTCCTTTTCTTTTCTACACTTTCCTCACTCACAAAAAATTTTTTCTCTGTGTATTTCTAACCTAGTTGTTACCTGCTTTATAACTTCCATACCAATTAGATTTCTCCACTACTCTCGAAAATTTAAATTCCAAATTTAAATTCCATATTCCTTCTGTAAACCCTTTTTTTTTTCCCTCTTCTTTTTCGAATTTACCGTAGATTCGGAGCTCTGCCTCCGTACGAGTAAGACATGTTTCTGTGTGCTCCGTGTGATGGAGATTGAAGTGCCGGTTGCGCCAGCGCAAGCCATGGACTTCGCTAGCAATAGCAAGCCACAAGTTTTACCTATTAATGAGACCATTAACATGGCAAGTGAATTAGAGAAAGTAAATAGTTGTAGGGATGTTCTTAAAGATCTGGATAGAAAAATTATGATTGCCTCCGCCAAAGCCGGAAAGACTGCTCCTGAAAAAGCTGATTATGCCGAGATGCTCCTGTGCAGAGAAGGACTGGTTCTGGACCTGCTTCGGATGGCTGAGGTATGTAATGTAGGGATTTACAATTATTTCCCTCCTGCATCCCCCCCTGCTGTACCCGAGACTCCTAAAGTCTCCATTTCTGAGTTAAATAGGAAACTTGATAATAATGTAAATTCCAAAGATGATTCTGAAACTTTGAACGTGGACTCGGCAACCAACGATGTAGCTGATAGAATTAGTAAACTAAAACTAGTAAATAGAGATTTATCCAACATAGAATCAGATAAAGTTAGTCAACTAAGCAAAAAACGCCGACAGGAAGATGATATTCAGTCAGACTCTGACGATGGGCAATGGACCCAGGTTAAAACTAAAAATAGCAGCAATAGAAATAGAATTACTGTCCAAGCATATAGAGAAGCAATTAGTATTAAAAATAAATTTGAAGCTTTTACAAGAAATCAGCCGGAAGGAATTGGCTCTGGAATGGAAGTTGTGCTGTTGTGACTCTGCTTCGAACCCCCCCCCCCCCCCCCCCCCCCCTTATCAGCGCTACACAGCCAGATTGGCCGTCTATCCTCTTTTCATTAAAGCAAATTGCGAAGAACATCTCCCCCAAATTGGAGGGACTCTTCTTTAAGATGTACGCTGATAATGGTGATGAGTTTAGGAAATGTACCGACTTCCTTAAGAAGTCGGGTGTCCAGTTCAAGACGTTCTCCCTTAAGGAGGACAGACCCCTCAGAGTAGTAATTAGAGGACTCCCTGTTGCTACTGACATCGAAGTCTTATCTTCTGTCATGGATGCAATGGGCTTCAAAGTTTTAAGTAATGTTAGGCTCACCCGGAGAGGAAGCAAACAGCCTCTCCCACTCTACTACCTACAGTTAGTGCCCGGGACTAACCCGGAGGATGTTTTTTCTATTAACAGTATACTGGGGACAGAAGTGATCTTGGAGCCCTACACAGGCAGAAGAGGCTACGCTTTACAGTGCCATTCGTGCTCTGGATATTTTCATTCAAGTATGCAATGTTCACTGCCACTGAGATACTTGCGCTGTGCAGGGCCCCATACCGCCAAAAACTGTAAGTCTGATTTTGTACTCTGCTGCAACTGTGGAGGTCAGCATACAGCCAACTGGCGCGGTTGCCCGAGAAATCCGGGCAATTCGTCTGTCACCAGTAAACGCAGGGACTCCCATCAGAATAACTTTAATAACTTTAATAAATCAGGCTCCCCCCCCAGCATATCGAACTGAGAACCAAGGACGACCATTCCAGAGAGTTAACACGCAGCAAGGGTTTTCTTACGCTTCTGTGGCAACTGGACATGTCCAGGACCCTCAAAACACCCCTGAAATAGTTAAATTCAGAAATTTAAATAATAAAGCTGATACAGCTGGCCATGACTTAGATTTTTCGACAAACACCAAAAGGGATTACATGGCACCCAATCAAAAATCGAGCCAAACCTTGGCCACTCCCCCTGGACCTAGCAAGACTTCTCCTCCTCAAGAGGAGAAGCAAATTGACTATGCCTCATTTCTATCGTCTCTTATGACGATGAGACATACTCATAACAGGGACTTAATTATGCAAGCATTTAGCCAAGCGCTGCCTGACCTTAGAAAATGCACTACAGAGATAGATATGATATTTCATATCTATCAGCGTTACGACGCACTCTTAGGGTAACCCCCCCCCCCCCCCCTACCTTTTTTGTTCTGGCTCCTCAGTTTCGGCCCATGTCTCATATCTTGCAATCTCTCAAAGTCGGCTTCTGGAATGCCAATGGCATGCAATCCAAGCTCTACGAGATGCGTGATTATGTGGTAAATAACAACTTTGACATTTTTATGGTCAGCGAAACCCATCTGGCTTCGCCTGCTGCTCCTGCTATCTGTAATTATTCTGCATACTACTACCATCGACCCTGCTACGAATTATACTTTCCGTTCTGGAGGCACTGCACTTTTCATCAAAAACAATATTCCCCCACCACCGTACGAGCGCCCCGGCACTCTCGAAGCTTGAAGCCGTGCTTGCTACGGTCACTATTCCAAATTTGGTCCCGATTACATTTGCTTCAGTGTATATCCCACCTTTAATTGCTAAACGCTCCCTTGAAAAGGATGTTGAAGCACTTATTAGACTCAGCAGCAACATGATCATAGCTGGTGACCTAAATTCACGCCACTGCTCCTGGGACTTTGCTTCGAATCAGAATGGCGTTCTTCTAAAAAGATTGGCTCAGTGCGCCAACCTCAGGATCATAGCTCCTCCCACCCCATCTCATTACACTACAGGAAGTTCCCCTTCTACGATTGACCTGGCTATTTTTCGGACCATTCCTTACGACTATACGATCAGAACGGATGTAAATCTGACTTCTGATCACCTTCCTGTAGTGCTGGACCTTTTCTTTGACAATTTATCTTTGGAATATCCGGAGGAGCTTCAAACTAACTGGGATGACTTCAGGTTCATCCTTCAAAATTCTAAAGCGCCCCCCCCCCCCCCTCAAAATTACCAGCACCGATGACATTGAACAGCGTGTCATCGATATGAATCATGTACGGCTCGGGGCATTTGCTGCAGCCTCGAAACCTAAAAAAGCCCGCTCTAACTATCATATTTTAACTGATGATATTAGTGACAAAATTAAGCAGCGCAACAGGTTACGAAAGCTTTGGCAACGCACTGGGTTTCCTTTTTACGGCGTATGCTTTCGTAAACTCCATGGTGAAATCAAGGTTATGATTAGAACACACACCCAGCAACGCTGGAAAACTCACCTTGAGGGACTTACACCTGCAAATCACAGTCTCTGGCGAACAGCTAAAAACATGAGAACCATTAAAACTTCAATTCCGCCCCTTAACGGCCCAAATGGACTCGCCCAGACTGCGGAGGAAAAAGCTAATTTGTTCGCAGATAGCTTGGAACTCCAATTTTCACCTCACTTTGATCACAGATTCAGCCAAACATACACTACCACTGAACAAGATTTACAGCAGACCAATCACAACGCTCTTCAAGCACATGCACCAAACGACTTAGAGAGAATCTCTCTGGCTGAAATATTACATATCGTTGATGGATTGAAAGTCAAGAAAGCCCCTGGATTGGATCGTATCAGTAATCGCATCCTCAAGAATTTACCTGACTTGTACTACTGCTGGATTACTATGCTTTTGAACCATATGTTGGACTTTCGCTTTTTTCCCCAAAGTTGGAAAACCACTGTCGTCCTCCCTATTCCAAAGCCTAATCAAAATCTCTCGCTTGCCGAGAACTTCAGATCAATAAGCCTTCTGTCCAGTTTCTCGAAAATCTATGAATTAGTGTTGCTTAGACGTTTGGATAGTTTCTGCCGTTCGAAAAATATTTTGATTCCTGACCAGCACGGTTTTCGAACGGAGCATTCAACGCTGTCCCAACTTATGCGTGTTGTTGAAACTATCCATCAAAACGCTAACAACAGACAGTATACTTCCATAGTATTTTTCGACGTAGCAAAGGCGTTTGATAAAACTTATCTGCCTGGGCTTATTACCAAGTTGGTGCGACTTGGCATTTCGACTCAACTTTTGGCCATCATCAACTCGTACCTCACTAATAGATTATTCCAAGTACGAGTTGATAAAACTCTCTCTACTGTTCGACCAATCAGGGCAGGGGTTCCTCAAGGAGGCAATCTCAGTCCACTGCTGTATAATATCTTCATCAACGATATTCCAAGCATACCACAAGTCAAGCTGGCCATCTTTGCAGATGACACAGCGCTTATCGCTCGTAGCTGTTCACCACACAACGCAATCAACACTCTACAAAGTTACATCAAAAATAGCCTTGAGCACTGGCTCACCACCTGGAGAATTAAAATTAATGCTTCCAAAAGTGCAGTGTGTATTTTTAAACTGAACTACCGAGAAGACAATCGTAATTATACTCTAAAGATCTTCGACGAAGTCATTCCTCTCTCCCACTACGTAAAGTACCTGGGAGTTACTCTGGATGCTCATATGACCTTCCTTGAGCATATTAAAACCAAGCTTGAAAAGTCTAATACTGTTTACAGAGCCCTGTCCCCTCTTCTCGGTAGAAAATCCCATCTCTCCCTTGAGAACAAGTTGATTATTTGCAAACAGATCATTGCACCTGGCTTTTTGTATGCCTGCCAAATTTGGGGGTCGGCAGCAAAAAGTCATATTGAAAAATTGCAAGTTTTCCAAAATAAAGTCTTGCGTTCCATTGTTAATATGCCTAGATATGTCCAGAACGAAGTTATTCACCACGACTTAAAAATCTCTGGCGTTACAGAGTGCATTGGGCTACTCACTCAAAATTTTTACAAGAAAAACTCCAGTAGACCTTGTTTGAGAGATGTCGATCAGTCCTATGACCCGATCGTCCCTTCCTATCTCAGGAAGCGTAGGCCCCGGCACCTTCTATTTGGCTCGAATGAGACCAAGTGGAAAAAGCGCCGGTTTCTAATCCCACAAACAGGTGTTTCCTAGTTTTTCACCCACCCTGATCAAAGATAGATGGCGCCACTCCGATTCAAGGACTTGGCGTTTTTCGACTCTTCCTTCACGGCCTTGCCACAGGCCAGTATTATGGTTGCCAATCGCGTTTGCGTGTGCACGAATCCTTCAGTCCACGTTCATCCAAACTTGTATACTTCTACGGTATTTTAAATGTAATGAATTTTATGCAGTTACTGCACTTACATCCCGCAACTAAAATTGTACTTTTTTGATGAGGGGAAAGCGAATTGTGCTTTCATTTAGGTCTTTTTCGGAGAAAACTTTGCTTGATTGTATATAAAATTAAACTTTATTTGTATCATTTATTTGTATCATTCATGTTAACTAAAATCTTAAACTTAAACTGTAATTCTTTTTTCATTTTAAAATTGTTAGTTTACACACTGCTGTGTACTGGCTCCCGTCCAATCTGATTGGACCTTGCCTTTGCTACCCTATTACTTACCAGATCAGCTATCCAAGACCACTTTTCAACTCCCAACAACTGCTATAGCAAGTGTACTTCAAATCCAGCACCCTCCAAGAAGCAGAGTGCCCTGAGCAAGACTACAACCATCGCTCAAACCAAAAGATTGCTATTGCTATTGTAGATGTGGGGTTACGCATCTGGTGATGCAGGTAACCCGGAATCATTCGTCTTGGCTTGGCTTAAATTTACCGTACCAAAGTCGTTCTCTAAATCTTTTCCTTAAATTTGCATGTCTATCTCTTCTCCCTTTAAACTACCTCCTCATATTTCAACATACGTATATATTCTTTTATTAAACACTTTGAATTCAAATTCAATTTCTTCTCTAAATCTGTTTCTCAAATTTGTATATCCATCTATTCTAAAGTAATTTCTAAACATTCTATACACGTACTCTCATAAATTCACAAAATCTTTATCCATCAATTTTCAAGTATTTTCTAAACATTATAAATCTTTTTTAAATACACCAATTCTCCAAATAACCGATTCAAATATCCAATTATATTTACCTCCTTCCCCTATTCAATCGATTCCAAAATAAAATTATGTTTACATTCTTTCTCTAAATTCAATTCAAATTTTAATTCATATTTACGCTCTTTTTCTATTCAATTCCAAATTCCAAAATATATTTACATTCTTTCTCTAAATTCAATTCAAATTCCAAGTTATATTTACATTCTTTCTTTAGATTTAACTCAAATTTCAATTCATATTTATATTTACACTCTTTTTCTATTCAAACCCTTTCAAATTTTTAAATTATATTAGCTGTCCCAAATATCTTTTTCCGAAATGAAATTTTTTCTTTTAAACCATCTTTTATCTAAAATCTTTTTATCTACTTCTCCTCAAGTTCATATACAACAAAAATCTCCAAGACGTTTTAAAATTTACCTTTTCCCAACTTCATTCCTTAACATATTTTTAAATATTATATACAATCCCATGTTCTATTCACAACCATTTCCCTTATCTACCGATTTCACTGTGATTCAAAGTCGTTTGTTTCTGTTTCTGAGCGAATACCAGTGAGTTCGAGTCACCACTTCATCCTGTGGCTGATTTTCAAAAGTTTTCGGTTTCTCCTGTAATGTCGTATTCCCCTTATTACTCTCACACTCTTGGCGTTCGTGGGATGCAAGATTTGCTTCTGGGGTAGCAAAAGTTTCGGTTTGCAGTTCAAGGGTGGGGGAAGTTGATTTTCGACGCTGTGTGATGGCTGTCTCTGCGGAAGTTCAGAAAGAGAAGGTGGTTGCGTTTCCAATTCGGTGGTATTCGCTGTGGACTGAAAACTTTCGGAGGGAGTGTCGTTGTGTTGTTTTTCCAGGGTTGCAGGGATGGTGTTCTTGTTTACGTTGGAGATAATAATTTGCTCCTCTTCGTGGAAAAAAGGAAAAGACTGTCCTGTTTTGTTTTGTGGTCTATCTTCTCTATTTACATTCGGTGTTGGAAGAAGAGGGGATGTGTATTTAATGTCTTTTTCTATGTCGCATGGATGTTTTAGGTGTTTTTTACGTTCCATTAATTCCCTCAATCTATTAATATGTACCCTCTGTGTTTTTTTTCTAAAGGTTTCCCAATTTTTTTAATGTCGTATAAGAATCTATTTATTTTCTTTACCACCCGGTACGGTCCTGAAAACTTAGCGGTTCCAAATGCATTTTGTCCTTCTAAAAGTACCCTGTTTCCTATTTCTAAATTTTGCATTTTTGATTTTGAAAATTGCTGATCTTCTTGTCTTTGTTTTGAGCGTTCTAAATTCTGGTTTGCCGCCTTGAAAGCTTTTTGCATTGTGGTTATTTTATTTGCTATGTACCACCCATACGATGTATCCTGTTGTTCATTTTGTGGTTGTGTCTAAAAAAAAATTGGAACGTCACGTCCGTAATAAAGAAAATTGGGTGTTTCGCCTGTCGATGAGTGAACGGTTGCATTATACGTCATAACGTGTATCTGAACTGCGGTATCCCAAAAAGGTGAATTATCAGTGAGAGTATAGTGTATTTTTAAGAGCATGATGACATTTTTCGATAGCCCCATTGCACCAAGGTGATCGGACAGGCAACTATTAATCAGGTGGCAACTATTATTTGCAGGTGGCTGGAGTCCCACGCTCCTGCGTGAACCCCTGGGCTTAACTGCGCCCCCAACGACCGCTTACCCCCCGATGCGTCTTCCTCCATCTTGTACGAGACCACCCACAGGCATGGAGTCCAAGCTCCATTGACCCTTTCCGTTGCAGGCGGTCAAAGGGGAAACTTAAAAGTTGCGTGAAAAGACAGGGACCATCTTTATAGCAGGGTGCGTACGCGGCCTGGAAAACCTTGAAAGTCCTTGAATTTCATTATTTTTTTTCAAGGCCTTGAATAGCCTGGAAAATCGGGATTATTTCCAAAAAGGTCTGGAAAATCCTTGAATTTCTCATTTCCAATTCAAAAACCGCAAAATTCAGGTTGTACTAGAATTCCAACGTCACGTATTACGTCACAATTGCAAACCAGTTCTCTTTTCCCCAACGCTGTCAATCACAGTTGAATTGGTTCCTCCCGCTACTTGTTTTCCGCGAATGGTGGCCGTTCGTTTCGTCATTAACACGTGGTTTGCATTATGAACGGCGCCGGAATTTAGTATTCTGTGGTCTGCTCCTTGCGCCAGCGTGTCGCGTTTCCAATGATGCCAACTTTTTTGGATTTTCTTTAGTTTGTACGAATTTTTACTTCATCTTATGGTTTTACGGACATTACTCCCAAAACGACGAAAAATCCCGTTAAATCCATGCATCCCACCATTCAATTCAAATTCCCTGCTTTGCTGAGAGTCCAAAATTATCAGTTTACATCCATTTTCTTCTAATGATTTCATATCCGAACAATAGACCTAATTTATTTTTATAGTGCTAGTAAAAATAAAGAAATATTTTACTAAAATTATATTTCACTTAAATTGTAAGATTGTACAATTCAGTCTTTTTTTTTTTTGACTTTGCTAAAAGTACACAATTGCCTTTTTCTGTCACAAACTTTTCACATACTTTTTCCATCTATCTCTGTCCCCTTATTATTGCACATTAACTTGACTAAACTAGCTTATCTTCATATTTTGGTTGATTATAAAGGTTAACTTTTTAATTATTTTCATATAAATATTGACGGAATTATGTATCATATCCATAAGTTATATATTGAAAATTAACGTATAATTAAATTTCTGAAGCTGGTGATAGAATAACTATGAGCCACGAAATTCTGGTTACACAACTTCGTTGAAATATTTAAAACAGAGTGTTGCAGCTATAACAAACGTTAGATAGTAGTTGTAGGAATACAAGTAGCAGTAGAAGTGTTAAATGAGAACAGTTCCAGTTTAATTCAAAATCACTTTTATTGAAGAGTGAATCCATTGTATTTGCTTACAATATATATCATGAGAACAGGTAAGCAAAAACCAAAGCATACTATTTACAAAACATGAGCACTACAGCTCATATGAAGGTTTTTCAGTGTAAGTTCCATGCCTAGACACGTTTCTGGTTTAAGTATTATTTACACAAGTAAGTGGAATAAAAGCATTTCACACTTACGTGACCACGTGCACTTTCCGACGTCACCACTAGCTGGGCACACGCTATGGCAAAAACTTTAAACTTTCCGGATCAGCACTATAAAGTCCACAACACGGGAAACATGGTCTCCTTAACTGAGAACCATCAAAACTACTAAGTTTAGTTTAAATATCCGCGTTCACCGATAAACACTTTATCGTAACTTTCGACAACATCGAAACATGACTTTACGAAGATCCGTCTGCCTGATCTAGATCCTTCTAGATCCTTCCATCGATCAGTATAAGCAAGCTATCCAACGAGCTTTCCAGAGCGATCTACTGACAAAGCGATCTCATGACAAAGCGATCTCATGACCAAAGTGATCTCACTTAAAACCAGAAAAGTGTCTAGCCTTTATATCCGAAGATGGGTGCGTTCCGGAACATAACCGTTGCCGGCAACGCCCTCTGGATATGCAAAACAGGATGCGTGAGCGGCGAGAAAGGTGATTTGCATGATCAGCCAAGTTTTGTCCACATCGCGATTCGTTCACGAGAACGGAATAATCATTTTAATAATGACGTCACGCTCCTGCGAAACGAGAATCGCGATATAAACAAAACCAAGTTTCTAACAAATATGATCGTGAAATTGGGTTTTTGTTTTCTTTGTGGCCGTTGCCGCGATTACGTAATCATCCTTTTCCATCTATCTCCATCTCCCTATTGTTGCATATTAACTTGACTAAACTAACTTATTTTCATATTTTGGTTGATTATAAAGGCTATTTTTAAAATTAATTTCACATAAATAGTACGATCGTGAAATTCAGTTTTTTTTTTTCGCGGGCGTTTCCGAGAGTACACAATTATTAAGGTGACCAATCGTCCTCCTTTAGGGAGGACAGTCCTTCTTTTGTAGGTTATGTCCTTCCTCAAAAAGTGTCCTCCTACCTGTCCTCCTTTTCGATATTTTAAAAGTAATCTGTTAATCTCTGAGATTCTTCAGAGATGCCGTGCCAAACTGTTACGCGTCATGTGACGGTACAGTTCGGAAAGACGCGATTATGAAACACATGCGCAGTGCATAGAACTTCACATGTCGCGCCCCATTGCGCACTTCACTTTGTTTACTTTATCTCTATATTATACTTCGTGTAATCAAGATTGAATGTTGATACTCTAGCTGCAGCACTTACCGTAAAATTCAATATGAAGGATATTTCTTGCTCCGAAATTTCCAATATATTGTTACTGTTAGAAAATGATATATTGACAAAAAATATTCATTCAATGGAAAAATAATCGTTTAAGTAAATAATTAAAAGGGATGTAAGCATAATTAGTGTATTTTTGTTTGAATTAATAAAATGTTTCATTTATTTACATTGTACTTTTTTCTTAAATTTTTTCGTCCTCCTTTTTATTGTAAAAAAATTGGTCACCTTACAATTATCCTTTTACATTGATCTCCATCTCCCTATTGTTACACATTAACTTGACTAAACTAGCTTATTTTCATATTTTGGTTGATTATAAAGGTTAATTTTCGCATAAATTGTACGAACATGAAATTCAGTTTTTTTTTGCCGGCGTTGCCGAGAGTACGTAATTATTCTTTTCCATCCATCTCCGTATTGTTGCACATTAACTTGACTAAACTAGCTTATTTTCGTATTTTGGTTGATTATGAAGGTTAATTTTTTAATTTTTACATAAATTGTACGATCATAAAATTCAGTTTTTTTTCGCGAGCGTTGCCGAGAGTACGTAATTATCCTTTTCCATCCATCTCCATCTCCCTATTGTTGCACTTTAACTTGACTAAACAAGATTATTTTCATATTATGGTTGATGATAAAGGTTAATTTTTTAATTATTTTCACATAGATAGTACGATCATGAAATTAATTTTTTTTTCGCGGGCGTTTCCGAGGGTACACCATTATCCTTTTCCATCAATTTCCATCTCCATATTGTTGCACATTAATTGCGCATTACATGATTTAGAAAAATAATTGAATAAAAAATTAGATGTAGCTAACAATACTAAGTAATATAATAACATTTGTTATGGTTTATTACTGATTCATTTTTCTATCTAATTCAGAGGTGAGGTATGGGATAAGTGTGACATAAAAATTTTATTTAATGTTTTTTATTTCCATAAATTTTTGAAAATGTTGATATCAAATTTTGTTGCAACTGTTCAATAATAAAATTTGATAATTATAGCTTTGATTTGAATTTCAATTTTTCAATAATTTCTAACTATTGGTTAAAAATATATTACACTAGAATCTATTTTGCTTGTGTTTTGAAATTTTTTCAAATATTTTGTGTTAAAATAAAAGACTTCCAAAATTAAGGTTTTTAAATTGTACTATAAATACAAACTTAAGATAATTTTTTATATTTATTACCCCATTAATATAATATATAAACATATTTTTAAACTGTAAGAGGTATTATAAGGATGGTTTTTTTGGATTGTAAATACATTCAGATTTTTTCAAGAATTTTGGTGATAACAGATAATTCATGCATTATGTCAATTGCATATGGTTACTTCTTTTTTATTTAGCAATATATTTTTATATTTAAAACTTCTTACAAATTCATTAATTTAAAAAAAAAACTTAAAAATGTAATTTTTGTACTGACTCAGTTTTGTGCAACGGGAAAATAGGTCCTTGATTTTTTTGTAATGTCCTTGAGAAAGTCCTTGAAAGTCCTTGAATTTCACTTTCAAAAAAGTGTACGCACCCTGTTATAGGTATGAGGTCTATGTTAAAAATTCCACGATGTCACATTGCATGATGAAAACCAATGGGACAGTATATATATGCGGGTTCTAGCTCAACCATACTCAATAGTCATAATTTATACCCCGACCTTTAGAAATAATGGTATTTTAAATACCATAAATTATAAACCCACTTTTAAAAACAATGGTATTTAAAATACCATAAATTATAAACCCACTTTTAGAAACAATAGTATGAAATTGACCATAATATATAACCCCAACTTTTAGAAACAATGGTATTTAAACCTCCCATAATTTATAATCCAGCTTTTAAAAACAATAGTGTCGAAACCTCTCATAATCTATAACCCCAACTTTTAGAAACAATAGTATCGAAACCTCCCATAATTTATACCCCCGAATTTTTGAAATAATAGTATTTAAAGCTCCATAATTTATACCCCCGACTTTAAGAAACAATGGTTTCGAAACCTCCCATAAATTATAACCCCACCTTTTCTAATTTATGGTATTTAAAATACCATAAATTATAAACCCACTTTTAGAAACAATAGTATGAAACCTCCCATAATTTATAACCCCAACTTTTAGAAACAATGGTATTTAAACCTCCCATAAATTATATACCCACTTTTAGAAACAATGGTGTCGATATACCTATAAATTATAAACCTACTTTTAGAAACAATAGTCTGAAATTAGCCATAATTTATTCTCTCCGACTTTTTGAAACAATAGTATTTAAACCCCCATAATTTATACCCCCAACTTTTAGAAATAATAGTATTTAAAGCCCCATAAATAATAAACCCACTTTTTGAAACAATAGTATTTAAACCCCCATAATTTATACCCCCAACTTTTAGAAATAATAGTATTTAAAGCCCCATAAATAATAAACCCACTTTTAGAAACAATAGTATTTAAACACCCATAATTTATACCCCCAACTTTTAGAAATAATAGTATTTAAAGCCCCATAAATAATAAACCCACTTTTAGAAACAATAGTATTTAAACCCCCATAATTTATACCCCCAACTGTTAGAAATAATAGTATTTAAAGCCCCATAAATAATAAACCTACTTTTAGAAACAATAGTATTTAAACCCCCATAATTTATACCCCCAACTTTTAGAAGCAATAGTATCGAAACCTCCCATAAATAATAAACCCACTTTTAGAAACAATAGTGTGAAATTAGCCATAATATATACTCCCCGACTTTTTGAAAATGAAACCTACTTCTAGAGAGGAATAGCTATTTTTTATCCATTCCAACTTTTTGAACTAATGGTTATTTTTAAACCATAGTCCTCAAAAGTAGTTTTCAAAAATCCATTGTATTGTGAATTATTCAATTTCGGATGGGTCTTGAAAAAAATAGCAAAACGGCCTGGTGATGAGTGAAATTTTGTTTTTAATCATATCGGGGGCATTAAAAGTATTTCTCCTTTAGAATTAGACAAGATGCTTAATTAAATAAGTTAAAAGACTACTTTTTATTTCCTCCATCGTCTCATACAGCTTCGAAGCTTTTCTTTAAATGTTTGATGATCCATTCTTTCTTTTTTTTGTTCATGTTTTTTTTTAATAGCTCTCAAGCTATTAAAAAATTGTGGCTCTGTTTCTAAATTTACAGTTTAATGAAGTGTTTTATATATGTTTTATAATACAGAAGTTATTTTTCCGTGGTGAAGCCCGTAGAACTGATCAGACAGAATATGTAGCTTATATCTAAAAAGGTAACACCAGTCTATTTTGTTCTGGAATTCAATGACAAAATTTTCATCAAATGATTGGTACCGTGTTATATATTTCCAGTTAAATCGATCTTTATGCTCTCTTATCATATTTTCACTAAGTTTTTGAAAAGCAGATACTAAATCCATGTCTAATTTTTCAAGATATTTTTGAATGAATGGTTCACTCAGCGTTTGATAATGAGATACAGGTCTCCAGTCCAACAAATTGATATGTTTTTCCATAAAGTCCTCAGACATTTTTTGAAATCTACATAGGTGACTCCAATCTAATTCTTTTTCGTGTTTATCCATGAAAGATTCCGACAATTTCTGAAATTTAGAGATAATTGGCCAATCTTCTTCAGTTGCTTGTTCCTCTATGAAGGTTTCAGATAAAGGTGAGTAAAAATAGGTGGAAAACATATCGCCAGTTTACAAGATCTATCAGTCCATACAAAATATCCTCTGTAAGAGTTTTTTTAGAAAATTCGTTCCAATCTACTTCATCAGCCATTTATTATAACAAATATTTTTATTTTGTTTTTATTGCGTAATGACCTAGTATGAATACCATCTTCTAGAATAAATTTTTTATCATCTTTTGCAGATAACGCTTTTTTATTAACTTAAATTGAATACAATTCATGCTTCTTACTTCTTATTAAGTTCATAGCTCTATAATGATCTCTTTTATTGAATAAACAGTCTTTATAATCTACAAATGTAATTCTTTTTTTCACAACACATTTTTTCACACCTTTTGATTTCTTGGTTATTTTTTTGTCTTCAGTTTTAATAGCATACATTTTACTTCTTAAACCTACAAATTCAGCCATTATTAAACCCTTATTCTCATCTTTCATTTTCCCCAATACTTTCTTATTACATCTAGGCATATTATATGCATACCTGCCAACTTTTACGAATTTTTCGTAATTTTTACGAAAATTCTCTTATTGTACGATTTTACGCGTGTAATCGATTTCTTTACGATTTTTAATATTTTTTACTAATTACGCCTAAAAATCACGCCAATTTGCTGATTTATCGCCAAATTTATATTTTTACACCAAAATGTCGCCAAGCATTTGGATTGCTTGTCACACGAGAACGTTTGCATTCTCGTGTGACAAGCAATCCAAATGAACGCAGACAATGAACGCGGCAATGAACGCAGACGTTCTCGTGTGACAAGCTCTATTTATTCTGGTACTTCCAGCACGCAGCGTTCAAGAAACGGACGGCAGACAATGCTCGTCTTTCTAACCCGGAAGTGTAGGCATAAAATCCCCACAGAAAGGAATCAAAAATAAGTTGTAGATTTTTGTCTCCGTAATCACCGTGATGTATGTTATCATATATATCATTAATACATATGTTGTCATTGGACTCAAAGGGGAAACAGAAGAAAAAATTCGCACAGCATTTGAAAATATTTGTTTTACTTTTACCCCTTTTTGTTGAGAGTCCAAAATTACCAGTTTGCATCCATTTTCTTCTTCTAATGATTTCATATCAGAACAATAGACCTAATTTATTTTTATAGTGCGAATAAAAATAAAGAATTATTTTACTAAACAAATTATATTTCGCTTAAATTTTAAGATGAGCAATTCAGTCTTTTCTTTTCAGGCTTTGCTGAGAGTACAGAATTGCCTTTTTCCCATCCATCTCCATCCCCTGATTATTACACATTAACTTTACTAAACTAGCTTATTTTTATATTTCAGTTGATTATAAAGGTCACCTTTTTAATTATTTTCATATAAATATTAATTTTTTTTTTCATCTCTGCAGCGGTTGCCGAGAGAACGCTATTATCCTTTTCCATCTATCTCCATCTCCCTATTGTTGCACATTAACTTGATTGAATTAACTTATTTTCATATTTTGGTTGATTATAAAAGCAATTTTTTTTTATTATTTTCACATAAATAGTACGATCGTGAAATTCAGTTTTTCTTCGCGGGCGTTTCTGAGATTACGCAATTATCCTTTTCCATCGATCTCCTTCTCCTTATTGTTGCACATTAACTGGACTAAAGTAGCTTATTTTCATAGTTTGGATGATTATAAAAGTTAATTTTTTAATTTTTTTCATATAAATAGTACGATCATGAAATTCAATCTTTTTCTATCTGAAGCCCTTTCTGCCACATTTTTATGAAAAGATATTTTTGAACAAAATAAACATTTTCTTTAAAATATACTGCCACCAATTTTTATTTATGTGTAGACACTAGACAATGCACATTTTAATAATACATGATAATTTTATGAATGTGTTTAAAAATATACTGCAGTTTAAGAACAAAAATTTTGTGTCTTCCCAATTGTAAAAAAAATTTTTTTTGTGAAATTAAGTTCATAAATCCTGACTATTGTAATGATTTAATTTCAACAAAACTGACAAAATAAAAGCATGAGTTATTATAGATAACAAAATCATAGTTTAGAATTAATATAAAGGAATGTGTTAAAATTAAATTTGCCCATGTATTTAATCAACCCTGTTCTTAAACGCAATTGTCAAACTTGCATTTTCTAAATATAATAGAATTATATCATTTTTCATCATTACATAACGAATTATATCATCATTACATAACGTAACTTTCTGTCAAAATATTTTGAGAGATGAAGGATACAATGTAAATAATGTACAAATGAACATGCATACAACTGTTTCCAAAGAGATCTCAAAACAGTTGTGTGTTTCACATATTTGTGCGTTATTTACATTGTGTCCTTTGAAAATCAGATTTATGTCGATTTGTTCTGTAAAACTCATTTTACGCGCTATTCTGATTTTTTTTCAAAAATCTTCTGATTTTTACTCCAAATAAGTTGGCAGCTATGTATATGGATTATTTTCCTGATAATCTGAAGTATCAAAGTAATCTATCATACCCTGCATGTCGGTGTAGAGGTCTTTGGTTTTGATGTGGTAAATTAAGGAGTCTGTGTCCATGTAAAGGAGTTTAAGCTTCTCCTCATACTTAAAAACCATCACATTATAGTGAAAGTCATACATATAAGATGCTTCGATAGATCTAAGATACTCATACCTACATAGATAGGTTTATTAAAGTACATTCGGATCTTGTTCATGTGGATGGCTACCAGATTTTCCTCGAATATCGTTCTACCTTTAAAATATGGTTTAGCGATTAAGTTTTCGGCTTTTTCAGCATCAGAACAAAGCCTTACATCGATTCGTTTCCTGATGTTTTCCATCGTCTTACCGTACACTGCGTTGTTCATCAGCTTGTAAAAATCTTTCTCAAAGTTATTAGTTGCCTTGGTCCTCATCTCTGTATTCAGATCAATATAAGGTTTTAACCATGGAGGTTGATTAAACTTCTATGAATTTTCCCAAGTTTGTTCTATGAATTTTCCCAAGTTTTAAACCCATTTTTAAACACTGTTTGAGGTTTCGATAATGAATTACATATTTTTTTTTTATCGAACAATGTCGTTAATAATTTAGTCTGTTTGGAGTTCTCAGGAGCTTGATTATCGGGGGTTAGGGGTAAATCGCAATGTTTATCATGTAACTCCTTGGGATAATGTATATCAACTTCCAGGATATAGACGATCGGTGAGTCATCCGGTATTTGCATCACATCGATTTAAGAGGTATCCCATTTGAAGACATCTGTAGGCAAATATTGACTCATAGCCCAACCATACAGATTGTTCGCATCTAGATATATCAAATAGCTAGAGTCTTGAGTTTTGTCAAAATCTTTCATGTATTTGTTATTAGCTTTAGCATAGCAATGACAACACTGAGAGATACCGCCTCGGATACCTTTTTCCAGCATCAGAATCATATCATAGTCTGTCAGTTGTTGCAAGTTAACTTTAGTCAATTTCAACATGGCATCCCACGCTAATCCGGGAGTTGTGAAATACCAAGCAGGATCTAACTTATAGGTTTTTAGACATAGATCTCTAAAATTCTCGAGGATGTCTGCTAAAATTAACACATCGAATTTAACGTATAGATCTGAATACTCACCCATGTTCTTAATATCAAATATTTTCCAAACATTTTGGCCGTGCTTGTAATCTTCTTCGGAAATATCGCATTCATTTAACTTGCTGTAGAATGCCTCTTTAGGTGGTAAAAGACTTTCAGTACATTTATCCCACGAGTCCATGTAATCGTAGGGATAAACACCTTTTCTCATTAGAAGATCTATTTTTTCCTGTGGTATGATTTTAGAAACTTCATGGAATTGCTCTCTTTTCAAATTTTTAGATAAAGCATCTAAGCTACTAGGCATGAATTTAAATGAGTCAAGAAATTAAATTTTTTAGGCTCTTTTGGTTTTGTGGGTAATTGAACTGCATGACTGAATGATATATATTTTTCTTCTGTGCAGGGAATAACTTTGATTTTTTCTGTTTTGTATTTACCGAGCGATCGAATGAACAAGTGAGCATTGTATCCAGATAACTTGTGTATGAATGTTGGAATAAATTTGGGTAATTTGTAATTTAAATTGCAGTTCTCATGGGCAGGACCTCTATATTTCCCAGTTAAATGATCATAGTCTTTAACTTTTTTGTCAGTTATTATCTCTTCACAAATGTGACATGTGTGCTTTTAAAGTGATTTTTATCTTTTTTAGTCATTTTTATTGGAGTGATATCATCATATAATTTTCCAATTTCAATCGCTTCATCTCTGAGCATTTCTATGAATTTTTCAGGTGCGTTGGGCCCCCTATAGACCACAGGTGGTTTGTATTCTCCATGTTGATACTTAATATAATATGAAAAACTTATAGGTTCATGTTTTTGGTATGGGAGTGTATAGGATTTTACATTTAATTTTAATTCAATTGTATTAATCTTCTGATCACTAAGTTGATATTTATCTTTAAGTATCGATTTATATGCCCCATTATCAATATCAGCTTCAGTTAGAGTTTTATAAATTCTGAGCAATTCATACTTATAGGACATCCTAGGATTCGGAGAGCAAGTATGGATTTTTTGAGTCAAACATTCGAAATCTGCGTATGTTGCGAATAGGGCTCTCATCGTACGGTTCAAATTCTTAAATTTAATATGGGGAGTGAACTTGTGTATTTTATATTGGGGTTTTTCTTTTTACACGCATGTGTATCAAATACCTTTTGCTTAATAAAGAATTCTCCACATTCATTGCATTTTAATTTAGTATTATTAGGTAATTTAACCTTAACAGCTTGGAGAGCAGTGTTCGTCATGTACTCTTGATTTATCTTCAGAATAGTAATATGTTAAACACCTTTCACACGGGTAGATCTTACTTTTATTCTTTTGCAGTTGGGCACTAATAAGTCTAGAAAGAATTTTAATCCAGCTGTAATGACTATTACCGTTAGGTTCTTTGTTATAAATCAAATTAATATGTTTTTCTTGTTTATTTGGTGTTATTCTTAAGGGGAATATACCCTTTTCATAGCCATAAACATTCACAGAGATATTATTAAGCTTCTCGAATTTTGTAATATCCATCAGAGAGACTGGAAACGAAATATTTGTAAAGTTAAGTTTGTTTTCATATGATTTATATTCTGAAACTCTATCATTATTGTGTTTTGGGGGGTATAAAGCTGAAAGAATGGACCACATAAAGCATTTTTTATCATCATTTTTACGTTGATTATAGCTTTTTTCTTTAAAATATTTTCAGGTAAGGGGATGTAGGATGAGGCTCTCAGTGGGTTGAATTTGTTGATCCTCACTTCTAGATTTTTAACTCCGACAAGCGTCCAACCTTGTCCCTTGCAGCAAACTCATCCATTTCAGTCAATAACTTTTGGATAACTGAACTGTAATAAGTAGTCAAATCAGTCGATTCTAAGATAACTTTGTTTTTCTTTTTGAAGTTCTTCTCCATTTCATTTATCATTTCTTCTTCCCCTCTTTGATAGTCACAAAGAAAATAAACATTAACCTTCAGACTATTTAACCTCTTCAGATGTTTTGTGATGAGGCCCCGGACGAGTGATGAAATATCGTTCAAAAAGTCTTCGGGAAGCATCAGATTGTATTCATTTTGGATGTCAAATGTCTTCAAACGATCTTTATAGGCTGTCTCAATTTCATTGGGGGTATATAATCTCTTCTCCCGCTGAACTGAAAACAGGTCGGAGTCAAATTCGAAGTGTCGATTGAACAATTCACCTTTTATGTGGGTGATGATATCTTCCTTCCTTCGTAATTTGGAATAGCCTATGATGCCACACGTTCGGCAAAATTCACGGAGCTTGTTGATAGTCATACGATGCAACCTCTGCAAATTATTAAAATCATCTCTGTGATATATAACACCATGATCTTTAGCCTTCTTAAAATTCCTTCCACAGTCCTGACAAGTAATTGGCTTCGTTGGTTTATAGTTTTGATGCTTTTTGGTTTGTAAATGGCTATTTATGTAAGATTCCTTGTATAACTTACCACAACACCTGATTTTAAGCACTCTGTTTTTCTTTGGCTTACTAAACAGATCGTTATGAAACTGAAAAGCGCTAGCATTCTGAATAAACTCAATCAGCTCCGACTTTTTAAGTTTCGAGTATCCTCGGATATTATTTTCCCAACAGTAGTTTTGCAACTGTCGAATAGTTTTGATTTAAAATCTTCCATTTTTATATATAAAAAATTATTTCTTTAAGTGCATTTATTATTGAGGGAGTATATTTTTTCATCTTTCAAATTTAACAAAAAAGTACTGAAAGATCATAAAAAAGTCAGATCCCCCATCTTTTCTAAAAATGCTTTTTTATTTTACTTAAAGAAAGATTTGTAGTTATAAAATGTGGAATGAAGAATGTGAACACAGGCTTGTGATGAAAGAAGATAATGGATTTTATAAGTTTGTAGGACATGTCATATAGAGATGATGTATAACCCCAACAAATCCCCTGTCGATCTTAACCAATTATATTTAGAGGTAGCGAATCAATGGAAGAGGAAAAGCAGAATGAAAAATCTTACTGTATGGTTAGAAAAGTATAATTTTCCTTTCGAAGAAGAGCTTTTGGCTGAATTTTCTTCTTTTATCCATAAATATGAAGAATTGTTTCCAGAGTGGAAAAACTTAATCAGCAAAGAATACATCTTGTTTCATTTGTTACGGAAAAGAGATTATCAGATCCCAATTACGCTACCTAAATTGAAGAAAACGCTTAACAGAATGAGGCAATCTGTAGGACCATCTAACCTTTAAAGTTGAATTAGATTTTTTAATAGCTCAAGTTTTGCTATTAAAAAATAAATCTAAAGTACTATATCCTTTTTATCAATCCAGCTATTTTCTTATATAACCTAACCATTTTACTAAATATTTGTTTCCTACCTTTTTGATGATTTTTTCGATCTTATATACATTGTCTTTTTTATTGTATTTTACCAATTCATTTTCATAAAAGGTTCCTTTAACGTCTTCGTTATTTAAATCCTGAACTCTATAAGTGATTGGATCAGTTTTTAATATTTCAGAAATGATAAATATTTCTTCTGTATAAGTTGCTTGATAACCTCTTCTAAAGGTTGATTTATATATTGATATCCTAACTTTATCCCCTACTTGAAATTTAGGTTTACGTATGACCTTTTCTTTAAACAAATTGTGATACACTTCCCCACTGTTTTCTTCTAGACTGGCTTCAACAGGCGTCATTTTTATACTTCTGTGGTATGAGTTGTTGTAATTTTTCACTAACTCACTCAAAACATCTACGTATCTATTTGTATTGTTAGCTGCTAAATATTTTCTAATTTTACCGTTTAAAGTTCTGTTAAAACGTTCTACTATGGAGCATTTTATTTCAACGTTTTCTGTTGTAAACCAGTGTATATTATTCTCTTTAAATAGAAGTTGCATCTCTTTGTTAATGAACTCAGTTCCCTTATCCGTCTGGAGCTTTTCGGGGATTCTTTCTTTAAAAATCTGTTTAAATGCCTTAGTGACATCTTCTTCCGTTTTTCTTTGAATTGGTACAGCCCAACTATATTTGCTAAAAATATCTATGACTGTTAACAAGTATTTATTACCATCATTAAATCTTGATAAAGGTTTTAAAAACAATAAGTCTGCTTGCCATTGATCGTCTATATGCGACACGTAAGTTCGCCTTCTTTTAAATTTTAGGATAAGTGGTTTATGCTTTGTATAAATGTCTTGTTGATGTAAAAAGTATGTTACTTCTTTTTGGCTCAAACCTGTCTTTCTACTCAGTTCATGTATACTGCAAAATCCTGTTTCAGGGTCTTAATACACTTTTTCCAGATCATTATAAACTTTTACGGGGTAACTTTTCTCAGTCACCCCTTTAGAGGTAAAAAAACGGCTTTTCTTAGAACCACAATCCATGCAGATCCCTTTCATCATAGGTCTACTGTTTTAAGAGGTAGCTTGATGTGCATCTTTGGTGTCCGTGTGTGTTTTACATTTTAGACAATAAATTTTTGAGCCCATTCCAAATGTCTTCTTTGCTTTGATGATGGGCTTCACAATAGTTCTATCTATCCTTTCACGAAGTGTTGGATTGGGAATATCATCCAATTCTTTTATCATGTTTGAGTCACGCACTTTGTTTCTTGTTTCAATATCTTTATTTTTAATATAGCATACATCATGCTTATAAGCACTTTCATCAACACTGTTAATCGGTTTACTCCATTCTTTATATGTTAAATCAGGGTTTAATCTAGTTTTACCTTTAAGCAATTGAGTTCCTGGACCTGTAAATTGATGTCCTGGTAGATGCATTTCAAATGGGAAATTATTGTTTTCTGAGTTAACAACTCCTTTTCCTTGCTTGCAAACTTTTTTACGGTGCATTTATTATAATAAATGCCATTGTATATAAAAATTATTTATTAACATATTGATAGCCATTGAGTTGGGTTTGTTTCATGTATTTTTCTCTGGGTAAATAGACTAAATTATTGATAAAATCATTCTCTCTAACATACACTCCCTCTTCTGACAGTGCATTCGATTTGAATGAATTAAGCAATTGTTTATAAAACTTATAGGATAGTTTGTACTCTTCTTTCCTTTCCAGAATATTCATAGCTTTATCTATAACTTCAACAATACTGACGCTTAAGCTCAGAGCAGCTAAGGGTACCATTACAAAAGCGGATAAACCCAATGAACTCAAAAAGAACTTGGTAATGGATAGTGTTACACATATTTTATGATAATGATGGTAACTCTTTCTGTACACGTAAATTTTCTTCAGTAAATATTCTTTCATCTTTATTTATAGGGATGAAATATTTCTTTCGATATCTCAGAGCTGGAGTTACTAAATCAAGCATAAAAAAATCATATGGTTGTTGTATGCACTTTTTATACAACTTACTAAATTCTTCTTTAGTTAAACTTCAATCTATTTCTCTTATAATCTGATTAATCTCTGTCTTTTGAAGATTAAAAAATATGAAGTAATTACAATTTCTTCCAATATCGATGGGTGTTCTATAATAAGATTGAGAAAGGTATATGATTGACGTGTTTTTCTTCCTACCTCTGATGAAAAAATCTTCTATGCTCTTCTGGTCTTTCTCTGTCATACAATCATCAAAAACAACAGCATTTTTAGAAGACGGAAGTAGTGTCTATACGCACGTCTGAGTGCACATATTCTTTTTACACTAAAAGCATGATTTTATAGCTTATTTTATCTTTTTTTTATAAAAAAAAAAGGTCTTGATCCATTTTAATATTAAAAACATGATTTTTATAGCTAAAAAGGTGTATATATACCTTTTTTACATTTAGAACAAATTTTAACAGTGAATTACTGAACTTTTTTAGTTAAAAAGCTAGACTTATACATATTAAAAGTATGATTTCACAGTGAATTATTTAAAATAAATGCGTGAAAAAGAGGACCTCCAAATGAATGGAAGCCTCCTGTTTTTAAAGGGTGGGGTTGAGACCCCCCCCCCCCATATGTTTAATAGAAAAACTCAAAATTTTTAACTAAATCTAAACATTTTTTATAAAATTAAAAAGAATTATAAAAATATGAGGACCTGAGTCCTCTAATATATTAAAAAAATGAAATCATTATGAATTTACAAAACATATGTTTAATAAAAAAGAGATGATAATTTTATACATTATAGTGGGGGGGGGGGGGTGACGCACCCCCACTGAATTATAGAAATTTTAATTAAAAATGATTAAGCTTTCTCTAATTCATATTCGTATTTATCATCAATCATACCCGAATACTTAAATATATATCTTCCTTTATTGATTTTATTTATTGATTCATCAGAAAGTTTTCCATGTTTATTCGCAAGGTAATACTCTTTTTCTTCAACTTCCACATCTAACTTTACGATTACTGAATCTCCATATTTAGTATTCATTTTTCTCAATGATATCAGATCATATTTCCCAGGTCTATTGAACTCTTGCATTTTAAGAAGCGAAAGTAAAGCGACTTTGATTTTAATGGTTTGTTTATCACTGCGAGTCGAAAGGAGAGAAAGTGTTTTTCAACCTTTACTTTGAGTAGAAGTAAATGACGTCCTTCATTACGTACGTCTTTCAATGAAATATTTATTTTGCTTGTCGGAGATTTGTTTCGCAAGATGGCGCCATCTCCCTATTTAGCATTGTATATATTTTTATGTCATAAACATTATTTTCGCTATTTTTTGATCAGATAAATTAAAACTATTGATCTTTTAAAGTATACTCACATACTGCTTGAAAAATGACTCGTTTAAAGTTGTTTTTAGTTTTCAATGTAAAGGTTATATTAATGAATTGTTCTTCATATGTCGGGTACCCATGGCAGAACGGTTAGCGCGCGGGGCTATTAACATCAAGGCCCCAGGTTCAAATCCCGACCTCTCCCAGGTTGTTAATCAATTTGGGTTGATGGTTTATTGAATGACATGTCAGCTGCTCTCGTCGTTGTTCCAATAGAGCAGCACTCATCAAGATTTAATAAGTGGTGAGCTGAATCTTGTGGATTCTATGTCCTATATGTTATATGTTCGTATTGCCCTTCTCTCTTCCTATATGATAGGCCAGTGGGCCTGGTCCAGCGGGTGATCTGGAACTCTGGTTCTAGAATTTGAAAACAGCTGTTGGAATCAGAGTTCTAGATGACCCCCTGGGCACTTTGGGCCATTTTGCTATTTTTTTTTAATATATAGATGATACCATGAGTATGATCATAAACACTCATCGATTTATATACAGGGGTCGAAGTCGTCCTATATTTCCTATAATTCCTATATTTTAAAAAGTTTCATAGAAAACGTCCTATTTTGTCCTATATTTCGCACTTGTCCTATATTTTGGACATAAATCCTATATTTCCAAATTACAAGCAATAAAATCCTTATTTCTATCATTTTGTTTTCAGTCTATCTGCTAAATCTTCCCAGAATTTCAAAAACGTGGAACTACGGGATGTTGAACGTCTGCAATTGGTTTCCGATTTCACGTGACGTAATACTACTCTAAACATGACGCCCGCCGGCTGGACGGAAAGCGTGGTAACGGTAGCGGTACTGTAGATTAGGGGCGGAGAAATATCGGTAATTGCATACCTGCCAACTTTTACGCATTATGTGTAAAATTTTCACATTTTAACTGCTCTTTACGCTTATATTGCTATATTTTACGCATTTCCGCATTTATTTGAATTTTTTAACATTAATAGGAAATCAATCTCCGGCGAAATTCTCCGGCTTTTTATGTTTGAAATTTATCAATTAACCAGACATAGTATAATTCCTCGGAAACACCACATTTCCGCTTTTTCAGCACTAATATCTACCATTTCCCGGATCGTAGCAAATTCATAATAAAATGCAGGGTAATGCCAATCAAATCAACGGAGATTTAAGGCCGCGTGTAACGTAAATTAAGATCTGGATCGCTTATTTTATGAAAGTAATAAATATACTTCTTCCAAGGTTGTCTAATTTCTTGGAAAATTTAAAATTTGAAGATAGCAAAGCACGCACTGTCAGAGTCAATAAGTGTTGGCTGGGTCATGAAAGTACACAAGTCCAGTTTTAAAGAAAAACTTCGTTCACTTTATTTGGTGAAAAACACAACTCGGCATATTACACGTACCTGGGAATTTTCCATGCCGTAAAACATCAAAAATATACTATGTACAAAAGATTTTTAGTTGTAAATGACTAGACAGAGATTCCTTGAAGCATCTGGTAGTAAGTTACTATACTACCTCTATCACTTGCGTGTATTTCAGCCACTATCACTTGGCAAAGGGAAACCAAAGGATAAAACATCAGGAAAATATTTAAAGCGGCTTCCGAACGTTTGTAAGTAAATTTAACGTTCAATACATGCTGGTCCAAACTGACCACATCTGCATCCGTTTAGACTATTCACCGTCGTCAAACGATATTCCGCAGTACTTCAGTCAAAAACATTTCTGTCTGCCTGCATCAGACCATCAGTGTCTATCTCGTCTGACTTCTTCAGACGTCTGATCTCGATCGACCCTTTCGACCTTCTCATTTGCTTCAAGAAACCTCTGCCCTATATATCCGAGAATGGACAGTTCCGGAAACGCCCCCGGATATGCAAATCAGATGCGTACGCATTGAGAACTGATTTGCATGAAACCTCATGTTGAAAAACGTCACGGTTCACGCCGGTGAACGGGAAGAGTCGTTCATATTAAATTTGCATAAACGCCCGTTCACAGGAACGTGAATCGCGATGTATTGATTATTTCCAACAATCGGCCCCCTCATGCAAATCCTTAAGTCTCAATGCATATGCAAAAGAAAACTTACTCTGAGAAACCAAGGTATATCAATAAACACCAAGGCCCCCAGTATCCTATCAAACATATAATGAAGGAAAAAATTTAAAGTATTATATCATTATTAAATTTAAAATAAAATGCATAAGTACTTATAGCATCTGAAAAATAGTTAAGTATTGTCGACAATATTGTAACAACAACATTTCACATCAAGTAGAAATTTATATACAACACAACTTCAATGCTTAAGTATCAGCATTCAAAAATTGAAATTTTAGTTTAAATTTAATTATAAGTATCCAAAATTTAAGTATAAGCACATTATATTAAACAAGTCAACTTTAAAAGATTAAGATTTTGTATAAGCATAGAATTTAAGTTTACTTTAAATTTGAGTATAAACACTATAATTCAAAAAGCTTAAAAAAATTTAGTCTATTAACACAATATAAGTATACAAAATTAATACTATTAGACTGCATTGATATACCAAATATTTAAAAATACATGATGCAAGTAATTAGATAATAAAATTCCTTTATCAAAACTTTCAACACATACTTTTTACCAAGTTGAAAAATACAAAATTTTATACACATAAGCTATTATCTAGCATCATGTGGGTCATGGAAAATGGATGTATATACAAAGGTGTAAAGTGAAAAAGATTCAATATCACAAAAATTTATACTCAAGATATACTATCTTATATCAATGAGGTTTAAGATAAACAATAATGTATATATATGACATCTTTTAAAAAAAAAATTCCCAAGTTGTAAATTCAATTTAGTATTTAAAATTTTCTTTAGACTAAACATTTAATCTCAAAAAGTTTTGATTTAGTTTTTAAAAATTTTATTACAAAATTTAAGTATTATTTCCTTAGTCATTGGTTTAGTAAAGTGATCTGCTAAGTTATCTTTACTATTTACAAATTTAACATTAAAAGATTCATTGACTATTAAATTTCTTAGGAAATGATATCTAACATCAATATGCTTAGTTCTATTGTTTTCAATTGGAGAGTTAGAAAAATTAATGGCTGCTTGGTTGTCGCTAAAAATAACACTGTTACTTTTATTAAAGTTTAACCCAAGTAAATGACATTCTTCAATTATGTTTTGTACCCATACCATTTCCTTAGCGGCTTCAGTTAGTGATACGTATTCAGCTTCCATGGTTGATAAGCTGACACACTTATGTTTAAAGGTACGCCAAGAAATAGGTACATTGTCAATAAAGAGTATCATGCCTCCAAGTGAAACACGGTCATCTCGGTTTGCAGCAAAGTCAGAATCTGAATAACCATTCAATTTTAACTCCTGAATGTTAGATAAATTCAACATATAGTTTTTAGTCTTTTCAACATATCCTAAAAGTCTTAACAATGCATCCCAATGCTTAATTCCAGGGTTTTCTTGAAATTGAGATAATATATTGATGGCGTAACAAATATCAGGTCTAGTCCTACTAGATATAAAAGCCAAACACCCAATTAAGCTCCTGTAAGGAAAACTTTGCATTTGCTTTATTTCTTCACTTGTCTTTGGACAATCTATTTTACTTAGAATATTCCCTTTAGAAATGGGAAGTGAAGTAACTGGATATTTATACTGTTGAAACATTTGACATACTTTATCTATATACTGACTTTGATGTATAAAAAATTTATTGTCACACTCTTTAAATTCCACGCCTAAAAGTTTTCTAATTTTTCCTAATACCTTGATATCAAATTCTATGCTAAGTAATGAAACAATGTGGTCTATGTCCCTTTGATACTTTGAGAAGAGAATTATGTCATCCACATAGACTAGCATAAGAACTTTGCTATTGTAAATATATGCACAATTACACCATTGAAGTTTTAAAAAATTTAATTCTTTTAATTTGGTGTCAAGTTCATTAAACCATTCTCTTCCACTTTGATGAAGACCGTAAATGGCTTTCTTCAACAAACAAACATAATCAGGCTGTTCCTGATTGACATAACCTTGAGGCTGTTTCATATATACCTTTTGACTCAATTTAGCATAGAGATAGGCAGATTTGATATCTAATTGGAAATGCATCCAGCCAAGCATGCAGACGAAAATTGAGAAGAATGCTCTAATTAAGTTGAAGTTAACAACAGGGCTAAAAACTTCATCGTATGATTCTCCCTTTTTCTGACCATACCCCTGGGCTACCAAACGAGCTTTAAACCTCTTGATTTTCCCATTCTCGTCTTTCTTAATGGTGTAGACCCATCTACTGCCTATATGCTTTTGTGAGGTGGATGCAGGAACTAGTTCCCAGACACCCCTCTCTTGCATTACGGCCATTTCTTCATCCATAGCATTACACCATTTCTCGGACTGGGAAGATTTAATAGCAGCGTTGTACCCTTTTGGTATATTTATTTCAATATTGCTTGCTTCTGGTCTGCCTCTGACCCTTTTAAGACCTTTATTTTCCCGAAAATTAAACAGTTGCTGATCAAATTGTATATTCCTTTTATCACAATATTTCTTAACATCATTGTGTGACCTCAGCCTTTTATTATCTCCTTGAGCGTAATAATACACATCGGTTCTACTCCCATCGGGTCTTGGAACCGTCTTTCGCTGCCAAGCAATATCCGAGCAAGGAGTCATACTGGAGTCAGCAGGAGAGTCCGTTTCCTCACTGGATTCAGACGGATCGTCACCAGTGTCTTCACTCTCTCCTGCCCCCCCATCAGACTGCTCTCTCGGATATTCCCCGTCGGAGTATTCTGAAAGGTTATCTCTTGATATCCCTGAGGAGATATTTCTGGGACAAATTGGGTCCAGGATGCCTTCCACTACATCACCCTCATCAAACCTCACATTGCAGGTCTCAATTGTTCGTTTCTCTCCTGACAAAAATATCCTATAGCCCTTAGTTTTAGTAGCATAGCCTACCATCACCCCTTCTGTAGCTTTCATGTCTAACTTCTTTCTGAGCTGACTGGGTTTGCCTACATATGCTCTACAACCAAAGGTTCTAAGATGTTTGACTGAAGGTTTTCTACCACTGTAGAGTTCATGTGGTGTTTTTGTCTTAAATTTGTGACATATTCGATTTTTAGTGTATGCAAAACACAATATTGCTTCCGCCCAGAATCTGTCATGTAATTTGCTGTCGTTCAACATGGCTCTAACCGGGACCCTCGGGATTCTCTCTTTTCCCCTTCGCTTACTGGGCCTGGCCCTTCAGTTTTGGGCGTTTGGATAAACGATGGACTTTTCTCCCAGCCATCCTAGCGAAATGACGTTTCTCGTAAAGGATTTTGTAGACATTATATTTAAAGATATATGTATAACATAATTTAAGAATAAATCTAGCGCATTAATGCAGGGAAAGTATATAATACTTAAATAAAATTTTAAGAATCCTGTTTTAAACACTAATTATCACACAAGAAAATGCAATACAGCCGTAGAAAAGCTATATGGCGCATGAAAAGAATATACACAGTATGTTAAAAATTGACTTGTGTATAGAATAATCACTGACAGAGAGAGAACAATTGAACAAAAATTAACTATAAATGTAAAATGGAAAGGTTATATCGAGTTTAAAAACATTCTAGCAAATAAAATGCAATTCAATGTCTTTTAGACTTTAAAAAAATGCTTGAAAATGCAGGTATAATCAATATAAATTTTGCTTTCACAAAATTAAACAAAAAATATTTATAACAAGTTACTTGTATACAAAGTAAACGAAAAAACTTGTATATAAAGAGAATATGAAAAACAGAAACCATTATAAAATATATACATTTCTAAAGAGCCATTAAAATAATATCAAACATGTAATAGTAGAATAGCATAAGATTTAAACTGCACATATAATATATAACTTTACAAATTAAACTTATATATATATATAGCAAATAACAGGCATTTTTATTTTTTGCATTGTTCCACCCGATGTAAAAATTATGTCTTTGAATGTTCAATACAAAATTTTGTATGTAGAATAATCGCTGTCAAAGAGAAAGCAATTAATCTGAAATTGACTATAAATGTAAAATGTAAAGTAATATTGAAATTTTAGAAAAATCCTCACTGAAACGAAATGCAATTCAATGTTTGTAAATGCATGAAAATGTTCGAAATGCAATTCAATGTCGAAAAATAATTATTAAAGTGTGCATCGCAAGGAAAATTGTATCTAAAAATTAAAAAATAAATAAAAACGTATATTTAACATAATTTTTCTGCAACTCGGGGAGTTATTATTAAGAATGTCATAAGTTCCAGTTTATCATCAAATATGTAACACTATTACTGAGAAAGGAATTCCTTAAATAAATCAACTTAAATAATATATAAAATATTCAAACAAAAATTCTTTTATATTTTTAAAATTTAGAAAAAATAATAGACTCGATAAATTTGTTTTAAGTGTAAAAATTTTTTTATTGACTATATAGTTGTTTGTCTTGAATGGTAAGTACTTGGCAAGTACTATAAACATTAACTACCAATGCATGCCAAAACTGTATATTTTCTCACTTTCTTTATACGCTATGGAAAAATCCCACAGTTTTAAGTTACAGATTCAATAAATGTTACAATCTCAGGAACAACCAGGAGGAGAAATTATAAATTTTTATGCTATAATTTTGTAAAAAAAAAAATTAAATTTATTCTTACGTTTTATCTTATGCAGTTAATTTTTGATTACATCTATAAAAAAAATAGCTATATTTGTATAACCCTAAGCTTCTGTAATTTATGTGTATGATGCCAATAAAATACTGATGGTCATTTTTTGTGAAATATAGACATATAAATAGTCAATTTATCGTTTTTAAAAACAAATCGCGAACATAATTACAGAAATTCAACATATGAGTACTTTACTCCTGAAATCCTGAGTGTTGAATATAAACTCTCATTTAAAATAAAAACTCTCTAAATTCAGTTATAAACACCTTAAACTTTATTAGAATATATGAATTGAAAGTAAATTAAATGTCACTCATAGCAATTAAAACAGGTAGCAGTTTGTATATCAGTAAAATTGCTCTGTACAACTTTTGCAACTATATTTCATTATGCGAAAGATAAGATATATACATAAAATAATTAGTATAAAACTTAAGAATAAATAAAACAAAATAAAATGCCATAAATCAGAAAAAAAAATGTATAAATGTACGATCCCTGATTTTATACAGTTATTCACATTAGAACTATGAACAATAAGTATATAATTTTCTTCGTTTATATCTATATAAAGAAACTAATTTTAATATAAGCATATTGACTCCTTTACTTTTTTTTTATATAAGAATAAGAATTTATAGATATAAATTTGCAAAACATTTAATTTACGACAAATTTTACAATATTTATTTGAGGAATAAATGAAACAAAATAAAATGTTATAAATCAGAAAAAAAAAAATTAAATGTATGATCCCTGATTTTTTATATTCAAATACAGTAATTTATATTAGAACTATGAATAAATAATAAGTAGATAACGTTCATCTTATTTATCCGTATCAAGAAACTAATTTTTATGTATTGACCCCTTCGCTTTTTTTTCTCATATAAGAATAGATATTTATAGATATAAATTTGCAAAAACATTAAATCTACTGCAAATTTTACAATATTTAACTGACAATATTGATATAAATGTCATTTTCTTATTTAAGAATAAGTATTTATATATATAAATTTACAAAAACATTAAATCTACGGCAAATTTTACAGTATTTAATTGACAATTTCAATATAAATATGAATATTAATGTGTAATAGCATATAATATATCCATTAATATATCTTAGTAATAACCAGTTTAGCCTAATACTCATTAATATAATTCGTAAAAACTACAATAAAGAAGAAATTCTTTAATTAGCTTACCCTCCACAGCATTCAGTTTTCTATTATATCCAAGTAAGCACATCAATTGATCAGTTGAACATCAATTTGATATATTGAAAAGCCTGGCCTTCATAATCATTTTAAAACTACATTGCTATGTAAAACTTAATCTTTAAACTTTAATAAATATCTGATTTATAATCTTAATTTACTCGTAGCATAGTAAAACTCATAATAAAATCCGCACATTGTAAAATATAAACAACGGTCAGTGTCACTATGTCGTATTCAAACTCCCACACAAAGACAAGAGGGGAACTGAGAGGATTCAAAACGCCAGCGCTTACAATGACGTCAGAGCGGACACCCCTTATCTAGGGCCAGGCCCAAGGAAGAAGAGAAGAGGAATCACGATAGCCCCGCTCTAACACAGTCAAATGCGGTTAAGTTGAATCGCTCTGATACTCCATTTTGCTGTGGGGTATATGTTGTTGTTGTTGAGACCCAGACCGTCTGACCTACCAGAAAGGTGTAAGGTAACTGTATGGACGGCCGGGAAGTGCCACCCAATTTAGACCGGAACCCAGTGGGGGAGGCGCTGTGGGGTATATGTGTTAGTCCTTTCAGCCTTAATACCGATATCCTTCAGGTAATTTTTGAACTTATCATGGCAGAATTCCATTCCATTATCCGTCCGGATACATAGAATTTTAGTACCTAACTGCCTTTCTTCTCTGGCCTGAAACTCTTTAAAATGTGAAAATACTTCTGACTTCTGTTTCATGAGGTAAACAAAAACTTTTCTACTATAATCATCTGTTATAGTTAAGACATACTTGTTCCCACCATATGAGGCTGTGGGTAAGGGACCACACACATCCATGTGTAACAATTGCAATGGTTTAGTGGACCTTATCCTACCGGTGGGTTTATACGATACTCTCCTAGACTTAGCCAATTTACACGATTTACAATTTAACTTTTTGTATTTAAGCCTAGGAAGTCCGTTTACGGCAGAAACTTTGCTGGTTTGGAGGAGATATTCAGCGTTTATGTGGCAATATCGTTTATGCCAAAGACAGTTTGTACTATTAAGTTCAGTTACTGAACTGCTAGGCTTAGATATTGAACTATTCACATTTTTATTCTGCTTAGTTTTTGTTTTGTCAGATTTAAATTTAGTTTCTTTAAGATTAGGTGCTATTTTTACTTTGTCTATTTTTCTGGAAGCACTAGGATCCCTATCCTTGGATTTCTTATCCTTTTTGTGTTTCTTGTCTCCATCTCGATCCCTATCTTTAGATTGACGGTTTTCTAAGTTATGTTGTTCCTGGGTACTATACTTAGGTTTTAAAAAATATAACCCATCCTTTCTTTTTGCATAAAAGAATTTCTCCCCTTTAGGTGTAAAAAACCATAGAACCCCATTAGCTCCATTAAAACTAAAATTTTGTTCCTCAAGAACAGATGCAGCTAATAAATTTCTCCTAAGTTTAGGAGAATACATAACATTTTCCAATTTGATAATACTTTGCTTATCCTTAAATTGGACATACATTTCCACCGTCCCGATAGCCTCAACTGGACTTTCGACATCCCCTACTGCTAGCGACATTGAAGTGCCTTTGCACTCATTAAATTTTGAAAATAACTTAATGTTATTACAGAAATGTCGCGTAGCAGCAGTGTCTACTACCCAGCTGAGTCTATCGCTAGGATCGATTACAGTATTAGCCTCAATCTGTGGAGACCCAAGAAATTCCACAATACTATATCCATTATTTCTACTGCAATTAGATTTAGTATGACCTAGTTTGTTACACTTAAAACACTTAATTTTACTTTTAGAAATATTTACATTATGACTAGAAGTATTTACATTAGACACATTATGAGATACATTTGGAAATTTAAGTTTAGATACATTTACTCTATTTACAAATTTCTTAGAAGTAAAATATGCTGAATTTGAACTCACAGTTTTGGAAAAGTCACTTACTTGCTGCCTCAGCCGGCTCTCCTCCGCTGCTAGCTCTGCTTGTATTTTGCTGAGCTTGAAGTCCGAGTCATTCCATCGATATATAAGCTGAACGATACCTCGGAATTCTTCCGGAAGGTACCGTATCGACTGGAATGCTACATATAGGTCTTCAATGGGGTGTTTCGTGTCTTTAAGCCTCGTCACGGCCTTCCGCAGTCTTGAGCAAAAAATGTCAACAGGCTCGTCTGGCTCCGGCCGAACGTCGAAGAACTCATCTAGTAATCTAACCAGGTTGGCTCGGGAAGGCGCTTGAAAATGTTCTTTCAAGGTATTCCATACTTGACTAGGTTCGTCGGTGACGTTTATCAACTCCTTGTATTCCGAGGATAAACTTTGATAAATGATGGCTAATGCTCGGTCTTTCCGGCGATAAAAATCATCGTAATCGCGGCGACTTGCATCTTCCTCCAAAGGCCTAACGCTTCCATCTACATGTCCGAAACATCCTTCTCCCTTGAGGACGAATGAGATGTCTGTACGCCAGGTGACGTAGTTGTCCCGCGTCAGCAACTCCGTTCTACTTGCCTCCATGGCCACTCGTAGTTTTGAAGAAGCAGAAGCAAAAGTTCTTGTACACTGTTTACGTTTACACTGTTGCGTTTCGTTGTTCACACGAACTTCAAAATGGTGCCATGTGCGGCCCCCATCTGAACACTGGAACGATTTCTTTAAAGATACTTGCACTTATGACTCTATTAGGCGTTGAACTGGCCCCGTAACCGTTTCTCTTGGAAAATTTAAAATTTGAAGATAGCAAAGCACGCACTGTCAGAGTCAATAAGTGTTGGCTGGGTCATGAAAGTACACAAGTCCAGTTTTAAAGAAAAACTTCGTTCACTTTATTTGGTGAAAAACACAACTCGGCATATTACACGTACCTGGTAATTTTCCATGCCGTAAAACATCAAAAATATACTATGTACAAAAGATTTTTAGTTGTAAATGACTAGACAGAGATTCCTTGAAGCATCTGGTAGTAAGTTACTATACTACCTCTATCACTTGCGTGTATTTCAGCCACTATCACTTGCGTGTATTTCAGCCACTATTACTTGGCAAAGGGAAACCAAAGGATAAAACATCAGGAAAATATTTAAAGCGGCTTCCGAACGTTTGTAAGTAAATTTAACGTTCAATACATGCTGGTCCAAACTGACCACATCTGCATCCGTTTCGACTATTCACCGTCGTCAAACGATATTCCGCAGTACTTCAGTCAAAAACATTTCTGTCTGCCTGCATCAGACCATCAGTGTCTATCTCGTCTGACTTCTTCAGACGTCTGATCTCGATCGACCCTTTCGACCTTCTCATTTGCTTCAAGAAACCTCTGCCCTATATATCCGAGAATGGACAGTTCCGGAAACGCCCCCGGATATGCAAATCAGATGTGTACGCATTGAGAACTGATTTGCATGAAACCTCATGTTGAAAAACGTCACGGTTCACGCCGGTGAACGGGAAGAGTCGTTCATATTAAATTTGCATAAACGCCCGTTCACAGGAACGTGAATCGCGATGTATTGATTATTTCCAACATAATTCAGCATTAATCGCTAAAATGTTATTTTGTTCATTAATTTCGCATAAACACTGCGATTGCGCAATTCAGTTTGTTCTCATGAATCTCCGAGAGTACAATAGTATCTTTTTCCATCCATCTCAATCTTTTAAATATTGCATTTTTGATTGACTAAACTAGCTTATTTTCGTATTCTAATTAATTATTACTGTTAATTTCTTAATTATTTTCGCATAAACAGTGCGATTACGCAATTCAGTTATAGTGCGACTCCAACGAGAAGGCATTTGAGTCACGTGACTTTGGACGAATCCATTAGTTAAATTCAATGACAGGTAGAGAAGTACTAGGAAGAACGGGTTTCCAGAATTGGCGCCTTTAGTGCGAATTAATAATGCACAATTTGTGCAGTACGAAAATAATTTATGCAGAACGATAATGAGCTTTATATGTATAAGTACATTCAGTGTTACTGTTGGGATGTGGTGGAAATGTTTTCCAAATAATAATTAAAATTATATTATAATAAAACCATAATGGTCGTAAATGTTTTGTTAAAATTGAAGAGTTCGGTTGTAATACTTTTCTTGTAACTTAAACTATTTTATTTAGGAGAAATGCACAATGCGTGCATATGAATGCGTGCATATGCATTTCGTGCATATGAATGAATGATTCATCTCCTATAAAGGAAAAATCTGATATGAACAGCACATGCCTTCCCTACAGATTCATATTTATTTTCTTTATTTCTTTTATAATTCATTAATTTGAGTTATATGCACAAACTAGCACGAATAATTATTTGAAATTACACTGAAATTGCAGTTTTAATTCAATTTTTTCCCTGGAAACTTTGTAAAATTACTGAAAAGCTGTGTTTAAAAGTTCCAAAAATTTGTTGGCTGAGATTACCCCCCTCCCCCCCGTAATTTATGGGTTGCTCGCTTGTGTAATAAGACATTTTCTTTAGGAAGGACCCTCGATCCATCTATAAAAGGGGAAAAAATACCTTGACATACACACATCTTTATATTTTTATCATTGTGTATTTTACTCTTTATATAACGTTGTTTAATTTCTATAAAATACAAAGAAAACGCTTCAATCTAAATACTTTTGCTGCCATTGGAAATCATTTCAGTAAGTTCTATGAATCACATTTTATACCGTTACATATTTCATAAAGTATTAATATTTGTTAATTCTAAAATAAATTTCAGTAATTTAATTAATTTTAAATATGTTATCTAACCATTTTCCTTGCTTGTGGGCCACTATTCGGACAGTCAGTTCATCATTAGAGATTACATTGCATCATGGCCATGTCATCTAAGGAATCTATCACCCCCCCCACCCCCACCCCCGAGTTACAAAATTTGGAAAATGTAAAAATATATAAAAAATATCTGTTTTATATTTTTATATATATATTTGTTATTATTTTATAATATTTTATATATAAAATATTTAAAAAATTGTACCGCTGTCGCCCTTCTCGAAATCCGATTCTATACTTTCAGTTGACTCTTGAGTCATGTTCTGAAGAGGAGTCGGCAAATACCACAAAACTGATTTCTTCTATGGTTTCTTCCACTAAATTGTCAATTTCCCAATATTTATTTTCAACTTTTACTGCGTGCTCACAATATTTAATCCACTGCTCCTTTGTAATGCTGGCAAGGACTGTCGGATGGGGGGTGCATAACTTTTCTGAATTTGCTTCAGCCTAAAAAAAAAAATCGAGGACTTTGTGGACCACTTTTCGTTCCTTGGAACGAATTACTTTTACTTCTACAGACATTTTGTCGATAAAAGCACGGTTCACAAATATCAGATTCTAATTAATTAAATAAACAGACGTTAGAAGTTGGAACAGATGTTAGACATTTTCTTAGTCGCAAGCGCAATGCTAGTAAAGCATTCCAACTATTCTAAATTTCAAACAATTGGCGAAATACGCGCAGCAAATGCGATCGCCAAACAGGTTTCTGCGTTTGGCAACCCTTTCACTGTAGTGCACAGATCGGCTGTTTTGCCAGTTTTCTTCCCTGTAACGAAATGGACTCATCCAAGGTCATCTGCCAACTCATGGGAGCCAGACTATACTTCGTGTGGATTGCTGAGCGTACGTTAGTATCTTTTTCCATCCATCTCCATCATTTAAATGTTGCATATTAGATCGACTAAACTAGCTTATTTTCATATTCTGATTAATTATTATGGTTAATTTCTTAATTATTTTTGAAGCTGGTGATAGAATAACTATGAGCCACGAAATTCTGGTTCCACAACTTCGTTGAAAATTTAAAACAGAGTGTTGCAGCTATAACAAACGTTAGATAGTAGTTGTAGGAATACAAGTAGCTGTAGAAGTGTTAAATGAGAACAGTTCCAGTTTAAATCAAAATCACTTTTATTGAAGAGTGAATCCATTGTATTTGCTTACAGTATATATCATGAAAACAGGTAAGCCAAATAACTAAAGCATACTATTTACAAAACATGAGCACTACAGCTCATATGAAGGTTTTTCAGTGTAAGTTCCATGCCTAGACACGTTTCTGGTTAACGTATTATTTACACAAGTAAGTGGAATAAAAAGCATTTCACACTTACGTGACCACGTGCACTTTCCGACACCACCACTAGCTGGGCACACGCTATGGCAAAAACTTTAAACTTTCCGGATCAGCACTATAAAGTCCACAACACGGGAAACATGGTCTCCTTAACTGAGAACCATCAAAACTACTAAGTTTAGTTTAAATATCCGCGTTCACCGATAAACACTTTATCGTTACTTTCGACAACATCGAAACATGACTTTACGAAGATCCGTCTGCCCGATCTAAATCCTTCTAGATCCTTCCATCGATCAGTATAAGCAAGCTATCCAACGAGCTTTCCAAGCGATCGATCCGTCGATCAAAACGATCTACATTAAAACCAGAGCGATCTACTGACAAAGCGATCTTTATTAAAACCGATCTGACTTAAAACCAGTCTGACTGAAAACCAGAAAAGTGTCTAGCCTTTATACCCGAAGATGGGTGCGCTCCGGAACATAACCGTTGCCGGCAACGCCCTCTGGATATGCAAAACAGGATGCGTGAGCGGCGAGAAAGGTGATTTGCATGATCAGCCAAGTTTTTTCCACATCGCGATTCGTTCACGAGAACGGAATAATCATTTTAATAATGACGTCACGCTCCCGCGAAACGAGAATCGCGATGTAAACAAAACCAAGTTTCTAACAATCGGCCCCCTCATGCAAAAACACCAACTCTCGGCGCCCATGCTTTCATCCAACAAAAGGTTATTCTAAGAATCAAAGTTCTTAGTATCCTAAAAACATAATGTATGCATACACAAAATTTTATACATTAAAGAAATTTATAACACTTATAACATTTAGAAAGTGAATAGCCTTTTCTCAAAATGGCAACAATCAAATGAGTACACTTATGTATTATGCAGATCATAAGCATTCTTTAAATTACATGTTTAAGGATAACATAGTCAAAGAAAACAGTATAACCATACTATTGCCCTTTCTTAAGTACTAGCTCATACTGAAGAAAGCTATTTCTTTACTATTTTGAAAATTAAAACAAACATTAAGTTTAAAATTTAAAAGTCTAAAGATATCAAAAATTTTAAGCTCTAGAAAAATTTTAGGTATAGTTATCAATTTTAATATTTAAGATTAAAAATTTAAATCTAAACATCAAAATCAAGTTGTAGAAAATTTAGTGTATAACTATGAAATTTAACATTTAAGATTAAAAATTTAAATCTAAACATCAAAATCAAATTGTAGAAAATTTAGTGTATAACTATGAAATTTAACATTTAAGATTAAAAATTTAAATCTAAACATCAAAATTCAAGTTTGTAGAAAATTTAATGTATAACTATGAAATTTAACATTTAAGATTAAAAATTTAAGTCTAAACATCAAATTCAAGTTTGTAGAAAATTTAATGTATAACTATGAAATTTAACATTTAAGATTAAAAATTTAAGTTTTATTATCTTAGCCCATGACTAGTATACACACTAAATACCCAATACAATGGCAATGATAATAAAAGATACAGAAGGTAAATATACATATGAGATAAACACAGATTAAAAATTTTATGTTTCATGTGAATTATATCAATAATGTACATTCAGACACATATTTATTCACATAAGCGAAAATGCATTATGCGTGTAGTAAAAAAATGGATATATATTTTTCAAGTGTAATGTGAGAAAAGTAACAGTTCATTGTCACATAACAATATATACTCAAGATACATTTCATTTGTATCAGTGAGAGAGGAATAAATTATAAAATACCCTAACCATTTATACTTTGAAAAGATGAAAAAAAATTTAAAGTAAAATTTTTATTTGAACAGTTAAATTTTATATTTTAAAGATATCATTACTAAATTTTAAAACTCTATCTTTAGTCATTGGCTTCGTGAAGTAATCTGCTACGTTATCTTTAGTATTAACAAAGTTAATTTTAAAAGACTCGTTTACAACTAAGTTCCTTAAAAAGTGATACTTTATATCTATGTGCTTAGTTCTATTATTCTCAATGGGGGAATTTGAAAAGTTTATTGCTGCCTGGTTGTCACAAAAAATTATACAATTATTTTTGTTAAATTTTAAACCTAGCATTTTACATTCCTCCAAAATGTTTTGCATCCATATCATTTCTTTAGCGACCTCTGCCAACGAAACATATTCAGCTTCCATCGTTGACAGACTAACACACTTGTGCTTAAATGTCCGCCAAGAAATTGGTACTTTATCAATCATGAACAACATACCACCAAGTGACACTCTGTCATCTCTATTGGCTGCAAAATCCGAGTCTGAGTAGCAGTTTAGTCTTAAATCACAAATATTTGACAAATTTAACATATACTCTCTGGTCTTTTCAACATATCCCATTAACTTTAATAATGCATCCCAATGCTTTATTCCTGGATTCTCCTGAAACTGAGATAGAATATTGACTGCATAGCATATGTCTGGTCTAGTTCTGCTAGACAGATAGGCTAGGCATCCAATCAAGCTTCTGTAAGGGAAACCCTGCATTTGTGTTAATTCACTATCATTCATTGGGCAATCAATTTTACTTAAGATGTTACCCTTTGTAATAGGTAGTGAGGAAATTGGATATTTGAACCTTTTAAACATCTGACAAACTTTGTCAATGTAATCACCTTGATGTATATAAAATTTGTCTTCAATCTCCTTAAATTCCACACCCAAAAGTCTTTTGACTTTTCCCAATTCTTTGATATCAAATTCTTTACTCAAAAGTGAAACTGTATGGTCTATATCATTTTGTTGTTTAGCAAACAAAATTATGTCGTCTACGTAAATCAGCATTAATACTTTATTCTGATATGTATAAGCACAGTTGCACCATTTAAATTTTAAAAAGTTTAATTTTTTCAAAGTGGTGTCAAGCTCTGTAAACCATTCCCTTCCGCTTTGGTGAAGGCCATATATTGCTTTCTTAAGCAAACAAACATATTGAGGCTGATTTGGATCGACATATCCATGTGGTTGTTTCAAGAAAATTTTATCATTCAACTTTGCATAAAGATATGCGGACTTAATGTCCAGTTGAAAATGTTTCCATTTAAGCATGCAAACGAATATGGAGAAGAAAGCTCTGATTAAACTAAAATTAATCACAGGGCTAAACACTTCATCATATGAGTCCCCTTTTATCTGGGTATATCCTTGAGCTACTAGGCGAGCTTTGAATCGTTTAACATTTCCCCTTTCATCCTTCTTAATGGTATAAACCCATCTACTTCCTATAATTTTTTGTTGTGAGATGGGTGCAGGCACTAAGTCCCAGACACCCCTCTCTTGCATTGTAGCTATCTCATCATCCATGGCTTCTTGCCATTTATCGGACTGGGGAGATTCTATTGCCGATTTATAGCTCTTGGGTATCAAGATCTCAACATTGCTTGCTTCTGGTTTTCTTTTGATATCACTTACCCCCTTTTTCTCTCTAAAATTAAACATTTGCTGATCATAATGAATGTTAGCTTTTCCACAAAACTTTCTGACATCATTATGAGATCTCAGCCTTTTATTGTCACCTTTTACTAAATAGTAAATATCCGTCCTACTCCCATCAGGCCTAGGTACTGCTTTCCGTATCCAGTCAATATCTGAGCAGGGTGTCAGACCAGAATCAGCAGGAGAGTCCTCATCCCCACTAGATTTACTAGTGTCACGGCTCTCACCTGCTTCTTCCTCTGACACTCCTCCTAAGCATTCTGATTCCGAGTCAATCGACTGAGTAACGTTCGATTTCCTCAAGGTGATTCGTTTAGGGTAATTAGGGCCCAGGACGCCTTCCGCTGCCACTCCTTCCTCAAACCTTACATTAGAAGTTTCCTCAACTTTCTTTTTACTCGCTATATAAATCCTATAGCCTTTGGTGCTTTCGGCATATCCGACCATTATTCCTATTTGGGCTCTCATATCCAATTTATTTCTAATTTGTTTGGCTGTGCCCACATAGGCTTTGCACCCGAAAACTTTGAGGTGAGCAACGGCTGGCTTCCTTCCATAATATAACTCGTGTGGAGTTTTGGTTTTGAACTTATGACATATTCTGTTCTTGGTGTGTGTAAAACACAAAATCGCTTCTGCCCACATTCTGTTATCAACCTTGCTTTGATCAAGCATAGCTTTCACACAATCTAGTGCAGTCAGATTAAATCTTTCAGAAACCCCGTTCTGTTCGGGTGTATATGCATTTGACCTTTCTGATTTAATCCCCAATTTATTTAAGTATGCCTTGAACTGGTTGTGACAGAACTCCATACCATTGTCCGTACGGATACACAAAATCTTTTTGCCTAGCTGCCTTTCTTCCTTAGCTTGGAATTCTTTAAATATCTTAAACACCTCTGATTTTTGTTTCATTATATAAACAAACACTTTCCGGCTGAAGTCGTCAGTTATTGTCAAAAAGTATCTGTTTCCGCCCATTGAAGCTGTAGGTAAGGGACCACACACATCCATATGGAGTAATTGTAAAGGTTTAGTGGACCTTATCCTACCAATTGGCTTAAAAGAAATTCTCTTAGACTTTGCTAACTTACAGTGTGTACAGTTAATTTTTGCATATTTTAGTCTAGGGAGTCCATTAGCCGCGGAAACTTTACTTGTCTGATATAAATAATCAGAGTTAATGTGGCAATATCTCCTATGCCAGAGTTCCGTTTTATTCAAAACCTCAGAAACCGCACAACTTGGTTTCTCATTAACCTTTTCCTTTGACCTCGACTTCACCTCAGAGTTACGTTTACTTTTATTTATTCTAGGCAAATTTTTCATTTTGTCAATACTGTTTTTCTTATTTAGGGGTTTTCTATCTTTCTTAGAATTTTTATCCCTACCCTGATCCTTTCCTTTAGTTTTACGGTCTTCAATATTGTTATTTGCAGTCTGAACTTCGTATTGAGGTTTTAAAAAATATAACCCTTCTTTTCGCTTAGCATAGAAGAATTTTTCTCCCTTTGGAGTGTAAAACCACAATACCCCATTAGCCCCTTTAAAAGTATACCCCTGTTCCTCAAGAACAGATGCGGCTAATAAGTTTCGTCTTAACTTAGGCGAAAACATTACATCAGACAAAACAATATTACTTCTTATGTTCTGAAACTGAACATACATTTTGACCGTACCGATAGCCTCAACTTTGCTCTCAATATCACCCACTGCTAGCGACATAGATGCACCTTTGCTTTCCTTAAATTTTGAAAATAAATTAATATCATTGCAAAAGTGCCGCGTAGCAGCGGTGTCAATTACCCAGCTGAGTCTATCGCTAGGATCCTGCACAGTATTAGCTTCAACTCTAGCAGATGAATACAATTCAATTATATTTGAGCTAGACTTAAGAATAGGGCAATTCTTCCTTAAATGACCGGCCTTCTTACAAAAATAACATGGTCCTATGACCCTTTTAACTGGTTTAACACTTTTAAACACTTTGTTATTTTTACACTTTACATTTACATTACTCTGAGACAAGAATACAGATGAATTTTGACTTACATTGTTTCTATCACTACGGAGTTGCCGGATACGTCCTTCTTCCGCAGACAATTCATGTTGGATTTTCTCCAAAGTGAAATCTTTGTCCTCCCATCTGTAGATTAGCTGAACTATTCCCTGGAAGTCATCAGAGAGGTATCTTATGGCCTGGAATGCCACATAGACGCTTTCCACCGGGTGCTTGACGTCCTTCAATTTGGCGACCGCCTTCTTCAAACGCGTACAGAAGATATCCACCGGTTCATCTGGCTCCGGACGTAGGCGGAAGAAATCATCCAGTAAACGCACCAGGTTGGCGCGAGTCGGCGCGTCGAAGTGCGTTTTTAACTTATCCCACGCATCTGCCGGATCGTCGTTAATGTCATTTAACTCTTGGTAATCAGATGAAACATTCTGGAACAGGATTGCTAACGCACGGTCCTTTCTTCGCATGTGATCTTCATAATCACGGCGTGACGTTTTTTCATCCACCGGTAACGCTGTTCGGTCTACAAATCCGAAACAGCCCTCTCCTTTAAGAGCGAATGAAACTTCATTCCTCCAAGTGACGTAATTGTCTCTAGTTAATGCAGTAATTTTATTTGCCTCCATGGCAAGATGGCCTTTTGGAACTGAGCTGAACAGACCTTTTGTTTACGCTTTCGTCGACATGCAAATGGCGCCGTCCGCGGCCCCCGTCGACAGGATTTGTTGGAACTCTAACACTTCTAAATTTTTAACGTTGTTATGGGGAGCACGGGCCCATAACCTTTGACGGAAATATGTATCATATCCGTAAGTTATATATTGAAAATTAACGTATAATTAAATTTCTGATGAAGCTGGTGATAGAATAACTATGAGCCACGAAATTCTGGTTCCACAACTTCGTTGAAAATTTAAAACAGAGTGTTGCAGCTATAACAAACGTTAGATAGTAGTTGTAGGAATACAAGTAGCTGTAGAAGTGTTAAATGAGAACAGTTCCAGTTTAAATCAAAATCACTTTTATTGAAGAGTGAATCCATTGTATTTGCTTACAGTATATATCATGAAAACAGGTAAGCCAAATAACTAAAGCATACTATTTACAAAACATGAGCACTACAGCTCATATGAAGGTTTTTCAGTGTAAGTTCCATGCCTAGACACGTTTCTGGTTAACGTATTATTTACACAAGTAAGTGGAATAAAAAGCATTTCACACTTACGTGACCACGTGCACTTTCCGACACCACCACTAGCTGGGCACACGCTATGGCAAAAACTTTAAACTTTCCGGATCAGCACTATAAAGTCCACAACACGGGAAACATGGTCTCCTTAACTGAGAACCATCAAAACTACTAAGTTTAGTTTAAATATCCGCGTTCACCGATAAACACTTTATCGTTACTTTCGACAACATCGAAACATGACTTTACGAAGATCCGTCTGCCCGATCTAGATCCTTCTAGATCCTTCCATCGATCAGTATAAGCAAGCTATCCAACGAGCTTTCCAAGCGATCGATCCGTCGATCAAAACGATCTACATTAAAACCAGAGCGATCTACTGACAAAGCGATCTTTATTAAAACCGATCTGACTTAAAACCAGTCTGACTGAAAACCAGAAAAGTGTCTAGCCTTTATACCCGAAGATGGGTGCGCTCCGGAACATAACCGTTGCCGGCAACGCCCTCTGGATATGCAAAACAGGATGCGTGAGCGGCGAGAAAGGTGATTTGCATGATCAGCCAAGTTTTTTCCACATCGCGATTCGTTCACGAGAACGGAATAATCATTTTAATAATGACGTCACGCTCCCGCGAAACGAGAATCGCGATGTAAACAAAACCAAGTTTCTAACAATCGGCCCCCTCATGCAAAAACACCAACTCTCGGCGCCCATGCTTTCATCCAACAAAAGGTTATTCTAAGAATCAAAGTTCTTAGTATCCTAAAAACATAATGTATGCATACACAAAATTTTATACATTAAAGAAATTTATAACACTTATAACATTTAGAAAGTGAATAGCCTTTTCTCAAAATGGCAACAATCAAATGAGTACACTTATGTATTATGCAGATCATAAGCATTCTTTAAATTACATGTTTAAGGATAACATAGTCAAAGAAAACAGTATAACCATACTATTGCCCTTTCTTAAGTACTAGCTCATACTGAAGAAAGCTATTTCTTTACTATTTTGAAAATTAAAACAAACATTAAGTTTAAAATTTAAAAGTCTAAAGATATCAAAAATTTTAAGCTCTAGAAAAATTTTAGGTATAGTTATCAATTTTAATATTTAAGATTAAAAATTTAAATCTAAACATCAAAATCAAGTTGTAGAAAATTTAGTGTATAACTATGAAATTTAACATTTAAGATTAAAAATTTAAATCTAAACATCAAAATCAAATTGTAGAAAATTTAGTGTATAACTATGAAATTTAACATTTAAGATTAAAAATTTAAATCTAAACATCAAAATTCAAGTTTGTAGAAAATTTAATGTATAACTATGAAATTTAACATTTAAGATTAAAAATTTAAGTCTAAACATCAAATTCAAGTTTGTAGAAAATTTAATGTATAACTATGAAATTTAACATTTAAGATTAAAAATTTAAGTTTTATTATCTTAGCCCATGACTAGTATACACACTAAATACCCAATACAATGGCAATGATAATAAAAGATACAGAAGGTAAATATACATATGAGATAAACACAGATTAAAAATTTTATGTTTCATGTGAATTATATCAATAATGTACATTCAGACACATATTTATTCACATAAGCGAAAATGCATTATGCGTGTAGTAAAAAAATGGATATATATTTTTCAAGTGTAATGTGAGAAAAGTAACAGTTCATTGTCACATAACAATATATACTCAAGATACATTTCATTTGTATCAGTGAGAGAGGAATAAATTATAAAATACCCTAACCATTTATACTTTGAAAAGATGAAAAAAAAATTTAAAGTAAAATTTTTATTTGAACAGTTAAATTTTATATTTTAAAGATATCATTACTAAATTTTAAAACTCTATCTTTAGTCATTGGCTTCGTGAAGTAATCTGCTACGTTATCTTTAGTATTAACAAAGTTAATTTTAAAAGACTCGTTTACAACTAAGTTCCTTAAAAAGTGATACTTTATATCTATGTGCTTAGTTCTATTATTCTCAATGGGGGAATTTGAAAAGTTTATTGCTGCCTGGTTGTCACAAAAAATTATACAATTATTTTTGTTAAATTTTAAACCTAGCATTTTACATTCCTCCAAAATGTTTTGCATCCATATCATTTCTTTAGCGACCTCTGCCAACGAAACATATTCAGCTTCCATCGTTGACAGACTAACACACTTGTGCTTAAATGTCCGCCAAGAAATTGGTACTTTATCAATCATGAACAACATACCACCAAGTGACACTCTGTCATCTCTATTGGCTGCAAAATCCGAGTCTGAGTAGCAGTTTAGTCTTAAATCACAAATATTTGACAAATTTAACATATACTCTCTGGTCTTTTCAACATATCCCATTAACTTTAATAATGCATCCCAATGCTTTATTCCTGGATTCTCCTGAAACTGAGATAGAATATTGACTGCATAGCATATGTCTGGTCTAGTTCTGCTAGACAGATAGGCTAGGCATCCAATCAAGCTTCTGTAAGGGAAACCCTGCATTTGTGTTAATTCACTATCATTCATTGGGCAATCAATTTTACTTAAGATGTTACCCTTTGTAATAGGTAGTGAGGAAATTGGATATTTGAACCTTTTAAACATCTGACAAACTTTGTCAATGTAATCACCTTGATGTATATAAAATTTGTCTTCAATCTCCTTAAATTCCACACCCAAAAGTCTTTTGACTTTTCCCAATTCTTTGATATCAAATTCTTTACTCAAAAGTGAAACTGTATGGTCTATATCATTTTGTTGTTTAGCAAACAAAATTATGTCGTCTACGTAAATCAGCATTAATACTTTATTCTGATATGTATAAGCACAGTTGCACCATTTAAATTTTAAAAAGTTTAATTTTTTCAAAGTGGTGTCAAGCTCTGTAAACCATTCCCTTCCGCTTTGGTGAAGGCCATATATTGCTTTCTTAAGCAAACAAACATATTGAGGCTGATTTGGATCGACATATCCATGTGGTTGTTTCAAGAAAATTTTATCATTCAACTTTGCATAAAGATATGCGGACTTAATGTCCAGTTGAAAATGTTTCCATTTAAGCATGCAAACGAATATGGAGAAGAAAGCTCTGATTAAACTAAAATTAATCACAGGGCTAAACACTTCATCATATGAGTCCCCTTTTATCTGGGTATATCCTTGAGCTACTAGGCGAGCTTTGAATCGTTTAACATTTCCCCTTTCATCCTTCTTAATGGTATAAACCCATCTACTTCCTATAATTTTTTGTTGTGAGATGGGTGCAGGCACTAAGTCCCAGACACCCCTCTCTTGCATTGTAGCTATCTCATCATCCATGGCTTCTTGCCATTTATCGGACTGGGGAGATTCTATTGCCGATTTATAGCTCTTGGGTATCAAGATCTCAACATTGCTTGCTTCTGGTTTTCTTTTGATATCACTTACCCCCTTTTTCTCTCTAAAATTAAACATTTGCTGATCATAATGAATGTTAGCTTTTCCACAAAACTTTCTGACATCATTATGAGATCTCAGCCTTTTATTGTCACCTTTTACTAAATAGTAAATATCCGTCCTACTCCCATCAGGCCTAGGTACTGCTTTCCGTATCCAGTCAATATCTGAGCAGGGTGTCAGACCAGAATCAGCAGGAGAGTCCTCATCCCCACTAGATTTACTAGTGTCACGGCTCTCACCTGCTTTTTCCTCTGACACTCCTCCTAAGCATTCTGATTCCGAGTCAATCGACTGAGTAACGTTCGATTTCCTCAAGGTGATTCGTTTAGGGTAATTAGGGCCCAGGACGCCTTCCGCTGCCACTCCTTCCTCAAACCTTACATTAGAAGTTTCCTCAACTTTCTTTTTACTCGCTATATAAATCCTATAGCCTTTGGTGCTTTCGGCATATCCGACCATTATTCCTATTTGGGCTCTCATATCCAATTTATTTCTAATTTGTTTGGCTGTGCCCACATAGGCTTTGCACCCGAAAACTTTGAGGTGAGCAACGGCTGGCTTCCTTCCATAATATAACTCGTGTGGAGTTTTGGTTTTGAACTTATGACATATTCTGTTCTTGGTGTGTGTAAAACACAAAATCGCTTCTGCCCACATTCTGTTATCAACCTTGCTTTGATCAAGCATAGCTTTCACACAATCTAGTGCAGTCAGATTAAATCTTTCAGAAACCCCGTTCTGTTCGGGTGTATATGCATTTGACCTTTCTGATTTAATCCCCAATTTATTTAAGTATGCCTTGAACTGGTTGTGACAGAACTCCATACCATTGTCCGTACGGATACACAAAATCTTTTTGCCTAGCTGCCTTTCTTCCTTAGCTTGGAATTCTTTAAATATCTTAAACACCTCTGATTTTTGTTTCATTATATAAACAAACACTTTCCGGCTGAAGTCGTCAGTTATTGTCAAAAAGTATCTGTTTCCGCCCATTGAAGCTGTAGGTAAGGGACCACACACATCCATATGGAGTAATTGTAAAGGTTTAGTGGACCTTATCCTACCAATTGGCTTAAAAGAAATTCTCTTAGACTTTGCTAACTTACAGTGTGTACAGTTAATTTTTGCATATTTTAGTCTAGGGAGTCCATTAGCCGCGGAAACTTTACTTGTCTGATATAAATAATCAGAGTTAATGTGGCAATATCTCCTATGCCAGAGTTCCGTTTTATTCAAAACCTCAGAAACCGCACAACTTGGTTTCTCATTAACCTTTTCCTTTGACCTCGACTTCACCTCAGAGTTACGTTTACTTTTATTTATTCTAGGCAAATTTTTCATTTTGTCAATACTGTTTTTCTTATTTAGGGGTTTTCTATCTTTCTTAGAATTTTTATCCCTACCCTGATCCTTTCCTTTAGTTTTACGGTCTTCAATATTGTTATTTGCAGTCTGAACTTCGTATTGAGGTTTTAAAAAATATAACCCTTCTTTTCGCTTAGCATAGAAGAATTTTTCTCCCTTTGGAGTGTAAAACCACAATACCCCATTAGCCCCTTTAAAAGTATACCCCTGTTCCTCAAGAACAGATGCGGCTAATAAGTTTCGTCTTAACTTAGGCGAAAACATTACATCAGACAAAACAATATTACTTCTTATGTTCTGAAACTGAACATACATTTTGACCGTACCGATAGCCTCAACTGGGCTCTCAATATCACCCACTGATAGCGACATAGATGCACCTTTGCTTTCCTTAAATTTTGAAAATAAATTAATATCATTGCAAAAGTGCCGCGTAGCAGCGGTGTCAATTACCCAGCTGAGTCTATCGCTAGGATCCTGCACAGTATTAGCTTCAACTCTAGCAGATGAATACAATTCAATTATATTTGAGCTAGACTTAAGAATAGGGCAATTCTTCCTTAAATGACCGGCCTTCTTACAAAAATAACATGGTCCTATGACCCTTTTAACTGGTTTAACACTTTTAAACACTTTGTTATTTTTACACTTTACATTTACATTACTCTGAGACAAGAATACAGATGAATTTTGACTTACATTGTTTCTATCACTACGGAGTTGCCGGATACGTCCTTCTTCCGCAGACAATTCATGTTGGATTTTCTCCAAAGTGAAATCTTTGTCCTCCCATCTGTAGATTAGCTGAACTATTCCCTGGAAGTCATCAGAGAGGTATCTTATGGCCTGGAATGCCACATAGACGCTTTCCACCGGGTGCTTGACGTCCTTCAATTTGGCGACCGCCTTCTTCAAACGCGTACAGAAGATATCCACCGGTTCATCTGGCTCCGGACGTAGGCTGAAGAAATCATCCAGTAAACGCACCAGGTTATCGCGAGTCGGCGCGTCGAAGTGCGTTTTTAACTTATCCCACGCATCTGCCGGATCGTCGTTAATGTCATTTAACTCTTGGTAATCAGATGAAACATTCTGGAACAGGATTGCTAACGCACGGTCCTTTCTTCGCATGTGATCTTCATAATCACGGCGTGACGTTTTTTCATCCACCGGTAACGCTGTTCGGTCTACAAATCCGAAACAGCCCTCTCCTTTAAGAGCGAATGAAACTTCATTCCTCCAAGTGACGTAATTGTCTCTAGTTAATGCAGTAATTTTATTTGCCTCCATGGCAAGGTGGCCTTTTGGAACTGAGCTGAACAGACCTTTTGTTTACGCTTTCGTCGACATGCAAATGGCGCCGTCCGCGGCCCCCGTCGACAGGATTTGTTGGAACTCTAACACTTCTAAATTTTTAACGTTGTTATGGGGAGCACGGGCCCATAACCTTTGACGGAAATATGTATCATATCCGTAAGTTATATATTGAAAATTAACGTATAATTAAATTTCTGATGAAGCTGGTGATAGAATAACTATGAGCCACGAAATTCTGGTTCCACAACTTCGTTGAAAATTTAAAACAGAGTGTTGCAGCTATAACAAACGTTAGATAGTAGTTGTAGGAATACAAGTAGCTGTAGAAGTGTTAAATGAGAACAGTTCCAGTTTAAATCAAAATCACTTTTATTGAAGAGTGAATCCATTGTATTTGCTTACAGTATATATCATGAAAACAGGTAAGCCAAATAACTAAAGCATACTATTTACAAAACATGAGCACTACAGCTCATATGAAGGTTTTTCAGTGTAAGTTCCATGCCTAGACACGTTTCTGGTTAACGTATTATTTACACAAGTAAGTGGAATAAAAAGCATTTCACACTTACGTGACCACGTGCACTTTCCGACACCACCACTAGCTGGGCACACGCTATGGCAAAAACTTTAAACTTTCCGGATCAGCACTATAAAGTCCACAACACGGGAAACATGGTCTCCTTAACTGAGAACCATCAAAACTACTAAGTTTAGTTTAAATATCCGCGTTCACCGATAAACACTTTATCGTTACTTTCGACAACATCGAAACATGACTTTACGAAGATCCGTCTGCCCGATCTAGATCCTTCTAGATCCTTCCATCGATCAGTATAAGCAAGCTATCCAACGAGCTTTCCAAGCGATCGATCCGTCGATCAAAACGATCTACATTAAAACCAGAGCGATCTACTGACAAAGCGATCTTTATTAAAACCGATCTGACTTAAAACCAGTCTGACTGAAAACCAGAAAAGTGTCTAGCCTTTATACCCGAAGATGGGTGCGCTCCGGAACATAACCGTTGCCGGCAACGCCCTCTGGATATGCAAAACAGGATGCGTGAGCGGCGAGAAAGGTGATTTGCATGATCAGCCAAGTTTTTTCCACATCACGATTCGTTCACGAGAACGGAATAATCATTTTAATAATGACGTCACGCTCCCGCGAAACGAGAATCGCGATGTAAACAAAACCAAGTTTCTAACAATTTTCACATAAACAGTGCGATTGCGCAATTCAGTTACTTCACGTGAATTGCCGAGAGTACGTTAGTATCTTTTTTCTTCCATCTCCATCATTTAAATGTTGCATATTAGATCGACTAAACTAGCTTATTTTCATATTCTGATTAATTATTACGGTTAATTTCTTAATCATTTTCACATAAACAGTGCGATTGCGCAATTCAGTTACTTCACGTGAATTGCCGAGAGTACGATAGTATCTTTTTTTTTCCATCTCCATCATTTAAATGTTGCATATTAGATCGACTAAACTAGCTTATTTTCATATTTTGTTTAATTATTACGGTTAATTTCTTAATTATTTTCACATAAACAGTGCGATTGCGCAATTCAGTTACTTCACATGAATTGCCGAGAGTACGTTAGTATCTTTTTTCTTCCATCTCCATCATTTAAATGTTGCATATTAGATCGACTAAACTAGCTTATTTTCATATTCTGATTAATTATTACGGTTAATGTCTTAATTATTTTCACATAAACAGTGCGATTGCGCAATTCAGTTACTTCACGTGAATTGCCGAGAGTACAATAGTATCTTTTTTCTTCCATCTCCATCATTTAAATGTTGCATATTAGATCGACTAAACTAGCTTATTTTCATATTTTGTTTAATTATTACGGTTAATTTCTTAATCATTTTCACATAAACAGTGCGATTGCGCAATTCAGTTACTTCACGTGAATTGCCGAGAGTACGTTAGTATCTTTTTTCTTCCATCTCCATCATTTAAATGTTGCATATTAAATCGACTAAACTAGCATATTTTCATATTATGGCTAATTATTAAGGTTAATTTTTTAATTATATTTGCATAATATAAATTTTTCCATTTAAAAAATGGGTATAAACTCTGTGAAGGGATATTTTTCAAAAAGTGGTATTAAAGCAATGATTTACTTAGGCAAATAAAAGGGAATCCATTATGGCAGGAATATAATTCAGTGCTATATATATTTTTTTTTATTAAAGATCAATATTTGTTACTCTCTTTAGTGAAAACCTGTGTTTTGCCAAACATAAATATTTGTCTTCATTATAAAGTAATTCTCACCGGATAAAACCTTTATATATTGTTTGCTTTATAATTTATTGTCCTGAAATTTTATGAAATTTGTATCCTGAATTTTCATATTCTACCAGTAAACCTGATATTTAATGCAATATTTTTTAATGCAGGTACGTGTACATACATAGTTGAATTCATTAGAAATGTCGTTTTCGCGTGTAGTTAAAAAAAAATCATTATAAATGTCATTCACGCAAAATTTTACACATTCCAATTTTCCCAGGTTGACAGGTATGTAATTGCAGCAATCAATAGTTGTTATCTGATAGAATACTTTTTCAAAAATGAAAATAGCAAAATTTGTAAGATATTTATGATGATTTCTTTTGTCCTATATTTTTTATGAAAATGTCCTATATTTTTCCAAGTTACGACTTCTAACCCTGTATATAGAATTATTTTTAGAAACATTTTATAATGTCCTAAAGCTCTAGTATAAATACCATCTTCTAATATAAATCTTTTATCATCTTTTGCTGATAAAGCTATCTTGTTGACTTGAATTGTATGCAATTCATGTTTCGTACTTCTAATTAAATTCTGTGTTCTATATTGATCTTTTTTATTCAATAAACAGTCTTTATAATCTTCAAATGATATTCTGTTTTTAACGGTACTTGTCTTAGTTCCTTTAGACTTCTTAGTTTCAAATTTTTTATGGTTTTCTTTATCTTCTTCATTACTATTGTATTCTTCAACACTCTGTTTTTCTAATCTTATTGAATACATTTTACTTCTTAAACCTACAAATTCTTCCATAATCACACCGCTATTTTCATCTTTCATTTTACCTAATACTTTTTTATTACATCTAGGCATAATATATGGATTATTTACTTGATAATCAGATGTATCGAAATAATCAATCATTGACTTCATATCCTCATAAAAGTCATCTGTTTTAATATCATATATAAAACTATCTGTATCCATATATAATAACTTAATATTATCCTTATATCTCGGTTTCATAACATTATAATGAAAATCATACATATTAAATGTTTAGATAAATCTAATATACTCATTCCAACATAAATCGGTTTATTAAAAAATAGTTTTGTTTTTTTCATGTGAACAGCTACCAAATTTTCATCAAAAATAGTTCTACATTTGAAATTAGGTTTAGCAATTAATTTTTTAATTTGATCATAATTACAACATAATCTTACATCGATTCGTTTTCTTATATTTTCCATAGTTTTCCCAAATACTGAATTATTCATCAATTTATAAAAATCTTTCTCAAAATCATTAGCAGCTTTCTTTCTCATTTCAGTGTTTAAATCTATATATTTTTTCAACCAATTCGATTGTTTAAATTGTAATACTCTATGTACTCTCGCAACCTTTAAACCCATTTTCAAATATTGTTTTAAACTTCTATAATGAACTACATATTTCTCTTTATCATATAAAGTTGTTAATAACTTACCTTGTTTCGAATTTTCAAGAATTCTATTTTCAGGACATAATGGTAAATCTGAATGATAATCATGTAATTCTTTTGAATATCTTAAACTAATTTCAAATATATATCCATTCTCTGAATCGTCTTTTATTTTATTGTTATATAATTCACATTTAACATAATTTTTTTCATAATCATTACACCATTTAAATTCTCCATATGGTAAATATTGACTCATTGCCCATCCATATAAATTATAAATAGGATTCGTGAAGATATGAAGGTGGGTAAAGGATTGGATGTATTATCAAATTTAACAGAAAAAATATGTAATGGAAGTAAATCAAAGAAATTGTATAATCAAGTAGTTTTATTGTTAGATATGTTATTAAAAAATGGAGAAATGACTTTTATTTTCCCATGATGTACAACGATATCATAAACAATTTCTCTGTTAATAAATGATAAAAAATAAAGTTTATTTGAGTGAAGGTCAGAAAAATAAACTTAAATCAGCTTTTAGAAATAAAGAAGAACTAACATTACAAATAGATAAATCTAAAACTCCTAATCATGAGATGTATTTAACTAAAACTCAAATTAATCATATTAATGGTGGAAAAAGAATTACTATCAGTAAAACGCAATTAGATAAAAATGGAGGATTTTTACCATTTCTAGCAGCACTTATACCCTCTTTAATAACCGCTGCTAAATTTTCAGTTCCAGCATTAGCAACAGGTGCTTTATCTGGATTAGCTAGTTCAACTGTACAAAAAAAGATGAAAGGATCTGGGGAAAAAAAAAAAACGTGGAAAGGGGATATATCAATCTTGGGAATTAGTAACAAAATGATAGAAGAAAATATGAAAAATGAAAAAGGATTTAGAGGTGTATTTACCTCCGATTTATTGCCTGAAACAATAGGAAAATTTGAAAATGGAATCATTAATTTAGATGTAAAAGAGATATAACAATATGTGTTTTTCTTAAGAGAAACATTATTACTATGTAATTCCCATGTGTGATAGGATGTCATGGCTTACCCTGTATTTTATTTCCCAAGAGGTGGAGGCCCTGAGGAATGAGATGGAAGGCATCAAAGTGAAGGGAAAAGGATGTCCAAAACCCATTAAGAACTGGGCCCAGTGTGGCGTCAGCAAGAAGGCGATGGAAGTCCTCAAAAAGTAACCTTTCTTTCTATTTCTCATACAAATTTTCAACTTACCTTGAGGTTTTTTTTAGACTGTAAAATTCCACAAACAAGGGACAATTTTATCATCTTTCCATTTTTTATTTGATTGGACAAAAAAACAAATATTTCCACTTACTGGGTTGAAGTAATTTTTTTATTTGCAATTGAAGTATGCCTCTCAGGTTTTGACAGGGAAATGACCCATATTCACATGCACAGAATGAGATGTCAGTGCAACATCCTAAGAATTTAGAATATCTTTGGGAGATGAAGCCTAAAGAAGGAACATGGTCCAAAAGAAAGTAGACATTGTTAAAAGAATAAAAACTGAATTTATTTAGGTTGCAAATTGGGCAATACAGGCATTTTAATTTATAGCCATAAGTCATAAGGGAAAACTACCCCGCCCAAAAGCATACAAAGTTATGATCAATCACCATATGGCAAAGCCAGATATCTGATACCGGAGGGACCATTCTCCAGGACGCACACTGGAACCCTTAGTCGGGATTGTCTCCTTGCACGTTTATAGCCATAAAAGAAAGAAGCTTAAGATCACTCACCAGTTAGGACGTTCTATATCCAACAAGGTCCAAAGTGCACAGCATAATCCGAGGGAAACATCGACACACTTCAGTATTGTGATGCCGCTTTTGACATCCTTAATTTATTTATGATTGATTATTTATATTTATTTAGATTAAGCTAAAGTTAACTAAACTTAACTTGCCTGATCGTATAGTGTATTATTTTTTATTTTCAAAATTATTTCCAATAGCTGATTATGTATTAAAATTTCTTACCCTTTTCTAAATGGTTTGGCGGGTGCTCATTACTTCTATGTTTATCTTTTAAAATACATACCAACAACTTATTAAATTCCAGAATTCCACTTACCTTTAAGTACCTAAATCAATATTAGCACAGCCAAGTCAGAAGTAACATACCCAAATTTCTGCTGAACTAAACTTTTATTATTAACCAATATTTTAAACTTAAGAGTTTCAAAACATCTTCCAAATCATTAATACTTAAATAAATTTTATAGTTGAGCAATTGCTTTTAGTATACATTGTGATAATCCAAAACTCAATTAAAACTGAAATTAAAACCCAGGTTCAGATTTCACTCTGATCTGAAGACCAGAGCTTGGTCTGCCTAGAAAGCTGTCCCCAAAAAGAGAAGAAACAAAACAAATAGTAAATGTAAAATTTCAAGTGATAATAAATTCTAAGTTTGTTAATAAAAGTGTAAGTTTTAAATAAATTCATAAAAATTATTAAAATCAAAAATGCAAAACAAATTATCGGGCAATACTTGTAATAAGCTATAAAGTTTACAAGGAAGCACTTAGTATCTAATCACACAAGGAACTGGAAAAACTGTCGATAAACGTGATGATGAAAACTAGATATTTGTAATGATGAATAGGACAATGTACGATCACTAAAATATTGAAGAGAGTACCGCAGGGACACTTGTAGTTAGCTATAAAACTTGCAAGAAAGCAATTAGGACCCAATCACACAAGGAACCGGAAAAACTGTAGATAAACGTGATGATGAAAACTGTAGATATGTGTAATGATGAAGATAACAATGTATGAACACTAAAATATTGAAGATAATACCACAGGGACATTTGTAGTAAGGCATATTGATGGCTGCGGAATTTCACCTTGGAACAGCACTAGTCTTGGCAATTCCATGATGAATGAAAAACATACTTTGGGAGTAGCCCGTCATCACCACTTTCAACTGAAGAACCAGAGCAGGTATTTGATGACACAGAGGGCTCAATAACTTAGAGCCTCAGCATTGCAAACACCAAATTAAAACATTTTTCCGGCGACCGTGGGTCACGAGCGCTCTAACGTGAACCCTGGCCCATGGCACTAAAAAAATCTTCCAACCACACCAACCTGATGGTTGGAATCAAATACCATTCCAACGAGATTTTCACTTCTTTTCACAAGTGCCGCCAATCTTGGCTAGTCAAGATTTGCGTATCACACAGAGCGCTTATGCATATCTCGTGAATAAAATTAGAATGGTTTACCAAAAACTCGAGGTGCAAAATTGTCACCAAATTTAGCTACTCTGAACTCATCAAAGGAATGTCTGTGAAGCACCCTAAAACTAGGTGTTTAAAAGATAAGCTGAGAAAGGGCTTTTCACACTTGAAAGATGTACTTTTCGCTGAAAAAAAAAAGTTTCTGTTGGAAATATGAATTTATCTCTGTATAAATCATCAGAGTGTAGCAAAGTATGCCCAGTGGTGTCAATGAAAAAAGTCAAGTTTCAAATATCAAGCCTCGTTTTTATTGAAAGATGAAGGTATCTTTGTCAGTATTACATCACGGCAATAAAGAAAAAAATGCTGTATGAACAATACAGCTTGAACTATATACATTTTTGGAGTTTACAGTACACACAGGAAGTCCACATTGGATTATCAAGACACATCACAGTTTTGGGAATCTTAAGTGTTGATTTGACTAGGTAAACACACACAGTCAATAGAAAGCACTAAACGCTACTTTCTACTAAATACCGTAGAGAATTTAGTTGCCTGGTTTCACCATCAACACAATACAAGTACATTAAGTTACGTGAATATTTCTGCTACGTGCCCATTTTAAGGATCAGCAATATTCAATCTGTGACTTAACTAAACAGCTATTTAAAACTATAGCTCAGCTATTCTGACTGCACACTGCATATCTCAAATACAAAGCATCGTATTTAAATACTAATGCGTATTCCCACCGTGTCTAACAATCGTCATCTACTACGACTACAATGTCGATGACCACGCCTATGTCTGTCATCTGTCTGGTAATCCAATGCGTGCTTCCTATCTATGAGATCGGTACCTCCTGGAACGAATTCTAAGGTCCAACCCATATAGTATGTAAAATGAGACAGTGCATACGTCGAACTTCCAATCCGCCTGAAGAAACTTACTGGAAAAACTCCATGAGTCGTTCCCGTTAAAGGAGGTAATGTAAAAAAGGTAAGCGGTATTTTTGAACTACTTCCGGGAAAATTAGCTACTCACGATCAGATGATAATGTTTTTCCTGCAGTTTCTAACCGTAAGGGAAGGAGTGAGGCCACAAAGGAACATGTACAGGAGACACTGGTTAATTAGCAAAGAATTTTAGGGATCATTGCAGATTTAGTAGGGATTTTAGGGATCGTTTGTTGTTGTTGTTGTTGTCTTATCATTTGCAGATACATTGTGTTTAATTTAGAATATTGAAATGCTAGAAAGGAATAATAAATTAACATAAGAGATAAATCGCCGAAATACACGATAGCAATAAATTAATTTAGAATTTTGAACTCTTAATTAATTTGGAAAAGCTGCATCATTGAAAACAAAATTGGATCAAAGAATGCAAAAATCTTTAAGGAACAAAGTTTTGTTTGTTTAATCATCTAGTGATATACATGGGGGGGGGGGGGGGGGCGAAAGCAGGGTTCGAAATATTTATGAAACTGAAAGCGGGTGAAAATCAAATATATTAGCAAAGAGTCGAATTTATCAGAATGGTCTGCTCTGTCCAGATGTCACTAACTATATGCAAGGAAAGTTTCAGCTCATACAAATTTATGATTTTTCTCTTTATATTTTTAAATAGCTTAAGTATTTGAAATAATCTCAAATGGTATGTCATTTGTGTGGATTGAAAAAAATGTATGAACTGTATAGCAAAAGATTATAAAAATTGGGATTCCCAGGATGCTAATGCAACCTGTACTGAAGCTAGTAGTAGTTTATTATTAATACATTTAGGGAGATTTCCTTGAGCACTATTAAAAATATCTTGAAATTCATCATTGTAAAACATAAATTAAATGAAATAGTCAATGTGAATTCAATTTCTTATTTTCCTTAAGAAAGTGTATTGAATATACCTTTGGCTTACTAAGACCAAAGAATGTATGGCTGAATTAAAAAGCTTTAAGAAAAAAAAATATAAATAAAATATATACTTTTTGCCTTATTTATTTAGAATACAGTTTGCTCTACATATTTTTCTTCAAGAAACAAATATTTCAATAATATTAAATATAGTTTTGACGTCATAAAACAGCAAACTCATTATTTGTGTCACTGTCCCTCAGTGATGTGTTGAGTTTTCATCTTTTAATTACATAAATAAAAACATAAGTAGTGGAAATAAATGAGTGAAGCTTAAGAAATTACGATTTTAACTTGTAAAATATATCATTTTCTTAAAAAATTTAAGGATAATTTTTTGCGAAATTTCTTATACATGCTTGTCCCCCGATAATCTGCGATTATTAATTTCGGCGACTAATTTCTAAAACATTTTACTAACTCATCCAAATTTCTCATAGGAAAAGAAAATGTAAAAACCCATCTCAAAAGGAGGAAAAAAAGAAATATCCACAAACTGCATAATAAGAAATTTCTTTGTTCATTCAGTTTCCCAAGCCACTACTGGTCAGGCACCGATTATGTCTTGCCGTTTTCACCAACAATGCAAATTATAATTTAATCATTTACTTTCTACTTTAAACAACAAATAATTTTTACTTTCTACTTTTAATAACAAATAAATAATTTGGCATCACGTCTGATGTTATAATAGCGGAAATTAAGCACACATCCGCAACAGCAGGTCTTTATTTTACTTCCTATAAGTTGGCATCACGTCTGATGTTATAATAGCAAAAATTAAGCACACATCCACAACAGAGGGTCTTTATTTTACTTCCTATAAGTCTTTATTTTATTTCCTATACGTCTTTATTTTACTTCCTATAAGTTTTTTATTTTACTTCCTATAAGTTCTTTATTTTACTTCCTATAAGTTCTTTATTTTACTTCCTATAAGTTCTTTATTTTGCTTCCTAGTAGGTAGCCACTGATGAAGAGCGTACTTATGCTCGAAAGTGCTCTGGCCTTTTTTTAAACTTTTGTACGTCTTATAGGAAGTAAAATAAAGACCTTCTGTTGTGGATGTGTGCTTAATTTTTGCTAACATTAAACAATTTTAATCATTTACACAAGAGGATAATTTACTTTACCTTTACTTTTACTTTTACACAATTTCACTTTAACTTAGAATTTGTTTTCAAAAACTTTATATTACATTTAGCCTTAAAAATGAAGAAGTAGTGGTTAATGCATACAAATAATTTTTGTTGTGAATTTCTACTTGCTTAACAGGAAACAATGAATTAAAACCTAGAAAATTAAAAGTGATCATTGGAGATCATGGAAAGTGAACACAGAGGCAAGTTAAAATTTCAAAGGATACATTTATTTTAAAGCAAAACCCCACCGACATATTACAATTTTCCCCACAACTGCAGGGGAGGAGGGGGGTGTCCAAATTGGATTCCCTGAAATTTCAATAATCATAAATGACAAAAATGTGAAACTGAAATTGTTTTACTGTTAAACTGTTCTAGGTGTCCGTCGGCCCAAACAAAGAAAAAAAACAGAGAGCTCTAATTTAAAAAAAAATACCTGGACCCAGGGGCATTGAGTGCAGAAAAATTGTGGGAAACCTTCCAAAAGCCAGTGCTAGTGCTGGTGGTAGTCCCGAATATCGCACATGTTTCGATATCGGTGGGCCCTTCTATTGTACTCGGCCAATGGGCCCAGCAGCTTGCTGAAAAAATTCAGAGCCCCCAAGCAAGTGGGGATGCTGTGACTTTTCCTCAAATTCACTGGAGGCTGAGGTCCAAAAACAGCACTAAAACAACTTCAGCATACTCAGATGAATGGGCTCCTCTCTCACAGGGAAATTTAGTTTGAAAATGCAGAAACCCCCATGTGAGAGGGAGTTCCGAAGCCTTTCATCATTTACACAAGGTGGCAACAAAGAAAAAATGGTGAGGCTGTTCGCGTTGTCAACATCTTTTTTCACAGCTTCATTCCAACTGCCGTGCTAGCTCAAATCTTATCAAGAGCTTCAACAACCTAAGCCAAAGCTACCTTCGAGCAACAAGCTCTACAAGCACAAAGTTAGCTCAAAGCAACAAGCAAGTTAAAGTGCCTTTACTGTCACCAGCATTTATACCCATCATCTGTTATGATGCTTCCGGAGTATGTTAATTTCTAGTGATAGAGATAATTATCATATTCCGGTCAGCTAAGATATAGTCTGCAGGAACTCAAATGTAATTCAACTTGGACACTAAACAAACAATCCAAAATCCAAACAGTTAACTGGAAATATCCAATACATCGCCACATAGTTTACATCAACAGTAACTATATAATGAGGGGCTTGAAAAAAGTTGTATTTACTTTACACAATGTTGAATACAATTTTTAAGCAGTTATACTTATAGTTCAATTTAAATATTCTTTTAAAGTTTCTAGAATTTTACATTTTAAAAATCTTAATCCAATCCTTAAACTTTTGACCGTAACGTTATCTCGATACATCATTTGTTTACTTTTATGGTATCTCACAAAAATTACAAATGCGGCTAGCACAGCGATACTGGAAAATGCTTCAGTACTCACAGGAACGGCAACCTCGTGCAAAGAATGAGAGAGGAAAAAAGACACCAAAAAAGGTAAAAATGGCAGCCATTAGACAAAGTATGATGCCTTGCCAGTCATCGGCAAAAATGAAGCCCACACAAGCTTGGTTTGAAATTGCTGAAATTACATTTGCCAAAAGGAGGTTAATTTTGAATGCCACCTATCTAAAAATGGGTTTAAAAAAATGATTTAAATGCCAAAAACGGGAAAATGAGGCTTAGTTACCAAAAATGGAAAAACAATTAAAAGAATTAAGAATTTATAAAATAAAAGGGAAAAATTAAGAAAAACAACCTTGAAATTTTGAACAAAAATGGGAAAATTTAGAAAATAAACAAAATTTAAAACTTAAAATAGAAGATCCAAAAGCGGCATAACATAGTACAATGCACGGAATGCAGCGCTCTGAAGGGACTGAAGAACTCTTCAGTATTACAATATCGGAGCTTCTTTCGAGAGAATTGTAGTCAACATTTTGGGGGCACTACCACAAACTTTAGACAATAACAAATACATCCTAATAGTAATGGACTATTTCATAAAGTGGCCATAAGCTTATTCAATCACTGACCAAGAGTCTACAACCATCAGTGAAGTTCTAACCCGGAACTCAAGATGTCGTTATGGGATTCCCTCACTCTTCCATTCTGACCAGGGAATGAACTTTAATTCTGGTATATTCACGGGATTGTGCAAACTACTCGGAGTGACAAAACTTGAACTACTCCTTCATTCTCAATTGGACCGCATGGTAGAAAGATCTAACAGAACGGTACTTGATCATTTCTCCATATTCATATCCAGAAACTAGCAAAACTGGGACCGTCACCTACCATTGTTCCTGCCAGCCTACTGTGGTGCTGTCCACAAATCGACTTTTTATTTTCCTTCAAAAATGCTGTTTGGCAGGGATCTACGACTACCATGTGACCTAATGTTTGGAAGACCATGTGATGCACTTTCATCGCCTGATGAATATGTGCAAAATCTGCAGGCATGGTTTTAGGAGGTTCATCGGTTCGCTCTTGAGTGAATCAGCATTGCACCGATAGGATAAAGACGTGGTATGATTCCAAGAATGCGACAAAATGTGGCTGTTGAACTCTCGGCGATGACTAGGATTTTTGACAAAACGACAGCACAACTAATAAGGACTCTACGTCATCAAAAAAGAATAAACAGTGTTGTTTGCTGAATCCAGAAATCTTCTTCAACTAAGCCAAAAGTCATCCATGTTGACAGATTAGCTTCATATTTTGGACCACAGTAGATTGCCCCCCCCCCTCCCCATTAAAACTGCACGTTCTGGGTCAGTGGTTGTGAGCACGTAATATTCCCTTTCTTTCTGGAATTATTCCCTCCCCTCCATTCATCTCTCTCAAAAACAGACTGCAAGTTGAAAACAACAGATAGGCTTTTCCATGACATGAGCATGATGTGCTTCTAGGGTTGTCATAATTTCTAAGTCAAAGAAGGTTTGCCAGATCTGTCAATTTGTCGACATTTAGTGATTTCCCGAATCTTTGATAAACTGCACAAAATAACAATTAGTCTAAGAGATATAGAGAGATTTTCAGAAGTTTCTATAGAGAGATTGTAAATGGACTCATCACTCTGTTGGAGTGGAGTTGACAAGATACTAGCTACATTGACTGTGATTTTTGTCAATGTTTCGAGAATAGTAGCTGTTCTTTTCTAAAATTACTTTTGTCAATGTTTTGAGATTAATATCAGTTATTTTGTGAAATGAGTGGAATATTTAAGTGCTATTTGACTATATATTGTGCCTGTTTACTTTGTGCTTATGAATAAATGTGTTTAGTTATCCAGAAATTAGGACTCATTCTTGTATCCTGCGTGTGCACCCACAATACAAGAGAATTTGTTTCATAACATTATATTAAATAAAACTTCTGAAGATTAATAGTATGGAATTTTTAGACAGTGCAATTCTAAATAAATTTTGTGTGTGTGTGTGCGTGAGAGAAAAAGGGTTGATGCACCTAATTTTTTAATAATTAACTTTTATTTTAATCTGCAGACATGGATATGAAAAGCCGACTCCCATCCAAGCTCAGGCCATTCCTTGCATCATGACTGGGAAAGATTTAATAGGAATTGCAAAAACTGGATCTGGGAAGACATTGGCATTTTTACTGCCAATGTTTCGACATATTTTGGACCAGCCTACTTTAGAAGCAGATGATGGCCCAATAGGTAATTATGGGTCTTATTTGCACTCCTATTTTAACTAATTATGTTATTTTTTTTAGACCAATGTTATGCATCACTCGTTTCCCATATATTGAAAAGATATAAACACCCTGTACGAAATATTATGAATTAATCCCTGAATAACTTATAATACTTATAATTAATCCCTTATCACCACTTGGATCTTACGAGGTATTCTGTTTAAATGGGGCCAGATAGCATCTGCAGACATGTTGTCCCACTCGTCTATCAATTTGGCTGTCAATTCCGGTCCAATGGTCCACCATGGGTCCAATGCCACTCTTCATTTCCATCTATAGAAGAGCCTATTGAAGCTGGGAAATAATTAGTATCTGATACTTATGATATCGATCAAAATTTAAATTTAAAATATTTAAAAGAGGGAAAATTATACAGACCTTCAGTATTTTTAAACGATCAAGAAAAATTAGAGGAGATGTATGCAAAAGCTAAACATCTAAAAGTAGGATTATCGAGGAAAAGGGGCAACTTAAATAGTTCAATTATTAGGGCTAAAAATATTTCAGAGGGGGTATTAAATCAGAAAAAGAACGAAATAGAAGAAATTGAAAATAAAGAAAATATGTTGGAAATTTATATGCATAGATTAAATCTGATTTGAGATAGTGAAGATATAAAGGTGGGTAAAGGATTGGATGTATTATCAAATTTAACAGAAAAAATATGTAATGGAAGTAAATCAAGGAAATTGTATAATCAAGTAGTTTTATTGCTAGATATGTTATTAAAAAATGGAGAAATAACTTATAATGATGTACAACGATATCATAAACAATTTCTCTGTTAATAAATGATAAAAAATAAAGTTTATTTGAGTGAAGGTCAGAAAAATAAACTTAAATCAGCTTTTAGAAATAAAGAACAACTAACATTACAAATAGATAAATCTAAAACTCCTAATGAGATGTATTTAACTAAAACTCAAATTAATCATATTAATGATGGAAAAAGAATTACTATCAGTAAAACGCAATTAGTTAAAAATGGAGGATTTTTACCATTTCTAGCAGTACTTATACCCTCTTTAATAACATTTGCTAAATTTGCAGTTCCAGCATTAGCAACAGGTGCTTTATCTGGATTAGCTAGTTCAGCTGTACAAAAAAAAAAAAATAAAATAAAAGGATCTGGGGGGAAAAAAAAAACCTGGGAAGGGGATATATCAACCATAGGAATTAGTAACAAAATGATTGAAGAAAATATGAAAAATGAAAAAGGATTTAGAGGTGTATTTACCTCTGATTTATTACCTAAAACAATAGGAAAATTTGAAAATGGAATCATTAATTTAGATGTATCAACAGGTCCTGGAACTCATTGGGTTTGTTATTATAATGATCCTAAATATAAATATGTGGAATATTTTGATTTGTTTGGTGAATATGACAATATGAAGAAAGACTATATTCCTAAAAATATTAAATCATTTCTTGTTACATCCACTAAAAAACCAAAAATAGGTCATAATGATAGTTTTTTACAGAAACCTACATCTGTGAAATGTGGTTTATTTTGTATGAAATATATAAGAGAAAGGAATAAAGGTAAATCACCTAAAAATGTTCTCAAATCATTTCCTACACAAAAACCCAGTGACTATAATGAAAATTTTGTTCTGTATAAATGATAATATTAAAATCTGAAGGTCATGAGAAAACAGAGGAATTTACTGTAAATTTTATTACACCTCTTAAATTAAAAAAATTAGCTTTACAGTCGTTTTCTATGGAAGTTTCATGGTTTAATATAAGTGAGAATTATAGAAATAACATATTTAGAATGTATACATTAGACACAGATATAACAATTGTTATCTCAAATGGTAATTATACTATAAGAGGTTTAAATGAGTATATGATGAAAATATTCGGTGAGGATCCACCTGTGAAATTTGGTATTATTGAAGCAAGACAAAGAATAGCTATTAAACTGAAAAAAGGTTGGGTAATTGATTTTACAAAAAGTAACTTTCTTAAAATTATAGGTTTTTTAAAACCGATATACGGAAGTTATGATGAAGAAACAGAGGTTGAAGGTGAACATATAGCTGATATATCCAATGGAAATGATAATATTTATATTCACTGTGATGTTGTAAAAGGATCTTTAATAAATCAATCTAATTCAGAAGTCATTTATTCTTTCGTTAATAAAAATCTTCCAGGTAGTATAATTTCAAAAGAATTTAATAATTGGATATATTTTCCTGTTAAAATGGATCCTTTTGAAAGAACAAAAATGAGGATTACTAATCAAAATGGTGAATTAATTGATTTAAATAAAGGAGCTGTAGAATTTAATTTTATACCTGTTTTTGAGGATAATTACGTTAAGAAAATATATCAATTGTTAGGTCAGGTTTTTCTTCATAAATAAATGAATAAACATAGATTATATAGAAAAAGTAAAAAAAATACAAGGATTTTTAAAGGTTTTATAAAAATATATTAAAGGTTTCACAGAATAAATTAAATGAAATATTTTCAATGAAGAAAGGAGGTGGTTTAAAAATTCTTCCTAAATAAATGCAAAAGATTTATGATTTGAGTGATACTCATTATTATTATAATGATCAAATTAAAAGTTATGAATTAAGAGAAATTCACCCTAAAGAACATAGTTCAGATGAGAATGCCACCTATGTTTTTCATATTAATGATACTAAAGCAAAAATTTTATATTCTAGAGGATATCTTGAACAAAAATATAAAATTACAAAAAAAATGATAAATCATCCATTGGAAACGAAAATGTGAGTTTGTTAAATGGTGGAGGTTTTATCAAAACTTTAAAAGTACATATAGGAGATACCGAAATTGAATCAAATATACAGTCAAATTTTTCAATCATGAATCATGCTTTAAGATTAACTCATTATACTCCTGATTATACAACATCACAAGCTCAAGATGAATTTTTTTATCTAGATACAGCTGATTCAACTGACCGAAAAGAGTTAAAATATGAAGGTACTTTAGAAGATACTACTAAAATAACTGAATTTTTCAATAATTTGAAAATGAATAAAGATTATAACGAAGGATTCACAAAGAGATGGGAACTAACGAAAGATAGCAATGTCATTAAAATATGGACACCTTTAAAAGATATAATCGATTTCTTTGGAGAATATGAAAATAGAAATTCAAAGAAATGAAAATAAGAATATGATATATACTGATGTCGAAAATGTTAATTATAAGGTAGTAGTTGAAGGTTTAACCTTGCATTTACCTTATATTGAATTTTAAAATTCTGCAGAAAGCGTGTTTATGGAATCATTTTTATCTGATAAAGATATAGAGGTAAATTGGGATCGATATCGATTTAAGATGGTAGGTCCCTATAAAAGTGATAGTGGATCTGTCACAGCAACAACAGCTTCTGATGAAGTTTTAGGTGTCTATGTTATTCCTCAGTACGTTGAAAGAGATGGTAATTATGAAAAAAATAACATGATATTTGATAATATAGATTTGACTGAATGCTGGTTGATGATTAATAATAAACAAATTTCTCTTATGCGTTACAAAATGAATTTTACCAATAAAGATTATAATAGAGTGTATGAAGCTCTTTTACATGCAGGATTAAATGATATTAATACAGAAACAGGATGTTTGATAAATAGGAAGAATTTTGGAAAATTGTATACTATTTTTTATTTTGACTTATCAAATCATGAAAACTATACCGATTTAAATAATTTAGATATTGAATTTAATTGGGAGAGATTAATGAATATTCAAAAGGAATATAAGTTTTATTTTATTTTTAAAGAAAGAAAGAGATGTTTTATAAATTTGAAAAATAAAACTATAACAATGGTTAAGAGTTTAAAATCATAAAATTAATACTATAATAAATGAGTGCTTATTATCCACCTTATGATGATCAAATGAAAGAAGGGCCTATTGGACCTCCTGGTATAGGTTTTTAATTAATGGATGATGGAAATTATGATATGGAAAATAGAATTTTAAAAAATTGTGAAAATCCTATAGATGATTTAGATTTAACCACTAAAAGTTTCGTTTTGAATAAAATAGAGAATAATCATTTTGAATTGAGAGATCTTATAGAAACTAAATATAATAAGGATTTTTTATCCTTTACTGAAGAAACAGGTAAGAGAATAAAAGAATTAGATGAAACAACTTTACATTCTTCAGAAGGAAAATGATGCAAAAGGAAAAAGAATAGGAAATGTAGCAGATCCTAAAGATGAAAAAAATGTTGTGAATAAAAGATATTTTGAAAAAAATACATTAATATTACAGAATGATAAATTTGATGCAAAAAATAAAATAATTATGAATGTTTCAGAACCTGAAAATGATAATGATGCTGTCAATAAAATATGTTTAGACAATAGAGATATCTGGATTACCATAAAAGATGATTTTCATACTTTTACAACTGGGGGATTTAAAAAAGTAAATTTCAACATGATGAGTTCTAAATTACTGGATCAAGAGATGCGATTAACTACAGATATGTATATGAAAATTTCTATATATTTAATAAATATGGATATAGATCATCCGCTAGGTAGAATATATACATATTCTAAAAGTCAAGATCCACTAATATCACTAGAAATCAATGGTAAGGAAATTTTAAGAGTAGGAATGAGCCATAAAGATTCAGTAACTTGTTTTGCCTATGGAAAACGCAACGATATTATTACATTATTGATATTACCTGAGGGTAATTCAAACACTTTAAAACCTTATATGCATATTGAAAAAATCCCTTTCTAAAATACGTTCACCATTAAATGGATATCGATTGGAATGCATTTTCCAGAAATAATTTATCTGAAGATGTAATTAGAAATCTTAAAGATCATGTAAATTTGGATTTAATTTTTCAATATTCATCACTGTCTGATTCTTTTATTGAAGAATTTGCTCAACCTGATGATTGGCCTAAAATTTCTAGATATCAAAAATTATCAGAAGAATTATAGAAAAATGTAAAGATAAAGTAGATTGGATAAACATTTCTCAATATCAAACTTTAAGTAGCGAATTTATCATAAAATTTTCTGATTATTTAGATTTATATAAAGTATCAATGTTTCAAAATCTTACAGAAGATACCATGAGAGAATTAAAAGATGATTTAAATTGGCTGTATATAGCTAGATATCAAACATTTAGTGAAAATTTTATAGAAGAATTTATGGATAAATTAGATTTTTGTTATTTGATTAAATACAAATTTGTTCTATTACCTGATCACTTTTTTAATGTTTATTGGAAAAAAATACAAGCTATACAGATGAGTGAATTAAATAAAAAGTTTATGATGAAGAATCTTATAGAGAAAAAATTATTAAAGAGATTTGTGAAGTTAAAAAAATCTTGAACGAATGTGTTTATCTTTTGAGAAAAGATGAAAAATAAATATTTTATAAAAATGTTTCTAAATAAATGTATGCTACATATAATAATAGTATAAGAAAAACATCTTTCTTAAAATCTTTCTTAAATATAGAGAATCCTACTGAAGTGATATCTATTTTTTTATTAAATTATAATTTACTTGATGGAATAGAAAAATTAACGTCACTTGAAGGAATAGAAAATTTAACTAATTTAAAAGAATTATATTGTGAGGGATATAAATTAACGCCACTTGAAGGAATAGAAAATTTAATAAATTTAGATATATTATATTGTGGAGGAAATAAATTAACGTCACTTGAAGGAATAAAAAATTTAATAAATTTAGAAATATTAGATTGTGGAAAAAATAAATTAACGTCACTTGAAGGAATGAAAAATTTAACAAATTTAAAAGAATTATATTGTGGAGAAAATAAATTAACTTCACTTGAAGGAATAGAAAATTTAACTAATTTAGAAGTATTATATTGTAGTGTAAATAAATTAACGTCACTTGAAGGAATAGAAAATTTAACTAATTTTGTAGAGAAAATGATATTACATCTCTAAATGAATTAATATTTTTGCCTAGAATAGATGAAGTATGGTATGATGAAAATAAAATAAATTTATCTCCGATTTTAAGAAGACAATTATTTCATAATAATGTATATAGTGACTCTCAAAATGTGCATAATACATATATTCAAAAATCTTTGAGAGACATAATCAAAAAATTATTAAATACAGAAATTAAATATGATTTAGATGTATGCATTAAAGTATTAGGTATAGAAATTAAAAGACACTTACTAGAGGTAGAATTCCATAATATTAAATTTAGAGAGATATTAGTTATTGTGTTTAATAGAATTTTAAAAAATGAGAATAAAAACGAAATAATAAAAGTGTTAAAAGATGAACTAAAAGAGGGTGATAATAAATGTTTTGTAGGGAAAGTAACTATAGAATAATTAATGTACTAAATGAATTTGATCCTGATGTTTCTATTACTATTTCTGATAATGAACAAAAAAATATTATAGCTGAAAAAATATTTAGAGAGTCAAAGTTTGAAAAAGAATACAGAGAAAAACTTAAAAAAGAGATGGAAGAAAGAGGTTTTACAGATTATGAAGAATGGATGGATTTATATTTATAAAAAATGTTTACTAATAAATGGATGAGTGTTTAAGTGATATTCGAGTTTTAAATTTTACAAATTCTGAAGAAATTTACTATTTGACTTATCTTTGTAAAGAATTGTATGATTTGTATATAAAATATGATCATACTAAAAAACTATTATCAGAAAGTTTTCAAAGGATGATTGTCTTAATTGAAAAGGAAGAAAATGAAGATATTAAATTGAATAGATTAGGAATTTTATATGTTATTTCAAAGAACTTATTCTATTATGATTAGATTCCTGTGTATTTATAAAAAAATGTTTACTAATAAATGGAAGAATTCAATAGACTTAGAGGTTATCCCAAAACATTCAAATTAAAAGATTTAAATCCTGGGAAATATGATCTGATATCATTGAGAAAAATTAATACTAAATATGGAGATTCAGTAATCGTAAAGTTAGATGAAGAAAAAGAGTATTACCTTGCGTATAAACATGGAAAACTTTCTGATGAATCAATATATAAAATCAATAAAGGAAGATATATATTTAAGTATACGGGTATGATAGATGATAAATACGAATATGAATTAGAGAAAGCTTAATCATTTTTAAAATATGAAGATTTTCTTAAGATCTTTCTTTAATTGTATCATATTTAGGTGGGGAAAATGTTTCCCCACCTGAAAATTTATCAAAAGAAACCATGTATCAATTTTCTATATTTTATATAATTTATAATATTATATTCTTCTTTATATTTATCATTTTCTGAGACGATCCTATTTTGGGATCATGTTAAATCATCAATATATTTAGAGTTATCTAAACTTGACCAGGTCAGGTCCTCTTTTTTAATTTTCATATTTTTATAATTCTTTTTAATTTTATAAAAAAAGGGGGGGTCTCAACCCCACCCTTTAAAAACAGAGCATTTTTAATATATTAGAGGGCTTCCATTCACTTGGAGGTCCTCTTTTTTTCACGCATTTATTTTAAAATCATGTTAATCTCTAATATATTTGATATTATTTTCTTTCATATATTCAAAGATTTTGATAGATTTGGTCTCAATAATGTCTTATATAACTTAAATATAAGTCAAAATGTATTAAATTTTAGAGTCCTAAAACTCTCTTGATTTTTGATTTTTTTAAAAATATGCATTTTTGAATGATTTTATGCATTTTTGAATGATTTTATGCATTTTAGGTCTTTAGAGGTTGTCCTGGTTTTTAAAAAAAATGGAGGAAAGTGTAGTGTATGGGTATGACTCTGGGAACAAAATGACATAGTCATTTTGTCCCAGAGTCATACCCATACACTACTGTCATTTGAATAAAGCTCATTTTTTTCGATGAAGTTTTAAATTTTCAAATATAAGAAATTATTATAGTATTGTAATAATTTAAAAAATATTGCCGCTAAATGTATCACATTTTAGAGATGCTTAAATAAAATTGCATTGCATTTAGAAAGTGTTTCATAATTAATGCTTTATACGTGATTGATCTTCTTGTTAATTTTTAATCTGGTGTTTATTTGATTTTAATCATCATGTCTCTGAGTAATTATTTAATTAATCCTTTTCTTTTTTTAAATACACAACGCATTTAGTTTCGTTTTACTGAATTTTTGGCCTTGTTTAATTAAAACGTAAGTTTAATTTTGTTTGGTTTACCTCTATTAATGTTATATGTTGTTTTATTTTATTTTGATGCTAATGTCGAAAAAGGCACGGCAACAGCATTTTCCACCACCAAGTGCACAAATTGTGCCACACACTCTACCATAGCAATACATGAAAAATTGGTGAGGTGCCAATTTTTTATGTATCACTATGGATATATTGTGGGTGTTAGAACAAGCCTTGCTGGACTCATTCTAACACCCGCAGATTACCCAATTTCCTGTAACCTCGTAGAAAGAAAGCTTTGCTTAGGAAGAAGAGGCAAAAACTGTTATTGTGCGACCATCTTGGAGAAATGTGCAAACATGTCTGTGTTCCGAAAAAGGGCATGTGTGCTGTTTACAATAAAAAATTTATATTTGCCGAAAAGGTGATATTAATTTAGAATACCACAGTTTAATTGCCAAAAAGGGGCACTAACAAATGTCATGGATTTTAAAGTGAAAATTTAGAAAAACAACACAACAACATATTTATTTATTGCATATCAAAGGAGCTTATTTAGGACATATTAAAGGAGCATATTGCCTCCACATTGTATAATTAGAGCACAATAGTGACTTTAGTTCAAAACAAGTGATTTGGCAGTTGAAATGTGTTATCTGTATTATAAAGTATCAAGCACTTATTTAGGACCTGGGAAACACTTGTTCTAGTCAATGATATTGAAAAGCCTTTTGACTATTTTAAACCATGGCAATTATCTTATCTATAGGAATTATCATGACACCTACAAGAGAACTCGCTATGCAAATTACAAAGGAATGCAAGAAGTTTACAAAGTCCCTTGGTCTCCGAACAGTTTGTGTCTATGGTGGGACAGGAATTTCTGAACAGATTGCAGAATTGAAGCGTGGAGCTGAAATTATTGTCTGCACTCCGGGTCGTATGATCGATATGCTCGCTGCAAACAGTGGTAAGTTTGTCTGTTTTCTCTATGCCAGCTTCTTGCTGTGGTATCGAGATCTGTGAAAGTATATTTTGTTTTAAAATGCTCTTTTTTTCATGTCATGTAAATGTAGAACCTCTCAGCCGATTTTCAGTGGAAATAGGTCAATGTGTGAAGTGCGTGTGTCCTTGAGCGACGCGTCTGCCAGCTGAGAGAGAGAAAGAAAAACCGTTGAGTTTTAATTTGGTTTTGTTGATTATTTTCCAATGTTCTGGATGTACGTGTGCGATATGTATATGTGTGTGGTGACGTCAGAAAAAGTAAATGTAGAGGGACGCGCTTGGAAGTAGAGGAGAGCTTACCATGGACGAGAGGGCTGTCGGTCGCATATAGATTTTGTTCCAATTTAAAAATGAAACTATTTTAAATTTTAATTTAACTTTACTAAAATTGCTCTCAGGATGTTTTTCGACCGACAGAGCCCCTCCGAACCGAGATTCAGGTTCGTATGTAATTTTTCCTTTAATTGGGAGATTGTAAAATTGAATTGCTGGTTGTATGTCTAGAGAATTTTTAAATGTAAAAAGCCAGCTTAAAAGTAATAGATCTGTATCAATCTCCCTTGGCATATACTATTATTTGAAAAGGTTATTAAATTTGAATATGTCTATCTTAAAGATTTTCAAGCTAGATATATTGTGTTGAAACAAATTTAGAAAACCTAACTCATGATTAGAATTGCCATTTTTGGAAAAATGTGTTTAAATTACAAATAATGTCTTATCTGTGCTTCATAAAGAAAATTAAAGAATGTTCCTTTACTATAATGAAATATATAGAGTCTTCTTTTCACTTGTTGTTTTACTTGCTTTTGATTGTTCCCAGCCATTGAGTAGCAGTTTCGCTTCTCACCAGGGAGACGGATTCGTTCTGGAGTTAAGTACTTACCACTAGTTGATAATTGTGTTTATTTCAGTTTCTACATTTGTATGTGAAAGCAGAAGAGTCTTTTAAATCATTGAAAACGCTTTTACATTGCCAGAAATTTTATTTGCATTCTTTGTGCGAGGTAAAGATGTTGTTATTAGGTAATAATGTCTTCATTTGTATCATTCTATGCTTTACAGCTGAATTTGGATTCTGAATATAATGTTCAGTTATTTTGCATACTGCTGTTTATTAGGAAGTACACTTATCCCCCGATTTACACGGCACTTGTTTTACACGGTATATAAATTAACAGATTTCAGAAAATTGATAAAAATGTATATTCCGCTCCATATACGCCTATACAAAGATTTGATGACTTTTTTTAATTTTATTCCTTTAGTAACACTGATGAAAACAACAGGGGGATTCCTGGTGTTGTAAAATATATACATTTAGGGAAATTCCCGTAATGGGGAATCCCCGTATAGAGAAATCCCCGTAATAGGGGAATCCCCATATGTATTTCACAACAGTAAAGCTATCTGGTTCATGCAAGTACATAGTGTAGAAACATTTTAGCAGCAAAGCTTATATTATTGTGCATTTATCTTTTGAACTGGTAAGTTTTCAGCATTTATAGTTTTTCTTGCATCTTTATAGTTTGCGTAAATTTGTTAAGGTACTATAATGTCAAAGGATTTAAAGAAAAATCAAATGAAAAGAAAAGTTCTTTCTTTAGAAACTAAAATTAAAATATTTGACCGTCTACATAATGGAGAAAGAGTAACGGATGTTGCTAAATTTTACTCCATGAATGAAGCCACAATAAGGACAATAAGAAAAAATGAAGACTCCATTAGAAAAAGTGTAGCAGCTTAAACCTGCAGCAGTATGAGTACGACTTCATATGTTAGAGATGTTACAATGGAAAATATGGAAAAGATCTTAGTGATATAGATTGAAGACCAAACTCAAAAGTGAATCCCGATCGATACCAATGCTGTTACAAATAAAGCTTTAAAGATTTATCAATCACTTAAGAATCAGTCGCCGTCGACTTCGTCCGATGAAAAGAAGGTATCTTTTTCTGCAAGCCATATGTGGTTCGAGAGATTCAAACAAAGACATTCTTTACATAATCTGAGAATGAAAGGTGAAAGTGCATCTGCTGATTCGGATGCGGCGCAACAATATCCGGCAAAACTCACTGAAATCATTGCCGCTAACTCCTACACTTCTGATCAGGTTTTCAATGCTGATGAGTCCGGATTATTCTGGAAAAAAATGCCGGAAAGAACCTTTATAGCCAAAGCTCACAAATCAGCTAGTGGTCATAAAGTAGTGAAAAGTTGTATAACAGTTCTTTTCTGTTGCAATGCTTCTGGCGATTATATGATGAAACCATTGGTGATTAACAAATCAAAGTCACCATGATCATTCAATGGAATAAATATAAAAAACCTTCCCGTCTATTGGATGGCTAATAGAAAAGCATAGGTCACTGCCATAGCTTTCAATGAATGGTTCCATAACTTCTTTATTCCAGATGTCAAAAATTATTTAACTAAAAAGGGATTGTGCCTTTTAAGGCTCTTCTATTAATTGATAATGCACCAGGTCATCCTCCAGATTTACAACACGAAAATGTAAAAGTTGTTTTTTTACCAAAGAATACAACTTCCTTATTTCAGCCGTTAGATCAAAGGATAATTTCAACTTTTAAAGCACTGTACATCAAGCAAACTTTCAGGTATATCTTAGAACAAATGGAGAATGATAAATCTCTTACTCTGATGGATGCTTGGAAGAAATTTACAATTTTAGATTGTGTTAAGCATGTTCGACTGTCATACACTCAGATCAAACAATCAACGATCAACGCCTGCTGGAAAGCAATATGGCCAGATGTTGTTGAAAGTGGAAATGATAAATCACCAATAGAGCATGAATATTCTCAGATCACTGAGTTGGCCCATACTATAGGAGGAGAAGGTTTTAAAGATTTAACTCAGGCAGATATTGAAGAAATAATGGCTGATGAAGAATTGAATGAAGATGATTTAATTAACATGATTCGTGAAAAGTTTTCTAAGATGTCTTACTTTTGTTTTACTTAACCCTTTGAGTCCCAAGCTCATTTTCCCGGAACTACCTCAGAACTCCTAAGATGGCCGAACAGAGAATGGCCATTTCCGACCCCCCTGGAAGATAATGACGCTTGAGTAAACACACGCCTTTCCTCTTCTACGCGAATACCCTCAAAGGAGAGGAGAGGGTTAATAGGTTTCAGAAAAGGGTTGTTTGCTGTCAATGACTCTTTCGAGTGACATATTTTTAAAAAATCACTTGTTTGGCGAATAATTAGTAAACATTTTACTTCGTTAGACAATATATTTTACTTAGTAGGTTGGATTAAAATAAACCAATTTCTGAAGTTGTGTAACAGAAAAAGTAAAAAATATATATATGTATATATATTAAATGTTTGTTTGGATTTTTGCACATTTTGTAAACAAAAAATTACTTCTTTTTCAAAGTGCATTATAGTATTTTTAAACTTATTTGTTAGCTAAGCGTGGGACCTCCCGATTTAATGGCGGTTATGAGGCTAAACATCCTTCAGACAATGTATGCTAATAAACCAATGTAATTACTCTCTCTATGTGAAGGGTTATGACACACTTAACCACCCGTTGCTACAATACCATTAATTTTAGAGAAGTATACTCAGACCTTATCTATAATTTTTCATTTTAATCAAAAATACTTTCTACATTTTTACTTTATAATATTACAAACATGTTGTTTTCTTGATTTTTGACAAGAAATTATGTGTTAAAATCTTTCGACCATATTTCCGATACTTTTGTTCCACCCTCAAACTCTCCCTCTCTATGTATGTGATGTGGACAAAATAATTCAAGGAAGAATGCACGTATCGCTATGAAAAGTTTTGCATTCGTACATTATGGGGGGTGGGGGGGGGAACTAGAAATAAATATAATAATTCGCATTATTAAAACAAGAATGTTTCGAAATTTATGAGTTTTAAGTTGTTATTATTCACACACAAAAAAAAACAAATATGAATGCATAATCCTTGGGGATGCTCTATTGATGGGTTCACTATGAACTTAGCCGTTGCAGCCTCGGGTAGCCTGACTTAAATGCTGAAGAAACTGAAGATGATTACTTGGCAGAATTGAATTTGTCGGTTCACAAATTCTGCGCATAATAAGTTTTTATTATTGTCATTGTAAATATCAGTTATTTCATGGGACGCGTAATAAATACGAAACCGGTTCATGGATGCTTTTATGTAATACAAACGCTGTTGTTAAGATCCTTCATAATCAGAATTTTTATACTATATTCTTTGATGTCCATGTGTTGTGATTGTATATTGATGTCTACTTACGATTATGGAAGGAGTGTGGTGTCAAAACTATAGATTAAGAAATACACATTTTAATTTTCATAGAAAGGTTTATTAATTTTTTATCTAACATTTTACATTCCCAAATTCCCATTTTTTGAAAATTTCACAAACCACCTGATCTTGTAATATCTCTATTTGCCTGTACTTAAATGTTTATTTTCTCTGAACTTAGATTTTAAAGATGTTTTATTGATTCAAATTTTCAAATATTTATGCTTAAAATATGAATGCTTAAAATACAATCTTCGGAAAACTATAATCTTTGGAAATAAAGTAATAAACATTCGTATATATGGTTTCATATTTTTAAGATTTTTGAAAGGCTAAATTAATTGCGTTCTAAAGTCGTAACTTTCCTCAATCGGAAAAGTTTCCATCGAAAGAACTGAAATTATAATCCCCTTTATCTCTATAGAGATAAAGGGGATGTAACACTCGGACTTGTGGGATTTTAGCAGACAACAGCACATCTCCTCCTACCAAACAAACAAATTCTAGACCGTCTGTGCCCTCAAGTCTGTGCTTTGACAAGCTTATTTTTAGGAAAATAAATTTGGTCATCTTTACTTACTTGATTTACGGTATCGGCAATTTAACTAACTGCATCCAGCACCCAGAAATCGGCTGAACTGACTTAAAAGAAGCGGTGTAATTTATCTCTGAATAAGTTGTTGTATGTCTTTGTACATGGTGGCTATATAAAGAAAGCTGGAGAACAATATGCATTATTGTATATATGTGGGCTAGGCAGGTTGCTTCCAGGGCTATGGAAGTAATATATAGCCCAGGATTGCTTCAAGGAGTCAGTTGCTTTTATGAGTCTGTTATATATTTCAAAAGGGTGTCATGCTTTGTTGGAAATGGACTGCAGTCATTTATTTTCGAGCATCTTGTAAAATGAGGTCCAAACCTGAGGCTGAATAATAATACTCTTGTGCGATGTCTGTGACTGTAAAAATAGGTTTCTCACGAATCCACTGAACTTTGGCAAAGAAAAGGGAACCAAATTATAAAACGGTTCAATCGGTGGTTTGCTTTACAGGGTACAAATATAAAGGAATATATCCCCCCCCCCTCTCTTAAAAGTGTCTGAAAACCTACGATTTATTGAGGAATAAGTCTTGGTTTTTTTAAGTCTCCTTCAAAATGTTTGTTCTTGTAGAATTTTTTAAAAAACATTTTAAATTTTAGATTTTGAAGGAAAAACTTCCAGAGCATATTTCAACACTTTTGTAAAGCATATCTGTATGTCTATGAGGTGTAAACGGTATATGAAGGGTAAACGTTACGTAAAATCTTATCCCCACTAGCAAACAGAATCTGTTATTCATATAACTAACTTATCATGAAATAAATATAATTAAAATTCAGATAACTAAGTTATCTGAATATACAGTAGGTTTTATGATTAAAACAAAATATTGGTGCCACCATGAAATTTTATATATGCTAAGGTTATGTAAGGATTGGTATATATATATATATATATATATATATATAGATATAATACCCGTAGTCCAAAATTTAAGGTTTTCTTGAAATTATCTTTCTATGTAGAATGTGTTACTGTATATGGTTTCTAAAGTGGAACAAACATGTAATAATATGGTCTATACAGAAAAATAATTGTGTTAACTGCGTTATACATATAAATAGTATTAAAATTATAGATGTAGCCCAGATTTCGAAAAAGGGGATTACGATCGAAAGAATGATATCAATAAATTTTGTTTTTCAATTAACATAACTTTTCCTCCAAATAGGGGGGGGGGGGGTATGACCCAAATTCCATTTACCTACATCACAGTAAAAATCGACCTTGCAGGTAAAATTAAGGGGTTAAAGTGAATAATTATTTTTTATATGTTATATAGTGTTCTGTAAAGAACTCATGTTTTAGGTGAGAACCAAAGCATCAAATTTTGGTTCGCTTGACAACGCTTTGAGCTACTGCGATCATTATCTTTCCTGATATATTTTTAGTGGATATAAAATAAAACAGGAAATATATAAAATTGGAGTTTAGTAAATTGGGTGATATTATTCATGTATATTCCCATAGGTCCCACAGACCGTCTGAACAACATACTAAAATTTCATTTTGATAAAGTCATTTATACGCCAGTTATCATGCGAATGGGCAGACAGACAGACAGACATAATGAACAAAGTCATAAACACATTCAACTATGTTGTAAAGTGTTAAAAATTCAAGATTGTTTTTATCTGCCTTACTCTCATACCAGTCATCATCTTCCGATTCAGTGCAAGCCGATTCATCAGTATCATTAAATAAGATTGCATCTAACTCATCCTGTGTTAAAATTTTACAAAACGCTCATTTCAAACCGAATTCGAAAAACAAACGAATAAAAGTTAAGAAGCAGAAGTAGAAGCATAGTTCCTAAAATCTATCAAACTCATAAATATTACGACACCTGACACTTGACTTCAGTCCCTGTATTTTCGCCAGGTAATCAGCCAAAAGTAAGACCTGTCGTTAAAGTACTTTGGAGTAGAATGTCGGCGTTTTGAAGTCCAACCTCCCACCTTGAAAAGGGGGTCGTGATATCGCTGGGCCGTCTGCAGTACTTTGCTTGTAGGGCCGTTTCGGGAGCCAAAGGGTTAAATAAATGACTGAATCATGCACATTTTGGGGTTATTTTCGTTTTACACGATTTTACTTAGCAAAATTCAAGATTTCAATTTACACGGTTTTGTGCAGAACCTATCTTCCGTTTAAATCGGGGGACAGGTGTACATGAAATGAGATGTTCTGAGATGCTTATGGCGAGTGTCTGTAAAATAAAATCTTCATATCAACCAGCTTCAAAAGCTGCAAATAATGTTCTTTTTCAGGACAAATGATACAGTGCTGATGCTCAGGAAAGTAATTGTGGCCGGACAAACATTCGAGAAAAATTAAACCCAAGATGAATCTTTCTATTCTCTTACCTTACTCCTGGGGTTCTCATATTCTCATGTATAGTATTGTTTTTAGATTTCGAGATTTTGATGCCAATATATGTTTTAAACATAAATGTATATCTTGTTTAAATATGAAAATATTCTCCACTTATGCAATCTGTTTGTATGCACCATAATTTTTAAAATTATTCCATGTCATATGCATAAATTATGAGCTGTATACATAAATTTTTTTTTTTCAAACATATTATTAATGAAATGTAAGAGAAATGGCATACAGAGATGCCAACCACTATGGATTTTCAGTAATTCTTATAAATTTCTGAGCAGAACTACAGATTATGGAAAAGACCTGTAAAATTATGGAAAATGCCTATTTTCTTTCCATCTATCTCTATCCTGTAATTATTGCACATTAAATTGACAACACGTGCTTGTTTTTATATTTTAGTTTATTATTCATGTTCATTTTTTAATTATTTTGACACATTTAGTACAATTGTGCAATTCAGGGTAGTCCTGGGAGTTCACAAGTATCCATTTACATCCATCCCCATTCTCTAAATATTAGTCATTAGATGGATTAAACTAGCTTATTTTCACATTTCGGTTAAGGCACGTTTTTTAATTATTTTTGCATAAATATTGCAATTGCACAATTCAATTTGCCCAGAGAGATTTAACAGTTTTTCTAGAAGAATTCAATATTATTTGGTTATGAAAGCAATGTTATTTTTTCCCCATAATAATATTGTGTCACAATGTATATTCTGTATTGTTAGAAAATATGGGGCTGATTTTAGGCTAAATTTAAATGCAGACACATTACATTTTTGTTACTTTAAAAAAATAAACATATGAACATGACAAAGCTTTTTTATTTTTCATGTTTTAGGAAGAAATTATCAATGTCTGAGCTAGAGCAGGCAAAATATATATATATATATATATATATATATATATTAATAATAATAACAATAATACTAAAGTAAACATCTAAATTTAGTTTGAACTATGTGTATTCAGTGTTCTTAAGGAGTTTGAAATTTCTGTTTTGTTCAGTGATGAATACTAATTATTCATATTGTGTTTGTTTAATTATAATGTTAATTCAATACACTCTTTTGCAAAAGAAAAAATTAAGCACCATGAAGAAAGTGACTGTTTTTATTGAAATTAAATATGTGTACCGTTCATACTCAGGTAGTGAAACGATTACAAAATCTAGGCCACAGGACCCATCAATATTTAGCAATTGCACATTGAATTTTCAAATCAGTAATTGGTGAACCCCCCCCCCCCCCCTGGTGGCAATCCATGCTTGTATACGTCTAGGTAAGGAGTGATAAAGTTTCCTAATGTTATCCTGCGATACATTTTGCCAGGCCTTCCTCAATTGTTGCTCCAGATCTGCTACATTTCGTGGTGCCCGAATCTGGTGGCCTAACATGTCCCATACATGCTCGATTGGCGAAAGATCTCGTGTATCAACAACACTGAGACAGTCCACAGATATGCGAGCCATATATGGCGTGGCATTATCTTGTTGGAAAATGGCCCCAGAATGACGTGCCATGAAGGGTAATGCAAATGGCAGCAGGATTTCATCAACATATTGTTGAGCTGTTAAAGCAATACTCAGGATGACTAGGGGCGACCTGCTGTCGTAAGAGATAGCATCCCACACCATCACACCAACGGTAACTGCTGTGTGTAAAACAAAGGCTGATGGGGACCACTGGGCCTGATGCCTCCACACACTGAAGGTGACTGAAGCGTGATTCATTACTGAACACTATACGATGCCAATCTGCTGGCAACCATAATTCTCAGCTACAACACCACTCCAAACGATTCTGTCGATCTTGTGGGGTTATAGGCATATGTCTTAAAAGCCACCATGAGTGTAACCCCACCTCAGCCAAGCGCTGTGAGATGGTGGAAGGTACCACGGGTGGTATGAAAGAGGCTGTAGCATGTTGTATGGTGGACAATGATTTTAGTTCAGGCCTGTCACACAATCATCTGATCTTGCCTCGCATTCGTGCACCTTGGCCTTCCAGAGCCGTCATTCCTCCGATGAGTTGCTTGCGGCAAAGCACCTTTGCACATCAGTGTCCGTTCTGTGCAAGTGGCAGCCTGTTGCTCGGTATGACCAGCCAGCTTCAAGCATCCCAGCTATATGGCCATGTTCGAACTCGTCTAATTGCTTATAAAGTCTTCGGCAAAGTCATAACGGCAGTATTGGTTGTGTTGCTACGGTACTGCAATAACGATAATGAGCGAAGATAAACCATCTATATTTTTAACCTGTTTTATAGGATGCTATTTGCGCAGTAGAAACGTGCACTATGATCGAATTTAACACTCATTGGCCTTGCAAATTTAATCATTTGCATACTTGGTATAAAGGAATTTGCATGCGAAATTTCGAGATGATCGAATTATTTTTTAGGGATGCTTCTGTTTTTTTGCAAAAGGGTGTATAAACGTTTCATATAAAAATATAGATATAAAAGGTGTGAAATGTTTGATCCAATATTATTTTGATTATCATTCCAAATGATTTTTTATCTGCAAATCAAACACTTGTGCCATTACTGAATATTACTGAAAATTTCCTATCTAGATTACTGAAACTATAATTAAAAGTAATAATAAAGGTGGTATCACGTCTATTCTAAATTCAGTTATAAAATCAATGACACAACATCATAAATAAAAAGTCATTTAATAAAATCATCCTACAAGACATACAAAGTTTTAATCCAGAGTGCTTTCGAGCATTACTATGCCCTTCATCAGTGGCTATATGAAATAGTAAACGCAGAATGCCTATATGTAGACCAGATCAGCAGACAAATTTGCATAAATAAACACAAAATAATAATCGTACAAACATGCCATAAAAATTAATCAATTACAAATACAAATGTAAGGATTATACCGAGAGATTTAATTTAAACAAGTGGTAAATATTTTTTACAAAGAAAAGACAAAATTCAGAAATACAGCCAAGCACAATTACAATAAAATGATGTTACAGATAACTGTGAAGAGGTTTGACATGCATAGAGTCGAGAACGAATCGCCAGGCATAACTTAGAATTTGAACAAGAGCAAAATTAAAAATGTACATGGTAGATATAAATTACATGGTAGATATAAACAAAATTACAAATGGATCAAAATTACAAATGGAATCATGGTAGATATAAATAAACAAGGATTCATGAAGAAGTATATTACATGGTTTATTACAACAAATTAAAAGGAAAGTTTTTTCAAAAATGGCCTAAAAGTTATTTTTAACAACACATTGGACAAGAGCCGTAGAAAGTTTACCATTCCTGACGTCACGAGCGTGTTTTGCCAACTAGATATCAACAGTATGTTTAGTACTACCAATGTAAAATTTATAGTCATTATCAGGAATTAACAGGGGTACAACGTACACCCCAGCATGGCTTTTAAAGTTATCCTTTGATGGAAAAGGCAATGCTGTAGATAAATTGCGAAGCCTATAGATGTACGTAAAGTTTAAGGAAGTACATCACTGGTAGCAGAAGTTGCAAAGTAGTAGTTACGACATCACATGAATGATGTTGAAACCCCAGACCACACGACCAACCCGAAGGCTTATGGTAGCAAGATGTGTGGCCGGCACATGAATGATGTTGTTGTTGAGACCCAGACCGTCCGACCTACCAGAAAGGTGTAAGGCAACTGTTTGGACAGCCGGGAAGTGCCACCCAATTTAGACCGGAACCCAGTGGGGGAGGCATCCACAGGGACCGTACCCGCCTTCCCCTACCACCAACCTCTCGGAAGGATTTACGGACCCACATGTTTAACGTGATCGTACTCTGCGTGAACACGGCGGCAGTTTTGGCAGTGGCTGGAATCGAACTCGGGCCTACCGAGTGCAACTCCAGCATGCTAACCAATGGGCTAACGCGCCCCGCACATGAATGATGTGAAGATACTCAAAGCACAACAAGGTTAAAAGAGAAAACTCACTTATTTCTTAAAAACTGAAGCATAACTAACATAAATAACTTATATCATTAACTTTGATACATTTAACAGGTCCCGGCCACACAGAAAGCTACCATTAGCCTTTGGGTTGGTCGTGTGGCCTGGGTTTTCTACATTTAACAGGTAAATAGATACAGCATTGTTGAACATTGTCTTAACTGACAATCTATTGATCATCATCATCAGTCATAGTATCTAAGTCAAATAAACATGACTAACATAGATTCAAGGCTGCAACTGGATGATTATAACGACCTACATATCGATCTACCTTACAAGCTGTACTAGCTCAATTTTACCTTCCATAAAACTGTCCTACAGATACATCCTCACGTCAGGTGTATTTATATCAGTTTGAAGTTTTTCCCAGATTATGCCAATTTCCTGTTGAATGAAAATTAACATATTCGGGTCAAATTCCATCACGATCTGCAGGAACTCAAGTGAAAAAGATATGAGACACAAAACAATCGATCCAAATTCTGGATAGTTAACCAGGAGAAATTTAACCTTTAGATTTTTGACTATATCTTTAGTCAGATACGCGAGTTTGTTTTCATTGTGTTTCTAACAAATATCCCCTAACTTATCTGTGCCAATACGATTGAATAAGGTAGTAATATTAGAGTGAGTGAGTGAGTTTGAAACCAAATTCATGGCAAAATTGAATAAGGGGACGGAAAATCTTAGTATGAAAAGGAAAACTGAATTTATATTGCAGATGTTCAATAACGGCAACAAGTTTAGTATTAGGTTGAGTGAATTTACGGCGGACATGCTCAAAAATCTTATAAATAAACTCCAAGGAATAAGTTGCCTCATGGCCAAGATTAAAGATAAAGTTAATTTGATTACTTAAAGCCGAAATAGAAGAGCAAACATTAAATGTATGATTAAAATAAGCATTACGCTTTTTTAGAGGATATAGGATGAGAAGAATTAGCAGGGATACAAAAGTTAGTAAAAGTGGGGTTACGGAGAACAGAAGTTTGATAACCAAAAGAGGTGCGTGTAACAAGAACATCCAGAAAAGGCAAAGAAAAATTGGACTCATGCTCAACAGTAAAATTAATCGAGGAGAAAAAATCATTAACTTTATCCAAAAGATTAAAGAGGTCATTTAAATCATGATCCCAAACAATTAAAACATCATCAACGTAATGGCACCAAAAAATAGGTTTAAACGTTAAAAAAGGCAAAATCTCGTTCTCGAGCTCCTGCAAAACAGTCTCAGCAAAAATGCCAGACAACGGGTTGCCCATAGGGGCACTGGAAGTTTGCAAGTAAATAGTGTCACAAAAGCTAAAATGATTTGTCTCCGCAATGATGTTCAAGACAGAAGTGATTGCGTCGATAGAAGGAATTTTAAAATTGTGATATTGAAGGTTTTTGGCTATAATATTAATAGCTTTAGAAACAGGAATACTAGGAAATAAAGAAACAAACTCAAAACTGTGGAGAGTACTATTGGGAACAAATTTAGTTTTATACAAAATATTAATGAAATTTTCAGTTGAACTAATGGAAAAATATAATTATTAAAAAATGGTTTTAGAAAATACACAAGGGCTTTCTCTAAAAAATAAGTAGGTTCATTACATTTAGAAACAATAGGGTGCATAGGATGATTAATTTTATGGAAGTTTAATTTGTTAAAAAGTTTGAGCAAGTTGGTGTGAAGTACAGAATGCAGCAGATTTAATGTTAGGAGGGAGATCAGCATATTTTTTAAGTTTATCGATCCTAGTATTAATCATCGCAATTGGAAATTTTTTTACCTGATTGTAATCCATCTTGGCAATATACTTCTGCATGGAATTAACATAATCAATTTTATTAGTAAGAAGTTGTTTAGTTTTGTCAGCTGATAAAATAATAAAATCGGGATTAGATTTAAGCTTATTGAGTTCCGCAATTTCAATATGTAATGGAGCATCAGAACTAGAATTATTTCTATTTTTTCTTTTAAGTTTATTATCATTTTGGAAATTGGTAATAAACCTATACATAATAAAACAGCCTCTATCTTTATGGCCTTGAGCCACATTAATCAGAGCAACCTCTACTGGGGGAATTAAATTGATAAAACTGGATTTAACAGGTGGATAAGCAAATTTTGGGCCTTAGTGCTGGAAGCTCAAGATGTGAATATGGTGTTGAGAAGAAAGTAGAACATCATTCATTGTAGAAGTAACTTGACTGGGAGAATTAGAAATGTATAAAGCTTAGAAATGTATAAAAATCATGTCCGCAGTGATTTAGAGATTCAGCATGCTAGAAAATGTTCTAGTTGGTCTACCCGGCTTGAACAGTTTAAATATCCTCATAAAATATCTAGGCCTTTATACATTTCTAATTCTTCTCCCAGTCAAGTTACTTCTGCAATGAATGATGTTACGCTTTCTTCTCAACACCTTGTTTTTAAATATTCACATTTTGAGCTTCTAGCACTAAAACCTAAACCCTTTCCCCAGCTTAAAAAGCTTATTCCTTTTCCATTTGTGAATTGTACCATTCAAGATATTTCCTTCATTCAGCATATTGCCTTTGAGAGAGGCCCAAAATTTGCCTATCCACCTGTTAAATCCAGTTTTATCAATTTAATTCCCCTGGTAGAGGATGCTATGATTAACATGGATCAAGGTCATAGAGATAGAGGCCATTTTATTATGTATAGGTCTATTACCAATTTCCAAAATGAGAATAAACTTTAAAGAAAAATTAGAAATAATTCTAGTTCTGATGTTCCATTACATAATTGAAATCATGGAACTCAGTAAACTTAAATCTAATCCCAACTTAGTTATTTTATCAGCTGATAAAACTAAGCAACTTGTTCTTACTAATAAAATTGATTATGTTAATTCCATGCAGAAGTATATTGCTGAGATGGATTACAATCAGGTAAAAAAATTCCCAATTGCGATGATCACTAAACTTAAATATGCCGATCTCCCTCCTAACATTAAATCTGCTGTTTTCCGTACTTCACACTAACTTCCTAAAATTTTTTGATAAATTAATCTTCATAAAATTAATCATCTCATGCACCCTATTGTTTCTAAATGTAATGGGCCTACTTATTTTTTAGAGAAAGTTATATATTTACTTTTTTTCTCTCCTAAATCTGTGTTTTAATAATCATATTTTTTCCATTAGTTCTACTAAAAATTTCATTAATATTTTGTTTAAAACTAAATTTGTTCCCAATAGTACTCCACAGTTTGGACGTTGTTCTTTATTTCCTAGTATTCTTGTTTCTAAAGCTATTAATATTATAGCCCCAAAACTTCAAGATCACAATTTTAAATTTTGACGCAATCACTTCTGCCTTGAACATCGTTGTGGAGACAAATTATTTTGGCTTCCGTGACACTATTTACTTGCAAATTTCTGGTACCCCTATGGGCAACCAGTTGTCTGGCCTTTTTTTCTGAAGCTGTTTTGCAGGAGCTTGAGATTTTGCCTTTTTTAACATTTAAACCTATTCTTTGGTGCTGTTACGCTGATGATGTTTTTATTGTTTGGGATCATAATTTAAATGATCTCGTTAATCATTTGAATAAAGTTAATGATATTTTCCCTCAATTAATTCTACTGTTGAGCATGAGTCCAATTTTTCTTTGCCTTTTCTGGATGTTCTTGTTACTCTCACCTCTTTTGGTTTTCAAACTTCTGTTTTCCGTAAACCCACTTTTACTAACTTGTGTATCCCTGCTAATTCTTCTCAAAATAATTCTTATCCTCTAAAAAAGATTCTTTTAATGTTTATTTTAATCGTGCATTTAATGTTTGCTCTTCTATTTTGGCTTTAAATAATGAAATTAACTTTATCTTTAATCTTGGCCATGAGGCAGCTTATTCCTTTGAGTTTATTTATAAAATTTTAATGCATATCCGCTCAACCTGATACTAAACTTGTTGCCATTATTGAACGTCTGCCGTATGAATCCAGTTTTCCTTATCATCCTAAGATTTTCTGTCACTTTATTCAATTTTGCCATGAATTTGGTTTCAAACCCGCTCACTCTAATATTACTACTTTATTCAATCGTATTCTCACCGATAAGTTAGGGGATATTGATAACTTTAAAAACGATGCCTAAGTGTATGTTGTATCCTGATAATGACTATAAATTTTACATCGGTAGTGCTAAACGTATTGTTGGTATCCGGTTGGCAGAACACGCTCATGACGTCTGAAATGGTGAATTTTCTATGGCTCTTGCCCAATGTGTTTTTAAAGATAACTTTCAGCCCATCTTTGAAAAAAATCTTCCTTTTAATTCGTTGTAATAATTCATGTAATATCCTTCTTTATGAATCCTTGTTTATTTATATCTACCATGATTCCATTTGTAATTTTGATCCTGTTCAAATTTTAAGTTACGCCTGGTGACTCGTTCTTGACTATGCATGTCAAACCTCTTCACAGTTATCTGTGACATCATTTTATTCTAATTGTGCTTGATTGTATTTTTGAATATTGTCTTTGTTAAAAATATTTACCACTTGTTTAAATTAAATCTCTCGGTATAACCCTTAAATTTATATTTGCAATTGATTAATTTTTATGGCCTGTTTGTACTACCATTATTTTGTGTTTATTTATGCAAATTTGTCTGCTAATCTGGTCTACATATAGGCATTCTGCATTTACTGTTTCATATAGCCACTGATGAAGGGCATAATAATGCCCGAAAGCGCTCTGGATTTTTAAAGCTTTGTACGTCTTGTAGGATGATTTTATTAAATGACCTTTTATCTATGATGTTGTGTCATTGATTTTATAACTATAATTAAAAGGTTAGCATCTCTGGTCATATAATCTGGTCATCAAATAAAGTATACAATCCTCAGTATATCTCATTGTCATTTATCTGCTGTAAGAATAATTTATTTCTCCATCTATAACACTTGGCGAGATTTTGGCGATGAATTTGGTGGAATGCCGCCATTTTGGTGACTTTTTTAAATGTTGATAAATTAACAAAAATCTAGCCAAATGGATAAAAATGACTCTAAATCAGTGAACATGACGACTCAATGACAAAAATTCAATATCTTGGAAAGAATATAAATATCTACTATAAAAATTATCTATTTTTGTTTTACTGTAAAAGTAGTAAATTCATTGCATTATATAAGGAAAGTCATGTGCTGCCCACTTCAGATTTCTATATGTTGCGATTCAAGGCCAAACAAGAGATATTTACTTTTGGGCAAGTAATAAAGAGTTATTTATAATAATACTTATCTTCAACTGTTGGTCCATATTACAATGGCTCACCCGGCATTTGTGTCTGTGGACCCAGGTTTCTGAAAGTTTAGAGAGCGTGGTATTATTCCATTCAGCTTGGAAAAAAGGTGCCTTTAAGCTATCCATTGGACAAATAATTAATGGACAATTGAGTGATGGCAAATGTTGTCGCTTAGATAATGAATTCGTTTTTTTTTATCAAAGGAAGCAGTTATTCCAATTGAATTGAATTGTTCCTTCATTCCTGATTAGGTCGTGTCACCAATCTGAGACGCTGCACCTACATTGTACTGGATGAAGCCGACCGGATGTTTGACATGGGATTTGAACCACAGGTATGATTATTTTAGAAATATTCAAACTATCAGATGAATGATCGTCAGGGCCATAAATTATATTCTTCTTGTGTTAAGAGAGTCTCTTTTTTTTTCATATATGTGTTGAATAGATAGATATCAAGTATATGTCATTCCAGTGACCTATTTTTCTTTTCCTTTTTAATGCAGTCAATCATTATGAGTTGTATACAAAAAAGTTTTTTTTTTTTTCAAATGTATTATTGACATGAGGAGTTATTTTGGAACAGTGTCATGAAAAGGGCATTTGTACACGATCCTTGTTTGAATGTGAGAATATTTTCCACTTATGCAGTTTCTTTGCATTCACTGAAATTTTTATAATTATTACGCATTGTATACAAAAAAAGTTGTTTTGAAACATTATTGAAATGAAAGGCTATTTTTCAGCATTATTGTAAAAAATAACATGAGTAGATGATCCTCGGTATATTTTGTTTAATTGTGAACATATTTTCTACTTATGCAGTCTCTTTGCATTGGCTGACATTTTTTATAATTATTATGCTTTGTATACAAAATCTGTTTTGAATAAAAAATAGACAACAGATGACTCTGTTTATTAATATACCAACTTAGCAAATCGAACCACACAATACAGAGCACTGTACAAAGTACCAAAAGAAGAAGAAACGTACATACAGCAGTAAGTCTATCTACAATATCTTTGCATTGCATATTTTTTTGCTTTTTAAGACAGTTTCAGAACTTGTTCTTGAAGTCTTTTTAATGTAGCTGCCTTTCTGTGTAATCCTTTTAATGTAGTTGCAGCCTTATTGTGCTGTACGGCATGAACATTGTAAAGTTGACTCCTTCTGTTCCTCATTATCTAAAATATCTATACTTGACAAACACCTAACCTGTAGTGGAATTTAAGGTACGATATTCCGCCAAAAGAAATAATGCGCCATAAAAGTTGATACAAATCATTTTTAAACCAGATTTCTTTAATATTTCAGTCACAAAACGAATGGAAAGATTAAATATTTAAGGTAAAATTTAAATATTTTTTGCATATGATGGGAAATGAAATATATGTATTCATGCCCGTACATGGCAAAATGGATTAGCTTGATCTTGGCGAGATATTATTATGCGGCAAACCTATGGAGGAGACTACAATCGTTTTTGCAAAAGGTAAAATTTATTTTTTATTTCCAGTCAAACTTTCTATTTTTAAAACTATTAAAGATACAATCAAAATTTAAACGATTTGAAATTTTCAGAAAATTTCACCCTAAATACATACTTGACATGATAAATATATATTCTGAATTAAAAAAATAAATAATATAAATATATTTTTACTTTATTATTATCGACAGATTTGGATAAGTTTGATCAGTGAAATTTTTTATTCTTTCACAACCAAGCCAAATCTCAGATCATTTATTCTATTAATCAGTTTAGTGATTCTGTGATTTAATATTAAATGTTTATTTAACCAACATGTTTATTTCTCCAAAATTTACTATAATTCTGTCTGCAAAACAAGCTTTTTTAAGTGCTTCCTCAACTGGAATAAAAGCCCCATTAGGTAAAGTTTCCAGATTTATTTTTATACACTCTGAATATGATGATGGTTTTGTGTTAAATGCTTGCGAAATGTTATAAGCCAAAAAATATGCTGGAGACTACAGAGTTCATCCTACGTGTTTTTCATGTGGTGGTCCACCCCACTGCTCTCGGGAATTAAGAAACCCGCTTTTGTACTCCAGTACTATGATATTGCGCCCTGACATCAACAAATGCCACCCTACCTTTTCAAAGTGATGCCTTACTATGTGTTCTTAAATTTTCAAATCATTGAGAAATGTGCGACATTTTTCACATTCATAATTTATTAAAGCCACGTGACAGTTATAGCATTATTTACAACCAAATGTGTGGGGAGTGTACCAATATAACTGGATACCATCAGCGGCATCCAGTCCCTTTGTCACCATCCTCCACCCTGCAGGGTAAAAGGCCACAGGGCTAAATCACATCCCTCTGAACTTGACTACTTAAGGTTGGCGACACACTCCATGCCATCATAAAGGGTTTCTCATTGTTCCTTATGCCTGGGGTGAATATTCATTTCTCCTCCTCCCAGCTCACACATCAATATCCTCTTTATGACATCTACGGTCACTACATGACAATTCAATTTGAAAATCTAGCGATTACTGATATCCCGACTCCTCCAAACTCTGTGATAACCTAGAATGCCTTTTTCCTAAACAATCCCTCATGTGGAGCGAGAAAGATCTGCCAGCAATCATTAATTATTGTTGGACACCACATAAAAGTAAACAAATGACATATCGCTATAGCGTTATGGTCAAAAGTTTTAAGTATTGGATATTTCCGGTTAACTCTTTGGATTTCTGATCGCTTGTTTAGTGTCTGAGTTGAATTACATTTGAGCTCTTGCAGATTGTATTGTAGCTGACCGAAATAGGCTAATTTTCCGTATCACTGAAAATGAGTACACTCTGGAAGCGTCATAACAGATGATGAATATGAAAACCTGGTGCCGATAATGGCACTTTAGCCTGGTTGCTCATAATACTCAGGTAAGTAGGCCCAAAGCTTTGAATTCCCCTGACCTTCTTTTCTGGAAAATTCTCCCCACACACAGAAGGAAGTCATCGAGTAGCTGGCTCGATGTAATGGTCAACAGATTTTTTTCTTTAGACACGATTCCTTTATGATACATTTTATTTTGTGTAATTATGCAAAATCCGTATCAAATTATGGAAATACCATATTACTTTTATCGTGATACATTGGATATAAATAACTACTGTACTACAGAGTGCAGATGTTCCTTAGAAGTAAGTGCTCACTATTTTTTCTTTCTTCTCATGTCATTTAAAATGCATGTTATCTTAAATATATGCCATTTAAATTATTATATATATGCCATTTAAATATATGCCATTTAAATTATATTATTCCTTCTTGTCTAAATTTCTTTTCAATTAAAGCCAACTGGATTCTAAATTGTTTTGTTGCTAATTATAATGTCAGCAAACTTTTTAACAGTTTTCTTGGCCAGTTTTAAAATTTTATTGTTGTCACATTAATTAAGAGAATTACCTAGGCACTTGTAAAATTAAGCTTTGCTGAGCATTTAAAATCATTCAATGTTTAAAATGTGTATTTTATCAGGTTATCTCGTATCATTCATTGCCTTTGCCTAGTGTATTTAATTTATTGTCATAAATTATTCAGTTTCCCTCAAATATGGTAAAATAATTTTATTTAGTTTTGTGATATTTTTGTAAAAGACTAGCAGTATGCCCGTTCTTCGTACTGATTATATAACACAAGAAACTTAAAATTCAGGTTTTGGAGAAGTTTTAATATTGAGTCTTTTTATATTTGACATTTTATAATAATTCTAACAAAAAGAAAATAGGCGAGTTCTACCATGCTGAGATAATACGCAGACAGATAGATGCACAACTTACAATTTTATGTATACAGTTAATAGCAGATATACCCGGCATTGCTCGTGATTTAAAATATGTGCGAATTCCTGCAGTATTCTGAATGACATTGTTACTCAAAACATTCTATTAAAATATTTCATTTAATTGTCCTTTCACTTAATTCTACTAAATTTAATTCACCTTTCTGTGTTTTCTATGCAAAATTATCTTCACAAGCCTCAAAATTATCTTCACAAGATCTAAAGAATAAAACATCCTGATCCCATTTGCAAACAAATTATAAAATATATATGAAATTGGATCAATATATACTAAAATGAAAGCTCTAAATGGTGTTATCACTTTTATTCTGTTTCAACATTTGGCTAAGTACAATATATATGAATTAATTGACTAAGCAAATCACAAGTTTTTGCCAAAATAAAACATATGAGGTATTAAATTGAAGATGTTATTAAGTCGTGCAATATTTAAACCCGAAAGCTCTACCTAATCTACCTAAAAATGAAATTCCGATCATTTATAAAATTTTCTTTTATACCAATTTCTTTATTATTTAAATCAGAAAAAATCTATATGACACTCACCTAGATTTAACTAACTTTATTGACGATAATTTAATTTATTGCACTTAAGACTAGGGAGTCCATTTACCGCTGAAACTTTGATTGTCTGATATGCATAATGAGCATCAATGTCACAATATCTCTTATGCCACAAATCACTGTCATCTTTCCACTCAGTTGCTGAATTTGCTGGTTTGTCTTTGCAATTGCCCATATTAGTTTCCTTTTTATTTTTTGATTTAACTGATTCAGATTTAATTTTTGACTTAGTTCCCACATTTTTACTTTGAGTTAGACTATTATCTTTACCTTTGGGTTTTCTATTTTCCTATCCCATTTTGAATCCTTATCTCTACTTTTACGGTTTTCTATGTTGTTCTTTCTTCTGTCACTAAATTGAGGGTCCAAGAAACATAACTCATCCCTCCTTTCTGCATAAAACAATTTCTTGCTTTCAGAAGTAAGGAACCATAAAAATACCCTTTGCCCCATTGAAACTAAAATTTTGTTCTTCAAAGACTGACACGGCTAACAGGTTCTGTCTTAATTTAGAAGAATACATAACATCCCTAAGTATAATAACACTCTTTTTATTATTAAATTGCACAAACATTTCAACTGTTCCAATAGCCTCAACTGGGCTTTTGATAGCACCTACTGCTATGTCAAGTGATAAAATACACTTCAAGCTTTTTTAAGTAAACTTAACAAAACATGTCAGGTTAATCCATCTACCGCATTTCAGTATCTTTTCACTATATCACATGCATCATTGTAGAAAGTAACGTAACGATATTGAATGCCGAGCTTCCGGCGAAGACTGTCTAATAGACTACTGAACAGACAGCAGACTAGACTTTGCATCATCCTACTGATTGCATCTGGTTCATTCCTATATATATATATATATATATATATATATATATATATATATTTGAAATGTAATAATAAGAATCATGTAAAAATAAAAAAATAAAAATACAATTCAAATAATATTAACATCACCATAGAAGCAAATTCACGGCCATAATGCCGATAAGAGAAAAGAACAGAACCTTCCCAAATTCGATGATTAATCAGAATTAAATTCCTCTTCAGGTCTGAGTATTTAACTCTAATTAACCCAAACAAATGCCTGTTTCAGATTAAGCAATAGTACATTACTATAAATGCTTAAACTCAGACTACAGGCATCAAAAAATGAAAAAATGAAAAAAGGATACATTAAGAAAATTGTATTACCATGCGGCATGAATCATTCTTCTTCTACCACGTGTATACACGATCAACCTCAACAACTTAATCTAGAAGCACCGGAATGAACAAATCGAAATTCTACCAGGGAGGTAGTACGAACGTTCACAGAAATACTCCCAAACCCGTCCAGTGAGTCTAAGCTGGAGACTGGACAAGCAATTCAGAATACAACTTCCCAAACATGCAGAACTGAATATGAATATGAATCATAGATGAAAATTCCTACTAAACAAGAATTAATAGGAAAACTGGATAATCGAGAATGCCACTATACACCATTATAAGGGCGCACAAAACGTAGTTTCAATACTGACAAAAGTTACATTTTTTTGCGAAAATAAAATTCAAAACATTAATGCATCTTATTTTCCGATTTTTTGATTTTTCTAATGTTTTTGACTTAGTTTATTATTTTTCATTTTTATTTATTTATATAATTAATAAATAATTATATATAACATACAAACATATATATATATACATATATACATATATATATATACATATATATATATATATATATAATTTTTTTTTTTCCTCTCCTGTATGTTAGTCACTATAATTGGGAATGTTTTCTAGGATGTTATCGAGTGAAATTTGATACACTGAGTTGATAATTTTAATAACAAAAATGGGAGGATATGCATTATTAGTCGCTGTACTCAATAATTCCATAAAGTGCGCTAATTTATAATATTCATCACAAATTTTATTGATTCTAAGAGCCTGGTTTATTATAATATTTCTAAATACAGATATATGCAGACAAGAGTCAAAATGTTGAATTTTTGATGTATTAAATTTAAAATCCTGTCTTTTATCATACAAGTTTATAACCATATTACAATTTTGTAAATTTAAATTTAAATCTAAAAAGTTTGCAACATTTGTGTCATTATTACTTGCATTTAATTGTATATTTTTTGGATAAAAGTTTAATACTATAGGGATATTATTATTTGGGGATACACATAAAATGTCATCTATATATCTAAACATGTGCATATTATGCAAGCTTGGATTAATGTTTTTTTCATAGAAGAATAAATACAGATTAGCTAACAATGATGAGGCACACCCCCCTTGTGGGATACCAACCTGTTGTTTAAAAATAGTACCACCATGTTGAATATAATTCTCATAAAGAGTGAAGTTAAGTAATTTTTTAAAAAGAAAATTTGAATATTTTAGGTTGATATTATATTTTTCAAAAATTCCTAAAATAATTCTATACAGATCATCTATATTAATATTATTAAACAAATCTTTGAAATCAAAGGTATAAATACTACGAATATTAGTAAGAGTTTTCAATTTCTTAACTAATTCAAAACTGTTTTTTACAATATGACAATTTTTTGAGATTTCATCTGACGAGGATACTTCATGTAATATCTTTAATAATAATTTTCCAGCATTAGTAATGTAAGAATTATGCCCACTGGTAATGGTTCGAAAAGCAACAGGGGATTTATGAAACTTGGGTACTAAAACAATATATGGAATGTTATTACAACTATTTTTTAGATGGATTTGCTTATATTTGGCTGATATTCTATTGTATAAGATTTTAAGGTTAGTTTTATGTAAATTATAGATATGATTATTAAGTAAGTGTGACTGAAGGGTATTTTTATAATAATATTTACAAATAATTGAGTAGTTTCCACTTGCCTTATCGACATATGTAATGACAAAATCATTTTGTATTTCTTTAATATCATTTTTAATTGAATTAAGTTTATATGAATTATTAATTTTCTGATTATATATATAATGATTTAAGTATTGCTCTATTAAGACTCTCCAAGGTTTAAAGGCTTCTAACAGGGATTTGATATTTATAACTGATTTTATAAATAAATTTATTTAAGTCAAGAAATAAACCTTTACATATTAATTTATGTTTAAATTTAGTAGGTATACGGTACTTAGTACCCAGTAACATCAGTGATCTTAGTGCATCATAATTAATAATATTTAGATTTCCCGTTATAACATGCCCATGGTGTTTATCTACGAAGTCTTTGTATTTTTCTAAATGACAGTGGCAATATGACTCTTTATCCAATTCATAGTTTTGATTAATATCTACTGATTTGGCAATTTGATTATAGTTGAAAATATATATATATATATATATATATATATATATATATATATATATATATATATATATTCAAGGAGACCGTAAAAGAAAACAACATACTAAATTGGGATAGCTGCTCCGGTTCTCGAGTACATCCCTAGGCTCATACAGGACGGCTAACCTGATAAGTTTCAAAATGAAACTAAAATGTGCCGCAAAAAATAACAACATAGCAAGTTTCATATTATTATGAGTAATGAATAAATAAAATATGGCCAACATTCTAAAAACCCTTTAATTGATATAAGCTGATTAATGTATGTTAATTTTATAATTTTTCTTAATTTTATATGTACATACTTGAGTTTATACTTGCATTCTTAAGTAACTGTAATTGTATTATATTTGGTATGCATATAATCAAAAATTCTTTAGAAGTTTCTTTTACGAAATTCACATTAGACATTAGATGCTTGATCTGGCAACCCAATTGAGTGAAAAGTCCCTTGTAGCCTTCACAGTGCTACAGGTTAGGTGTTCGCTGATTATAGGATGATATCTCTTCTTAATGTTTATATTCTTCCTCAGGTGATGAGAATTGTGGACAGCATCCGTCCTGACAGGCAGACTGTCATGTTTTCTGCTACATTTCCCCGGCAAATGGAAGCTCTAGCACGACGCATCTTAACCAAGCCCATTGAGGTGCAAGTAGGTGGCCGAAGTGTTGTCTGCAAGGAAGTTGAACAGCATGTTTTAATCATCGAAGACGATGGAAAATTTTTAAAGCTGCTCGAACTTCTAGGTTACTACCAGGACCAAGGCAGTGCCATTGTTTTTGTGGACAAACAGGAGAATGCAGACCTTTTGCTCAAAGATCTCATTAAGGCTTCTTACAATTGCATGGCTCTGCACGGTGGCATAGACCAATTTGACCGGGACTCCACCATTTGCGACTTCAAAGCAGGGAAGATCAGTGTTTTGGTAGGTGTTTTATCATCTACATTAAAAAATATTGATCAGTTGATGAATGCTTCTGAATAGCACAGGTGTGACAATTTTCTTGAACAGTGTATATGTGGAAAAAATAAAATCGCACAATATTACTGCTATTTCATATGAATGGCTAATTTCGGCACTTTTTTCCCATAAATTGCCAATTTTAATGCCTTTTATTTAAAATTGTGAATTAATGCAGTTTCTTAAGTTTCCTTGAATTTTTGCTTTGCAAAAAAATTGCGATTTTTAGCGTTTCTTTGTAAAAATTGCAATTTTAAGCATTTTTTCATTAAATTGCGATTTTTATAAAAATGTTCATTTGTTAGAAGAAGACTTCAACCTGATATTATGTTTAAATTCATGGAAAATTTATAGACAATTAAAAACATAAAATAACATTTTTAAAAGATAGCAAAGTTAAATTGCCAATCCAGCTGAATCCTCGGTGTAAAAATTAATTCCAAATTACCTAACATTTTGAATAAGAGTTTATAAATGTAACACTGACTTTTTTACACTTTTATAATTGGAGCACCAATTAATTTGCCGTCATGGTTATCAATTTTTAAATATTTTAATAAACATAAGGAATTTATTTTTCTTGTAAATACCACTATGTATGTAACAAACTTTTCTCTATTAAACAATATTAGTATTTTGACATTTGCTACACTGAAATCTGCCAAATTTTGCTATTAAAATGCAACTCAAATGGACACTATTTTGGCAACTATTTTCAACTCTAAAGTAATTATTTTGTATATGTCTTTCCAGTGTTGTTAAAAAATATAATGGAAATCAATTTTTTTAATACAGAATCCTTGTTTTTAATTTTTGTCATATTACTTAATGAAATCAACCATTTCATACCTTTTGGGCCAGCTGTTATTTAATTTAGTTTTCAAGACATTGGATTATGCTTTAGAAAGGATGTTTTAATTAATGCTATGTTTGTTTATGCAGATTGCAACTTCAGTTGCTGCTCGAGGTCTTGATGTTAAACACTTGATTTTAGTTGTAAATTATGATTGCCCTAATCATTATGAAGATTATGTTCACAGATGCGGGTAAGTTTTACTTTTTTTTATTATCTCTGTAATATTCTATATATGTGTTTTAGAAGTGTTTTTGATATTTGATGACTACAATTTTACTTTATTATTAATAATTTGCAATTAAAAATAATTTAAATTGTATAAGTAGAGTCGAGAGTCGATTAGCAAATCACCGAGAGTCGATTAGTATATTTTTCCATCCATCTCCAACTTCTAAATATTGCATATTAGATTGACTAATAAACTAGCTTATTTTTATATTCTGAATTATTATTAAGGTTATTTTTAATTATTTTCACATAAACAGCACAACTATGCAAATCCTTTCCATCCATCCCCATCTTTTAAATGTTGCATATTAAATTGACTAAACTAGCATTTTTTCATATTTTGGTTATTATTAATTCGTTATTATTCATGTTTGGTTATTTTTTAATTATTTTCGCATATGTTCACATGAATCACAGAGAGTCCATTAGTATGTTTTCCCATCCATCTTCGAAATGTTGCATATTAGATTGACTAGACTAGCTTATTTTTATTTTCTGGTTACTTATTAAGGTTAATTTTTTAATTATTTTCTTATTTTGAAAAATGGGTATGAACCCTTTGAAGGGATTTGAGAAAGCAATTTGAGAAGACGATGGCTAGAAAACTGTATAATCTTTTTTTTTTTCCCTAAAAAATAATAGATTCAGAAACTAAATTTCCTAATACATATTTTTGTCACTTACTATTTATATCTATTTTTTGAAGTTTGAGTGAAAGTAAGAAAAATTAAAAATTAACTTGCTCTTACAGATACTGTAATTGTTTTCTAAAAAAGTTCAAAGTATTAAAATTACTTTATATATTTATAATCTGGATAAAAAAACAAGAAAAAATATTTATATTTTTATCTATCAGGTTTGGAGAAATTAGCTTGCAAAGTGTTTGTATTTTTCATAATACTTCCGATTTCCACCACAGATACCCCAAACGTAAATGCTATTCACATTATAATAATAATAAACTTTCAAGAAAAGGGTATCAAGTTTACACCTCAAATTTCAGCTGTCACAAAATATTTATTGTTTCTGAGTGAATATTAAGCTTGAATTTTATACAAACTCTATTATTTGAAAAATTCCAGATTTTCGAGGTTGTATTGTATATGCAGATGAAATTGCATACAAATATAAAACATTTTGAGTTATTTTGAATGTTTTTTTTGTCACTGTTATGCATTCATGGTAAATATCAGTTAAATATAAAATTATTTTTTGAAATTTGCCTTAAAATAGTAGTACACAGTACCTGTAATTTTGATGAAGACAACAGGGAAAACCCGGGGGAATTTCATTTTGAAAAATGGGCATGACCCCTGTCTTAGATGGGACATTTTCTTCGTACGGTAACCTCCAACCCCTAGGATGGCTGCTGATTACTTTCCCTGTGGCATTTCTGAAGAGAATGCCCTATTATTCTCTTCCTCAACTAATGGACACATTCTCCACAGGTCCAGCAAGCGAGCCGGGTGACTGTTTGGATCTATTATTATTTTGTCTTTGCAGCATGTTCTTTATTTCCTTCATAGTGTGCAGCATCTCAGATTCTGGAGTGCTATCAGTCCACGTACACTTGGTCGATAAAGCTTGCGAGGGGCTTCAAACTTCCTGGCTAGAGATAGTGTAGCTCTCAGATCCTTGCATTCGGTCATAAGAATGGTGTGCTGGATTTATGAGTCACGAATGGCATCTATAAAGTACTGCTCTGCAAGGCCTTCACAACATCTATAGGGCATTCTGTAAATTATAATTGTGAAAGTTTTCCAATTTCCGACACCAGCTCCTGTAGACTCTCTCCAGACTTTTGATAACAAGTCTTTAATTGGGCTTTTTTAGTTTCTTTCAAATTATTTTCCCCATAGCGGAGTTCCAGGGCATTCGCTAAGGCTATGAAGTCCAGTCGTTTCTTAGTCAGGAGCATCTGCAAAATATCAGCTGCAGGACCTCGAAGGGAAGCAGCTAATTGGCAGGCTTTCAGATTTTCATCCCAATCATTTACTTCTGCGATAATATCAAATTGCGTATGAAAATTCGTCCAAATGCTTTGGCCATCATATGTAGGTGTACAAAAATCGTGCCGGCGGCGTACAAAAATCCGAATTAGCGATTGGTGATTTTCAGTTGACAGCCAGCAGCTTTTTTATCTCTTGGTTGGCACTAAAGTCTTCTTGGACGAATTTCATGTCTTCTTGGATGGATTTCATGTTTTCTTGGATGGATTTCACATCTTCTTGGACAGATTTATTGCTTTGTTTCACCTCTTTGATCTCTTCTTGTCCAGCTTTCATTTCGCTCTGTATAGTTTCGATTTCTTCTTTTGTCTCAGATTTAATTTCTTCCCTCATTTTGACTTGCCTTGTTTTCATTTTATCTTTCACGGAATTAATCTCTTCTTTCATCACTTTTTGTCTGGATTTAATCTCTTGTATCTCATCTTTTACGGCTTTTCAAGAAGAATAGCATTGGGCATAGGTTGAATGTTAACCCAGAATAAACTGATTTTCAAGATTGAGCATCTATACTAAATTAACCACAACTAATGCTTGTTTCTGAATACGGAGACAGTTAGTTACTGTGAACGTTGTATGCTCAATCTACAAGCAGAAACAAATTTATAAAATTGAAAAATTATTAAGAAATCAAGTAAATAATTATGAAAACTATGGGAGTAATCCAGAGAACCTGCACAGTAGAAGAAATTAAGTGAGAAAGAGTTGAGTTGTATCCTTAGATTATAAGCAAAATTGTTAAGCTAATAAAAATAGTCTGAAGGGCTTGTGTTGATTTGATATGGAAAGACCTTAAATTTTGTTCATTATTTTGAGACATTGGTTAATGTGATTTTTTAAAAATATAAATAGAATATGAAATTTCTTTTTATATTTTGTTAATTTAAGAAATTCATTCTAATGAGATTTCACTGCATTTGTTATACCGCTGCTACGCGACATTTTTGCAATGATATGAAAATGTTTTCAAAATTTATTAAATGCAAGGATATGTCTATGTCGCTAGCAGTGGGTGATATAGAGAGCCCAGTTGAGGCTATTGGAACGGTGAACATGTTTGTTAAGTTCAAAGATCATAAAAGTGATATTGTGTTAACTAATGTCATGTATTCATCAAAATTATGGCGGAACTTATTGGCCGTATCTGTTTTAGAACAACAGGGCTATACTTTTAATGCAATCAATGGTATACTATGGTTTAAGACTCCAGAGGGAGAAAAGTTCTTTTACGCTAAATATAAAGAAGGCATATATTTTTTAAAACCACAGTACTTAACTAAAAATTTGAATAATAATGTTGAGGGCCGTAAAACAGATCAGGATAGGGATAGAAGTTCTAAAAATGATAGAAAATCCCCTGTAAATAGAAGTAGTCAATGTAAAGACAAAATAATGCCTAGCTTGAATAATAGCAATTTAAAATCAAAGTCAAATAAAATTGGTGGTTCAACTGTCGAAATTTTGAGTAAAGCTGAATTATGGCATAGAAGGTGTGGCCATATTAACTCAGATTACTTGCAGCAAATGAGTAAAGTTTCCACGACAAACAGACTCCCTAGGTTGAAATATGCTAAATTAAATTGCATTCATTGCAAACTTGCAAAATCAAAGAGAGTTTCATATAAACCAATAGGCAGGATTAGATCGACAAAATCGTTGCAATTACACATGGACGTTTGTGTTGCTCGAGTCCTTAGGATGAGTCGGACGGCCTGGGTCTTCAACATGGACGTTTGTGGTCCAATGCCTGTAGCTTTATTGGGAGGAAACAAGTATTTTTTGACTATCACGGACGATTTTAGCTGTAAGGTGTTTGTTTTTATTTTAAAACAAAATTCAGATGTTTTCAAGGTTTTTCAAGATTTTCAAGCACGTGAGGAAAGACAATTAGGCAAAAAGATTTTGTGCATCCGTACCGATAACAGCATGGAATTTTGTCACAATCAGTTTAAAGCTTTTTTGAAAAAGTTGGGAATTAAGCATGAGCGATCTATCGCTTACACACCCGAACAAAACGGGGTATCAGAAAGATTTAATCTGACAGCTTTAGATTGTGTTAAAGTGATGCTTAATCAAAGTAAGATTGGTGACAAAATATGGGCAGAGGCAATCCTATGTTTCACTTACACAAAGAACAGGATTTGCCATAAATTTAAAGTAAAAACTCCACATGAATTGTGTTATGGGAAGAATTGCCATAAATTTAAAGTAAAAACTCCACATGAATTGCGTTATGGGAAGACGCCTGCTGTATCACACCTCAAAATCTTTGGATGTGAGGCTTATGTTGGTATGGCAAAACAGCTTAGGTAAAAGGTAGACCTAAGAGCTCAACTGGGAGTTGATAGGATATGCTGAAAATACCAAGGGATATAGAATTTTCATAGCAAAAGATAGAAAAGTGATAGAAACTAACTACGTCCGTTTTGAGGAAAAGGAAGCAGCAGAAGGCGTCCTGGACCCTAGTTATCCTAGAAATTTCACCCCATGGACATCGAGACCTACTCGCTCGATAGATTCAGGATCGGAATGTTTGGGTGGTGTGTCAGAGGAAGAAGCAGGTGAGAACCATGACACTAGTCAAACTAGTGAGGAAACGGACTCTCCTGCTGATTCTGGTCTGACACCCTGCTCAAACTTCGACTGGGAACGTAAAGCCATACCTAGGTCTGATGGAAGTAGGACTGATGTTTATTATTCAGTAAAGGGTGATAAAAGAAGATTGAGAAGTCATGATGGCGTTAAAAAGTTTTGTGCTAAGGCAAATATACATTATGATCAAAAATTTTTCAACTTCAGGGAAAAGAAATATGTCAAATTCAGACCGGAGGCAAGCAACTTTGAATTAGTAATTCCCAAAAGCTATAAGTTAGCAATTGAATCTCCCCACTCAGAAAAATGGCAAGACGCCATGAATAATGAAATAGCTATTATGCAAGAGAGGGGCGTCTGGGACTTAGTGCCTGCGCCCATCTCACAAAAAATAATTGGATCTAGATGGGTATATACCATCAAAAGGGATGAAAAAGGAGAAGTGAAGAGATTCAAAGCTCGTTTAGTGGCTCAGGGATACTCTCAAGAAAAAGGGAACTCATATGACGAAGTGTTTAGTCCCGTTATAAATTTTAGCTTGATAAGAGCTTTCTTTGCAATTTTTGTTTGTTTGCTTAACTGGAAGCAGGGGTCGAAGTCGTCCTATATTTCCTATAATTCCTATATTTTAAAAAATTTCGGAGAAAACGTCCTATTTTGTCCTATATTTCGCACTTGTCCTATATTTTGGACATAAATCCTATATTTCCAAATTACAAGCAATAAAATCCTTATTTCTATCATTTTATTTTCAGTCTATTTGCTAAATCTTCCCAGAATTTCAAAAACGTGGAACTACGGGATGTTGAATATCTGCAATTGGTTTCCGATTGCACGTGACGTAATACTAACATGACGCCCGCCGGCTGGACGGAAAGCGTGGTAACGGTACTGTAGATTAGGGGCGGAGAAATATCGGTAATTGCATACCTGCCAACTTTTACACATTATGTGTAAAATTTACGCATTTTAACTGCTCTTTACGCTTTTATGCATATATTGCTATATTTTACGCATTTCCGCATTTATTTGAATTTTTTAACATTAATAGGAAATCAATCTCCGGCGAAATTCTCTGGCGTTTTATATTTGAAATTTATCAATTAATCAGACATAGTATAATTCCTCAGAAACACCACATTTCCGCTTTTTTAGCACTAATATATACCATTTCCGGGATCGTAGCAAATCCATAATAAAATGCAGGGTAATGCCAATCAAATTAACGAAGATTTACGGCCGCATGTAACGTAAATTAAGATCTGGATCGCTTATTTTATGAAAGTAATAAATATACTTCTTCAAAGGTTGTCTAATTCAGCATAAATCGCTAAAATGTTATTTTGTTCATTAATTTCGCATAAACACTGCGATTGCGCAATTCAGTTTGTTCTCATGAATCGCCGAGAGTACAATAGTATCTTTTTCCATCCATCTCAATCTTTTGAATATTGCATTTTTGATTGACTAAACTAGCTTATTTTCGTATTCTAATTAATTATTACTGTTAATTTCTTAATTATTTTCGCATAAACAGTGCGATTACGCAGTTACTTCGTGTGAATTACTGAGCGTACGTTAGTATCTTTTCCCATCCATCTCCATCATTTAAATGTTGCATATTAGATCGACTAAACTAGCTTATTTTCATATTCTGATTAATTATTACGGTTAATTTCTTAATTATTTTCACATAAACAGTGCGATTGCGCAATTCAGTTACTTCACGTGAATTGCCGAGAATACGTTAGTATCTTTTTTCTTCCATCTCCATCATTTAAATGTTGCATATTATATTGACTAAACTAGCTTATTTTCATATTCTGATTAATTATTACGGTTAATTTCTTAATTATTTTCACATAAACAGTGCGATTGCGCAATTCAGTTACTTCACGTGAATTGCCGAGAGTATGTTAGTATCTTTTATCTTCCATCTCCATCATTTAAATGTTGCATATTAGATCGACTAAACTAGCTTATTTTCATATTATGGCTAATTATTAAGGTTAATTTTTTAATTATATTTGCATAATATAAATTTTTCTATTTAAAAAATGGGTATAAACTCTGTGAAGGGATATTTTTCAAAAAGTGGTATTAAAGCAATGATTTAGGCAAATAAAAGGGAAACCATTATGGCAGGAATATAATTCAGTGCTATATATATATATATTTTATTAAAGATCAATATTTGTTACTCTCTTTAGTGAAAACCTGTGTTTTGCTAAACATAAATATTTGTCTTCATTATAAAGTAATTCTCACCGGATAAAACCTTTATATATTTTTGCTTTATAATTTATTGTTTTGAAATTTTATAAAATTGGTGTCCTGAATTTTCATAATTTATCAGTAAGCCTGATATCTAATGCAATATTTTTTAATGCAGGTACGTGTACATACATAGTTGAATTCATTAGAAATGTCGTTTGCGCGTGTAGTTAAAGAAATCATTATAAATGTCATTCACGCAAAATTTTACACATTCCAATTTTCCCAGGTTGGCAGGTATGTAATTGCAGCAATCAGTAGTTGTTATCTGATAGAATACTTTTTCAAAAATGAAAATAGCAAAATTTGTAAGATATTTATGATGATTTCTTTTGTCCTATATTTTTTATGAAAATGTCTTATATTTTTCCAAGTTACTACTTCTAACCCTGTAGAAGCATTTTCAGTTAGACATTAAGTCAGCATACCTTTATGCTAAATTGAATGCTAAACTTTTCATGAAACAACCACCTGGATATGTCGATCCAAACCAACGAAATTATGTCTGTTTGCTAAAAAGGGCCTACATCAGAGCGGCAGAGAGTGGTATAATGAGCTTGACACCACTTTGAGAAAATTAAATTTCTTTAAACTCAAATGGTGCAATTGTGCATATTTTTACCAAAATAATGTATTAATGTTGGTTTATGTGTATGACAGTATTTTATTCTCAAAACATCAGGGTGACATTGATCATGCAGTTTCATTGCTAAAGAAGGAATTTGATATCAAAATACTAGGAAAAGTTAAAAAACTGTTAGGTGTGGAATTTACTGACACCAATAATAAATTTTTTATACATCAAAGGCAGTATATTGGTAAAGTTTGCCAAATGTTTAAAGAATTCAAATACCCCATTTCTTCACTTCCTATTACAAAAGGGATTACATTAAGCAAAAATGATTGCCCAATGAACGATGAAGAATTAAAGCAAATGCAAAATTTCCCATATAGATGTTTGATTGGATGTTTAGCCTATTTGCCAAGTAGAACTAGACCAGACATATGTTACGCTGTAAATATTCTGTCTCAATTCCAAGAGAATCCAGGTATGAAACATTGGGATGTATTGCTTAAGCTTTTGGGATATCTTGAAAAAATGAAGGATTATATGTTAAATTTATGAGGCATTTGTAAATTAAATTTAAACTGCTACTCGGATTCGGACTTTGCTGCCAATAGATATGATAGAGTGTCACTCGGGGGTATGTTATGTCTAATAGATAGAGTACCCATTGCTTGGCATACATTTAAACACAAGTGTATTAGTCTGTCAACGATGGAGGCAGAATATGTTTCATTGACAGAAACTGCTAAAGAAATAACTTGGCTGCAAAATATCATTGAGGAATGTATGAAGCTAGGATTAAAATTTAACAGAAGTAATAGTATAATCTTTTGTGACAACCAAGCTGCAATCAATTTTTTGAATTCCCCAATTGAAAATAACCAAAACAAACATATTGACATAAAATATCATTTTCTGAGAAATTTAGTTGAGAATGAATCTTTTAAAATTAACTTTGTAAATACCAAAGAAAATGTAGCAGATTATTTCACAAAGCCAATGACCAAGGATAGGGCATTGAAATTTTGCAATCAAATTTTCAAAACATAAATCTTCTAAATTTCTAACTTCTAAATTTTTTTGTTCAAATATGGTTAGGATATCGTATAATTTATTCCTCCATCTTTGATACAGATCTTGTATCTAGAGTATATATATGTGTATTTTTACAAACTTTTAAAATTTTTGCACATTACACTGATATATATATCCATGTTTTGAATACCTGCATAAGACAATTATGCTTATGTGTATAGTATGTGTGTTTAATCTTTGTAGTAATACACCTGGTTATGCTTCATTGATAAAAACCACTTGAATATTTTCTTTGAATTTCATATGAAAACAATACAGAAAGGAAAATCTTTCATTATCTGTGTCATTGTAATTAGTATTAATAATGTATACTGGTCATGGACAGAGATAATGAAATACATAAAATTTACCATAATTTAAATTGAATGTTTATAATAAATTCTTAATCTTAAATGTCGAATTTAATAGTTATACTTAAATTTCTGAAAAATATTGAATTTGATATTTATAGTAAATTTTTAATCTTAAATGTTAAATTTAATAATTTGTTTAACATAAATGTGGTATATATACTTTATGGTTTAGCTGTATACTGAAGAACTTGACATTTTTGCTGTCCTGTTTTTTAGAGTAAATTCCTTGATTGATAGCACGTGTGCCGAGATTTGGGGTTTTGCATGAGGAGGCCGATTGTTGGAAACTTGGTTCTGTTTTCATCGCGATTCTCGTTTCGCCGGAACGTGATTTCATTTTTAGAATGGTTTTTCCGTTCTTGTGAATGACTTGTGATGGGAACAGAACATGCCGATCATGCAAATCGCCTTCTCGCCACTCGCGCATCCTGTTTTGCATATTGTGAGGACGCTGCCGTTAACAGTTGTGTTCCGGGACGTACCCATCACTGTGTATATATATGGTAGGACGCATTCTCAGTACTTATATACTTGGTGTATGGACCAGGGTGATGGAGAGACCTGATGACCTGACCTTTTGCTATGCAAATACTCGGCTTTGAGTATGTTGCGATAGGTTTAGTTGCCAGTTAAGTTGCGTAACAAAGTGTGAGTCTAGTTCCGATAGTTTCGTTCGGAATAAGCAGTAAATTCTTCTAGTGTTGGCGCTTTCAGTTTTAAAGAGGCCAAGTTAATTTCCGCAGGTTTTTGGACTCTGTAATGCCATGACGTGTGACCTGGCGATGTTGGCTTCATGAAAGAATACGGCATATATGATAAGGTAATTTTATTTACTTACCTGTGTTACGGAAACGATAAAAGTTACTGAGAGTGCATGCCTATTCATAGACTATATCTAACAACCTTTTCTATGAGCTTGCGGGCTCATTTTTGTAAATACTGTTTACTTTACGAAGACGTTACAATGTTAATGTAACAATGTCAGAATAATGGGTATCACGTCAATAAAAGTGATTTTGTGTTCAACATACTGACTTTTTATTGATGAACATTTCTTCAAACTAACTTGCAAAAATCCTCTGCTGAACTACCACTCTGCTAGTAGCGAACGACATCAGCACACTAGATTATAAGGACATTAGTTAAGGTGGATATCTTCTAAAGTCAAATTAGATATCCAGATGTCCAGCCGTGTATTCTAATGCTTTAGAAGTAATGTTAGAGCCATGAAAGGGACTGTTTATCTACTTGATTCTCCTCTTCTACTGTTTATCTCTTTGATTAGAGAGCTATAGTCCAGTCTTTCTATTTTCTTGTATAAATTATTTAATTATTTTCAATTTTGTCTTACATGCTTAAAAATATTACAAGAAATGTTGCAACGTATTGAAATAATTGGAGAAACAAAAAAGGAAATTTCCAAAGAATAATCTTATTTTGATGAAAGAATAGTTACATCAAATACGACATCCTGTGAATACTAAGAATGCCAGAATTTGCAGCGGCCATTTTGTACACAGCAATTATGAAGATGTTATGAAAAATCCTCTACGGACTGCAAATAAGAAAAGTATTAAAATCTATTGCTCTTCTCAAAGTTAATTTACCTCTTTGAAGAAATTACAGAATGTTAAAAAATATGGGAAAATTATCCGAAACGAAACTGGAGGATTAAATGAATTTTATTCTAAAAAGGTTCATTCCGACAGTTGTGACGAAGCAGAGAAAACTGACAATGGCAAAGCAGGCAGTGAAAGCAGAAATTGAAATGACTGAATAGAGTGCAGTCATTTCAAAATGCATGAATACTGCAGAATGTTTAAACTAAATATATTGTGAACGTGCAATGATATGATCAGAAATAAAATACATTTCTTTGAAAATGAAATTAGCAATTTTAAAATTTAAAGGGAAAATTTGAAAAAACCCATTCTACAACAAAAAATTTGATGTGGACAGCACATGACTCCTTATATAATGCAATGAATTGACTTCTTTCACAGTGAAAACATTAAGTATTAGATCCACGATACAGTGTTTTTAACATTCAATTGTACATTTAACGCTTTTCCGGATAACAACATGTGTAAAACTATTTCTAAGTACCTAATTAACTTATATTTTACACAACTCTAAATTGATAATTATCAATATTAATAGCATCCTCAATGTAGTTCATATATTAAAATATTTTTAAAATTCATTCATTAGTTTGGTGTCATTTTAGGATTGACGAAATTTTCATCAATCTGGTGCGAATATTGGCACGTTGTTCATATTTTGTTAGATTATTTGCAAAGTTCGCCAAATGTGACACATTACAAACAAACGAAGAGAAGAGAAATATCTCAAGAATGGTTTGTGATAGCATTCTAAAGTTTGTCAATCGTTTTCTAATAAAAAATTACATTATAAACTATTATTTATGCAACTTTATTGAAGGTTTTGATTTTTTTTTAATGATTTTTTCAAAAATTCATTCGAAAAATTTTTGGTGTTTCAAGCATTTGATTGCGTATAAAAACCATAGGCTTCCAGTGTTCACTGATTGTTATTTTTGTACATAATCTCGGTTGAATTGCTCCATTTGTTCGTGAGATATCATCTCCATGGACACACACACATATACTTACAAACTGACATCACCTCTAAAATGTTCTCCCGTTGAAAACTCGAATTCGGCAAAACATTTCCAGATTTATAGGGAAAAGACTTTACTTCTGGCATTTTCATCTAAACCAATCTTGATATGAGGTAAGTTCTCTGGGAAGGGTTTCAAAGTTTTGTATTATTTTTATTGTAAAGACTAATTTATTTTCTTGTATTTTATTATTATTAGTCATTTGTGCATTAATTTACAGTTGTCATTAAATTACAGTTGTCTTTACAATATTTTGGCTATGACCTTTTTCATCAAAGCATATTGAGATCATGTGTGCTCTCTTTGTGATTTGGTGCATTGTAGGCTCTGTAGTCTTCAATTTTTGGTATTTTGTAATTTCAGGAAAGCTTAACATAACCATTTGCATAGTTTCTTTTTGCCTGAGCTATAACAAGGGACTTTTAGATGTTACATATGGTTATATAAACTTTTCTAAAAATATTTTTCATGTATGACGTATAGCCGTTTTATCAATTTATTAGAGAAGGATGCAAGAATTGGGCCCTAACCAGTTTCATCTGGACCCGTTTGTAAATTCGCTGCTGAAAAAGCAGATCTGACATAGTGAGAGTGCAAAAGTTGAATAACATGCTTTGGTCTGGTCAAGTTAAAATCTTACCTAGTGTATTTATTTGTAGGAGAACAGGTCGTGCTGGTAATCCAGGCTACGCCTACACTTTTCTGACACCTGAACAGGGAAGGTACTCTGGAGACATCATCAAGGCTCTCGACCTCTCTCAAAATGCTATTCCTCAAGAGGTGCAAAAATTGTGGGATGAATATAAACTGAAGCAAGAAGCGGTAATCTTTTCTTTTATAGTGTGTCGTTTTCTTTATATAATGTGTTCACATAATAACGAGAAAGTAACTTTTCACAGCCCAACTATGCTTCTTTAAAAATTTCCTCTTCACTTAATATGGGAATTCTATGCAAAGGCAGTATGCAAAGGCATTCAAGCAAATATATGGGTAAATCTTGCTGCTGTGTAGCATGGGATGGACTTCAATTTCATAAAATGAAAACATTTTGAGAAATATGCTGGAAGCTTATTTTCAATAGATTAATCCAGAATTTTAAAATTTCTACCAACAAACTAGCTTTGATTATAGTAAAATAAAATAAAATTATTTCATTGTAAAGAATGTTATTTTGAACTAAATGCCTTATTCGTGTGTTTTTAAAACATATTAAAAATACAAAAATTAAAATGGACTTAAAGGTTTTCAAAATAAAGAGGAGAATTTGATCACTTTTCAGTAAATTCCAACATTTGAAAGAAAAAAAATGATACTGTATAACTTCATTTTGTATGCAGTATATAAATAATTATGTACTAAAATTGAACTATATATATATATATATATATATATATATATATATATATATACATATATAAAAATTTATGGCTCTCAAGACGTTGGTCATTTCTGATAAATGTACCTATAGTGGGACTTTTTTTACCCTATTTTATAACCTTTCTCCCCTCTTAGCATTCCTGCAGTAACTAACAAACTTTCCAATCCAGGGAGGGGGGGGGGGGGGCTCTATTTTTCTTACTTTTCGATTTTCCTTCACAGAGCTTAATTTTAAAGCAGTTTGTATATTTTAGAGTTATTTTAAGGTAAGATCCTCAGATTAGAAGAAATAAAGTAAAAGAAATTTAAAAAAAAATGAAATTTAAATATTTTTTAAATTTATAACTTTTAATTTTTACTTTCCCTACAATATCTGGTAATGTATAAGGAAAGTATTGGAATCGTGTTAAAAATCGCAACTCAAGTTTTCAACAGATGTACATGTTTTAGAACATCTAGAACATAAGAAACTATTTTTAGTGGGATGTCTGTATGTGTGTCTGTCTGTGCAATGCATGTATCCACTTAACTCAAAAACTAATAGACTAAATTTCATAAATACTTTATAAGAAAGTCATTTGTGGTTTACCATGGTGCTGATTAGATTTTGGTACAATTCGGGAAAAAAAGAACCTGTCTTTAGCAGTCGTTAGCTTACCATTTTGTGTGTCTCTTGCATGTTCAGACAAACAGATACCAATCATACGTTTAGTACTACCAATATAAAATTTTTAGACATTATCTGGAGAAAGAAGGGGTACAACATACACCCCAGCGAGATTTTTAAAGTTAACATTATCCCTAAATTTATTAGTACGAATACAATTGAACAAAGTAGTAATAGCCGAATGAGCGGGTTTAAAATTAAATTTGGTACAAAAATTGATAAGCGGACGAAAAATTTTAGGATGGTAAGGACAGCTAGATTTAAACGGCAAACGATCATTGATAGGAATAAGACTAGAAAAGGGTTGTAAAAACTTTTGGCGAATTTTAGCAAAGATATTATGAACAAACTCATAAGAGTAACCGGCGTCTTGACCGAGTTTAAAATTGCCATACGGAAATTTGTCGCGCATCAAACTTAGTTCCAAACATCATCATACATTAAAGATGAAGTGTTAGTAAAAATGCAAAAATATGTAGTGCTTTGGATGGAGGATTTATTGCAAAAGAGAATACCTGTAGATGGAAATATTATAAAGCAGAAGGCACTACAAATTTATAAGCAAGTGCAGATATCGGAGCCATCAACAAGTCGTCAAGATAAGAGAAAATAATTTTCGGCTAGTAATGGATGGCTAACAGGATTTCTTAGAAAATATGGATTTCATAATTTAAAAATTAAAGGAGAAATTGCATCAGTAGATGAAGAGGCTGCTAAAAGCTTTCTAGCAAAACTAGCCAAAATAATCGAAGATGGGGGCTATGTTTCCTACCAAATTTTTAATGCCGATGAAACGGGTCTCTTTTGGGAAAAAATGCTTGCCAGGACTTTTATAGCAAAATCTGAAAAAATTGCTAGTGGGTTTAAAGTTGCTAAAGATCGGGTGACTTTTTTATTGTGTAGCAACGCTTCTGGTGACAAAATTTGAAAGCCTCTTTTAATCAACAGATCATTGGGAAAACCTGGGGCTTGAATCCCAAGGCTATCCATTGGATTTACTCTATGGTAATCTGTCCTATCATCTCCTATGGCTCCATTGTTTGGTGGTCTAGAATCAGATGTAAAACTGCTAAATTAGATTTACTTACGGTTCAAAGAATGGTATGTCAGACCTGCCAACTGTTACGATTTAATCGTATTTAGTACGATAAATCACGAGCAGTATGATAATACGATTTTGCCACCAAAAGTACGATTTTTAAAAAAAATTACGTTTTTCCCTTTTTCAGACCGAAGTAGGGAATTTTGAGAGTCTTTTGATTTCTAACAAATTCCCCTGCCTTTGGTTTTCCAATGGAAACAAACAAAAATACACTGGCAACTAATAGACCAATCCAGTCTCTTTTTCTTTTCTGTTCCGGACTCATTCGGCTTTCCCATTTTTTCTCGTCATATTTAAAGCTACTGATTGGTCGGCGCTGGAATGTAGACGCGTATTTGCAGTACTTGCCAGTTTCGCGATTTTCCCATTCAATTGAGCTAGTTTTGGCGAAGAGTTGGAGGAAAATTTTTCTGGATGCCGTGCGGGTTGCAATATTGGGGCTACTTTCAACTTTTGCTTAGTTCAATGGTATTTTCGCCCAACTGAGCTGGTTTCTGCGACATTGAGCAAAAACCGGCAACATTTAACATTGGACTAGTTTTTGTCAATTTTTGTGCGGGAGTTTTGGCGAAGACCTGGCAACACTGGTAGCTATTCCCGTTATCTGCAAACACCCATGCGCGGAGGGAGCACGTGATGTTTTGTCTTTGTAGCAAACTTTCTAAAGTCATGTTAGGCATTTTAACCTTGCCTCATAGCAATGCCCTGTGATATGACTGCTGCGTCAAACTGCGCCATTCAAAGTAGGCTGCACTATTCTGATACAAAAAGCAAATTTTAACTGATTTTGCGCCAACACTGCGCCATTTCATGAAAATACCGGAAAACGTAATTCTTCTCCGTAATTCTCAGAATGGAAAGAAAGGATTGAATCAGAAATATCTCACAACAGTGCAATCTACCAACAAAATCAGAGGATTAGATTTCTTTCTTTTCAGACATCTCAAGTTTTTATCAACTGTGGGGTTGTTGTGTTCGGACTAAGGCACTACTACCTACAGCCTGCTCTCCAGGTGTCTGGAGTCGGAGTGTACTTGACCATGTTACGTGAACGTGATAGGGACCGTTGTATTGAATAGAAAAAAGAAAAACTCCCCTTTGATTATCTATTTTGAAAGATCTATGTAGGAAAAAAGGAGCCAGTGCTTCCTTCCTGGAGTGTGGTAGACACAGGGGAGCCAAACATGCACAGAGTTCGTTCGTGTGCACTCTGGAAACTGGGAATTTAAAAGTGGACTAAAATGTCAGAGAAAATCTGTTTTTTATTCAACATTCTGAAGAAAAGGGAATTTTCAACTTAGGTGAACCGAAAAATAAATAAAAAGTACAAAACTAGTTTATAAAGAACCAAAACCAAATTTTAAGCCAAACCCAATTTTTATGACTTAAAAATTTACGTAGAAATTGGCGGAAAGTTTCAGATCACTTGATTTTTTATCCGTGTGACTCATAGTGAGCGGGAAGACGAAAGAAAGCATTTGCATTGCAGTGATTGTTTTGGTTTATCATTTTCCAATGATGTAATCAAGAAGCATCTCGTAAGAGCACAGCGTCTTCCAGCTTCAAATTTGCCGCACATTTTGCTCTTTTGTTTATTGCAAAGCACGAAGCAACAAAGTCATTAACACGTTGAACTCTCAAAGGGGTCGACATCAGCTGCATTCGTAATGACTAATCGTATTTTAGAAAAATCATTGAGGAGTGGTATTTTATTTTATAAGAGATGTTATTTATTTTATCTGCTGCTCTATTTTTCATTTTTTATTAAGTTTTCCCTTTTCAGCGGAACTGATTATATAACGATGTACGGAATAATTGTATAACGGATGCTAGAAAATAAATAAAACGTCTGTTTTTTTTTTTTTTTTTTCTCATGCATAGTATTGAGAAAATATTGTTTTCACGAAAATTTTCGATTTCGAGATTTTGATGTCAACATATCTTTTAAGACCTCCTGAACACGTTTAGACTATTTTTGGAGTGATGTTCATCTGTGGTCTATCTTCTGTATACATGATAGCTGCTACAAATAATAATGGATTTTCCCGAAACTTTATATTCGGCTTTGTTAATGAAAAATCTAGAACTAAATAGAATTTTTTTTTAATTTGAACGAGAACTTCAAAATTTTTATTTTCTTAACATGGCAGTATAGGACAAAATTTAACATAACCATGCATAAAAGAGGTTATGCATGGCTCAATTGATTGCGATTTAATAGTTTCAGTAATTGTAGTGAAAAATAGCCGTAATACAGTTTTTGTGTTCGTGACGCTATATGTCCCCTCGGGGGTGGCACAAGGGAACATTATCAAACTTGGTATCAATCAAAATATTTTTTCAAACCCTTCAAAATGAAGGGTAACATGCTATAATTTGGATCATTTCGAACAATGATACAGATTTTTTTTAAATTTTCTTATGAAATTTGAAAATAGAAAAAATCCAAATTTTTTAATTCGGAAAATTCCGGAATCGGTAAAGTCCGGACTGGTCCTTATTTTCGAAGTTGTACTGTATATGTAAATTAAATTGTATAAAACATTTCAAGTTATTTTGAATGGCTTTTTTACAATGTTATGTATTTACGGTATCAATTAAATCTAAAGTTATTTTTTAAAATTGGCATTAAAAATAGCAGTATGCAGTACCTAGAATTTTGATACAGACAGCAGGGAAAACTCGTGGAATTTCACGCCGTATAAACGGAAGTTTACTGAATTTTTTAATATTTTATTAAAGTATATTTATATGCTTTAGCTTGATTAACTTATAAAATTTCCGTTTTGATTTAATGGGGGGGGGGGGGGGGATTTCTCTTATTATTTTTTTATCACACTATATTTATTTTTAATTTTATGATTTTTTTTTTCCTTACGTTATTTCTTTTTTTAGCGCAATATAAAAGATCAGTATCTTTTTGAAAAATATCGCATACTTTAAATGTTTTGCGTTTCTTTAGATTTTCCCTTAAGTTATATGATTTTTTTTTAAATTATTTATTTAAGTTTTTAATTTTGTAGATCTTTCCTAAAATTATATATTTTTTCTAAATATTATTTTTTCCCCCTAAAATATTTTATTTCATTTTGTTAGATCTTTTTTAAAAATTTTACTGCAATAAAATATTTTTAGATCTTAAGTTATTTATTTTAATTTTTTTAAATATGTTTTAAAATTCTTTATTGCAATTGTTTTTAATTTGGATTTTTTTCTAATTATTTAATGTGATAAAATTTATTTAGATCTGTAAAATTATTTTTTTAATTATTTTTTCATATTTTTTCAAAAATTATTTATTGCAATATTAAAATGTTTTATAGATCTTTACTAAATTTATTGCAGTTTTTTTATATTGAAGAATATGCATTGAAAATTGATTTTTTTAATAAAAAATAAGCATTTTTTATTAATGTAATTTATATATTATTTTAGTTTATTAAAAGTTAATTGAAAATTCAAAATGTTTATACTTAAATTCTGTTAATTAGATTTTTAAAACTTCATGGTCTTGAATTTACTTGTTATATATACGACAAACTGTTAAAAAAAATATATATATATATGTTGCACCGAACTGCTACAATCTCGAAAAATATTTTGCTACAAACTGCTACAATTTCGAATAATTGCCTGCTACAAACTGCTACATTTTCGAAATATAGCCTGCTATAAACTGCTACAATTCCAGAAATTTGCTGCTCCAAAACTTGCTCCAGAAGAGTTTTTTGTAATCACATCACTGAATGCCTCTTGCGAAAGAGTTTTTAGTTCAGTAAGGAGAAATAAAACCGATGTAAGAGGCTCTTTGAGCACTTCAACACTTGAATCACTTTTGATTGCAAAATCCTGTATGTCTGGACCTTGTTTCCAGCAAAAATATTCTTCTGGGTTTCTAAATAAGGCAAAGTCAGCCACATATGTTGGTTTAAATAAAAGTTAGATTTATTAATGTTGTTGTAATGTGCGAAAATTGTGTCCTTACCTTTCTTTTTAATAGAAATCAAAAATCCATGATGTGCATTATAGTTTTCTAATTGTTTTATATTGATGCATTTTACTAAAGAATTAATATTTTTATTTAATTTTAAATGTTTAATTTAAAAATTAACAACATAAAAATGTTTGCTGTGAATTGTAATAATTTAATTGGTTTCTCAATAGAATGTTGATGTAGGGGAAAAAAATCCCTACAGCCTGATTATCAAGAATTTACATAGCAGAAATATACCGCACGTACATTATTGCGTGCGTCGTGTTACGCTTTTTGGCTCTGAGAGGTTGGCAGGTCTGGTATGTATTGCGATCTCTGGATGCATGAAAACCACTCCACTGCGGCCCTTGAACTTCTACTTGAATTGCACCCTCTCTACATACATATTGAAGGTGAGGCTCTCATCTGCATGAACAGACTTAAATATCTGAAACACTGGAAGGACTACCCAAAGTATTTATCTTAGAGTGGTCTAAACAGTAATGCTGTGAATCATCCTTATTTCCATATGCCATCTGATGGCATTCATGTCAAATATACATTTGATAAGCCTTATGAAATTCAGGTTCCTTCGCGGGATGACTGGAAGAGGACTCCTACCTACAATAAACAGAATTGTATTGTCTGGTACATAGATGGCTCGAAGCTAGGCACTAGTACTGGTGCTGGTGTGTGCTGTCCGGATGATGGTACAAAAATATCTTATCCCCTCGGCAGTACTGTCCTTCAGGCTGAAGTTTTTGCCATTCTCATGTGTTGTAGAATTTGCTATGACAGAAATTACAGGAGCAACCAAATACTTATCTGTTCTGATAGTCAAGTTGCTCTTATGGCCCTTGGGAAGTCTACTATGACATCTTCCCTCGTCTGAGAGTGCTATAATGCACTTTGTAAAATTGCTAGCAATAACAGAGTCATCCTATACTGGGTGCCTGGACATTCGGGCATTCCAGGAAATGAATTGGCTGATGAATTGACTAGAAAAGGTTCTTGTACTCCTTTTGTTGGTCCTGAGTCAGCCTTGGGTGTTCCCAATGAACTTACCAGAAGAACTGTTTATGACGTCTCCAGAAAGCTTCAGTGCAAGAACTGGCGAAATACTAAGGGTCAAAGGCAGACGAAAATACTCAACTGCAACTGCCCTAGTATACATCAGAAGGAATTATTCAGGCTCAGTAGAACTGGCATCAGAAGAGCTGTTGAACTCTTTACTGGGCACTGCATCCTTGAAATGAAATGAGAGAAGGGAGGCTCAAGAGCCCAGCACATTGACCAGAGGTCTGTTGTACTACCCCAGACAGAACAGATCCCTACGAAAAGAGACCAGTAGCCGATGCAAAGATGAGCAGGCACTTAACAGGAATGTCATTCAGCTCCCAGGGTTCAATCGCATGTCGACCAATATGTTTGAATCTGTGAGCAGAGGATTCATTCACAAATAATGTGAGCAGCAGTTTCTTCGCTGTACTTGCAGCCCCTGCAAAGCGAATCTTTAGTGACATCCATAATGTTAAGGTGTCTCTTGAGGGTGCAGTGCCCAGTAAGGAGCCCAACAGCCCTCCTGATGCCAGTTCTGCTGAGCTTGAAAAGTTCTTTTTGACGTGTACTAGGACAATTGCAGTTAAGAATTTTCGCTTGCCTTTGACCCTTAATATTATGCCAGTTCTTGCATTGAAGCTTCCTGAAGATGTCATAAACAATTCTTCTGGTAAGTTCATTGGGAATACCCAAGGCCGCCTCAGAGCCAACAAAAGGAGTACTTGAGCCTTTTCTAGCTAATTCAGCAGCTAACTCATTTCCTGGAATGCCTGAATGTCCAGGCACCCAGTAAAGAATGACTTCATTATTGCTAGCAATTTCACAGAGTGCATTATAGCACTCCCAGACAAGGGAAGATGTCATAGTGGATTTCCCAGAAACCATAAGAGCAGCCAGACTGCAGTGCTTGTGCCAAACTTCGAGCCATCCGTATACCATACAATACAATTCTGTTTATTGTAGGTGTGAGTCCTCTTCCAGTCACCCTGCGAGGGGACCGGAATTACATAAGGCTTGTCAAACGTGTATTTGACATGAATGCCATCAGGTGGCATACATAAATAAGGATGACTAGCAACATTACTGTTAAGATCACTCCAGGATAAATACCTTGAGTAGTCTTTCCAGTGTTTCAGATATTTAAGTCTGTTCATGCAAATGAGTGCCTCAGCTTCAATACGCTTGTAAAGCGGATGCAATCCAAGTAAAAGTTCAAGAGTTGCAGTAGAACTAGTTTTCATGCATCCAGAGATTGAAATACACACCATCCTTTGAAGCTTAATTAATTCTAATTTAGTAGTTTCACATCTTATTCTAGACCAGCAAACAATGGAGCCATTGGAAATGATGGGACAGATTACCATCGAGTAAATCCAATGGATAGCCTTGGGATTTAAACTCCCAGGTTTTCCCAATAGCATTCCTACAAGACCAGAAGTTTATTCTGGCTTTAGTCGTGCAGTAATCCAAGTGTCTCTTCCAGTTGAGTCTCTTGTCAAAATAAATTCTTAAGAATTTGACCTCCTTGGAGCAGGTAAGCGCCTGACCAAAGAAGCAAATGCCTCCAAGATTAAGAATGCGTTTTCTAGTAAACACAACTATACCAGACTTCTGCGGATTAACAGAAAGACCTGCATTTTTACACCATGTCTCAACTTTCCTAAGAAGCAGTGGACATACACCCCCAATGGCCGATTTGGTCATCTTTCTAAAAAGTTCTGACCTTGCAATCGCTGTCAAAAGCACAAACTGTGCAGGTGCATGTGATATTCCCTAAATAAGTGCTTAAATGCGCCTTTACTAACTCTGGTGCACACGTACCCAGGGGTGCTGAGTACATACCAGGGTACGAGGGAAACAATGACTCTAGGCCCAATGACAAAAAAAAAAAAAAAAAAAACTGTGTGCAGTTAGAAATTTACTTAGACACTGGCACTGGACCCTCCCCCTTTACGGGTCTGCATACACCTAGCTGCCCGAAAATACCAGCCAAATTTTCAATCGAGGTAAGTAAATTTATAAACATAACTGATTAATTTAGTAGTGGGTGGGGCATGAAATAAGTTTCAATGATTAAAAATAGAAACGGAATTTATTACTCATGAAATGATATCAAATAGACAGAATAATAACATGCATCGTTAACTTTGCAGCTTACATAAAGTGCATTAGACGAATATTGCTCCATTACTGAGCATACTATATTGGCTATCAGGGTTCGAAAAATCTATTGCGCGACATGCCCGGGGCATATAAAAATTCCAACCGGGCATGTATTAATTTTTATTACATGCCCGATCGGGCATGTAATAAAAATTTATTCGACATTAATCTGATTAGGTCAATTGGTAGTCGAAATCAAGTAACCAGTACTTTACTGCAAATATTTTATGTTCAACATTCAAAGCCGTATAAGAGAAAAGGGTGAAAAAGAAAAGTCTTAATTATTCAGCGATGGACTATGAATGGCTTTCACCGCGCAATAGTTGATAACTGTGGGGAGAAAACAAAGTTTCACGGGCGACAGTGACATCACTAAAAGAAACAAGCAGAGTCTCTGGCACAGTGCCAAAGCAGCTCCTCGTTCTCATCTCTCTCTCTTTCTCTCATTCATTTGCTCTTGGTTTCTGGTGTAATTTTGGTAGATTTGTGGACGTGCACAGGTGTTGATAAGCAGAAATGCCGATTACTATGGAATCTCTGTAATTTCTATGGGAAACATCCTCATACTAATTACAAAATTTGCATAGTTTCTTACAAAAAATTCCCTTCTATTTAGGCCAATGTAAATTTATGGCCACAGGCACGGTAATGTCAATCATTAAGATGGGCATATAATGTATATTAAGATCGCAATCACTTTTTTATAGAAGCAATAAGTATGCTTCTTCAAAAGCTGTCTAGTCTAATTTGGCATACATCGCAAAACGGTTATTTTTAAAAAATTGTTTTAGCATAAATAGTATTCAATTCCCATTTTTGATATAGTTACATACCTGCCAACTTTTACGCATTTTAACTACTCTTTACGCTTTTATGCATATATTGCTATATTTTACGCATTTATTTGAATTTTGTAACATTACTAGGAAATCATTCTCTGGCTTTTTTTGTTTGAAATTTATCAATTAACCAGACATAGTATAATTCCTCGGAAACACCGCTTTTTTAGCACTGATATCTATCATTCTGGGATCGTAGCAAATTCATAATAAAATGCAGGGTAATGCCAATCAAATTAACGGAGATTTACGGCCGCATGTAACGTAAATTAAGATCTCGATCGCTTATTTTATGAAAGTAATAAATATACTTCTTCAAAGGTTGTCTAATTCAACATAAATCGCTAAAATGTTATTTTGTTCATTAATTTTCTTGGAAACTTGGTTTTGTTTACGTCGCGATTCTCGTTTCGCGGGAGCGTGACATCATTATTTAAAATGATTTTTCCGTTCTCGTGAACGAATCGCGATGTGGACAAAACTGGGCTTATCATGCAAATCACCTTTCTCGCCGCTCACGCATCCTGTTTTGCATATCCGGAGGGCGTTGCCGGCAACGGGTATGTTCCGGAACGCACCCATCGTCGGATATAAAGACTAGACACTTTTCTGGTTTAAGGTAGATCGATTGACAGATCGAAAGATCACGGTATAGATCAGCAGGTAGATTGATTTGGATTGATTGATCGACGGAAGGATCTAGAAGGATCTAGATCGGGCAGACGGATCCACATAAAGTCTTGTTCGATGTAGTCGAAGGTTACGATAAATGTTTATCGGTTGACGCGGATGTTTAAATTAAACTAAGTAGTTTTTGTGGTTCTCAGTTATGGAGACCATGTTTTCCGTGTTGTGGACTTTATATAGTGTTAATCCGGGAAGTTTAAAGTTTTTGCCATAGCGTGTGACCAGCTAGTGGTGGCGTCGGAAATTGCACGTTGTTACGTAAGTTTGAAATGTTTTATTCTACTTACTCGTGTAAATACTGCTTAAACCAGAAACGTGTCTAAGCGTGGAACTTTTACTGAAACCCTTCAAATGAGCTGTAGAGCTCATGTTTTTGTACATAGTATGCTTTGATTTGCTTTACTTTTTCATAAAATATATTGTAAGCAAATGCAACGGATTCACTCTTTAATAAAAGTGATTTTGAACTAAACTGGAACTGTTCTCCTTTAACACCTCTACAGTTACTTGTATTTCTACAACTATCATTTGACGTTATAACTGCAACACTGCTTAATTTTTCAACGAAGTTGTGCAACTAGAATTTCGTACCTCATCTCAGTTTCTATAACCAGATGGTTTATCCTGTGTATCCTGACAGGTTGTATAAATGAGCTATCGTTCTTCTATCACCAGCTTCATAATTTGATCTTAAATTTTAATATATAACCAACAGGTTATGGGCCCAGTGCTCCCCATAACAACATTAAAAATCTGAACGGCGCCATTTGCATGTCGACGAAAGCATAAACAAAAAAACTGTTCAGTTCAGTTCCAAAAGGCCACCTTGCCATGGAGGCAAATAAAATTAGTGCATTGACAAGAGACAATTACGTCACATGGAGAAATGAAGTTTCTTTCTCTCTGAAAGGAGAGGGCTGTTTCGGATTTGTAGACCGAACAGCGTTACCGGTGGATGATAAGACGTTACGGCGTGATTATGAAGAGCACATGCGCAGAAGGGACCGCACGTTAGCGATCCTGTTCCAGAACGTTTCATCTGACTACCAAGAGTTAATAGACATTAACGATGATCCGGCAGATGCGTGGGATAAGTTAAAGACGCACTTCGAAGCGCCGACTCGCGCCAATCTAGTGCGCTTACTGGATGACTTCTTCAGCCTGCGTCCGGAGCCAGATGAACCTGTGGATATCTTCTGCACGCATTTAAAGAAAGTGGTCGCCAAACTGAAGGACGTTAAGCACCCGGTGGAAAGTGTCTATGTGGCATTCCAAGCCATTAGATACCTCTCGGACGACTTTCAAGAGATGGTCCAACAAATCTATCAGTGGGAGGACAAGGATTTTACTTTGGAGAAAATCCAACGCGAATTATCCGAAGAAGAAGGACGTATCCGGCAACTCCGTAGTGACAGAAACCACGTCAGAATTCATCTGTATTCTTGTCTCAAAGTAATGTAAAAGTAAAATGTAAAAATAACAATGTGTTTAAAAATGTTAAACCAATTAAAAGAGTCATAGGACCGTGTTATTTTTGTAAAAAGGCTGGTCATTTAAAAAGAAATTGCCCTATTCTTAAGTCTAGCTCTAATATAATAGAATTATATTCTTCTGCTAGAATTGAAGCAAATACTGTGCAGGATCCTTGCGATAGACTCAGCTGGGTAATTGACACCGCTGCTACGCGGCACTTTTGCAATGACATTAATCTGTTCTCAAAATTTAAGGAAAGCAAAGGTGCATCTATGTCGCTAGCAGTGGGTGATATTGAGAGCCCAGTTGAGGCTATCGGTACGGTCAAAATGTTTGTTCAGTTTAAGAACGTAAGAAGTGATATTGTTCTGTCTGATGTAATGTTTTCGCCTAAGTTAAGACGAAACTTATTAGCTGCATCTGTTCTTGAGGAACAGGGGTATACATTTAAAGGGGCTAATGGGGTATTGTGGTTTAACACTCCAAAGGGGGAAAAATACTTCTATGCTAAACGAAAAGAAGGCTTATATTTTTTAAAACCTCAATACAAAGTTCAGACTGTAAATAACAATATCGAAGACCGTAAAACTAGAAGAAAGGATCAGGATAGGGATAAAGATTCTAAAAAGGATAAAAAACCCCTAAATAAGAAAAACAGTATTAACAAAATGAAAAATTTGCCTAGTGTAAATAAAAGTAAACATAACTCTGAGGTGAAGTCAAGGTCAAAAGGAAAAGTTAATGATAAACCAAGTTGTTCGGTTTCTGAGGTTTTAAATAAAACGGAACTCTGGCATAGGAGATATTGCCACATTAACACTGATTATTTATATCAGACAAGTAAAGTTTCTGCGGCTAATGGACTCCCTAGACTAAAATATGCAAAAATTAATTGTACACATTGTAAATTAGCAAAGTCTAAGAGAATTTCTTTTAAGCCAATTGGTAGGATAAGGTCCACTAAACCTTTACAATTACTCTATATGGATGTGTGTGGTCCCTTACCTACAGCTTCAATGGGCGGAAACAGATACTTTTTGACAATAACTGACGACTTCAGCCGGAAGGTGTTTGTGTATATCATGACAAAAATCAGAGGTGTTTAAGATATTTAAGGAATTCCAAGCTAAGGAAGAGAAGCAGCTAGGCAAAAAGATTTTGTGTATCCGTACGGACAATGGTATGGAGTTCTGTCACAACCAGTTCAAGGCATACTTAAATAAATTGGGGATTAAATCAGAAAGGTCAAATGTATATACACCCGAACAGAACGGGGTTTCTGAGAGATTTAATCTAACTGCACTAGATTGTGTAAAAGCTATACTTGATCAAAGTCAGGTTGATGACAGGATGTGGGCAGAAGCGATTTTGTGTTTTACACATACCAAGAACAGGATATGTCATAAGTTCAAAACCAAAACTCCACACGAGGTATATTATGGAAGGAAGCCAGCCGTTGCTCACCTCAAAGTTTTTGGGTGCAAAGCCTATGTGGGCACAGCCAAACAAATTAGGAATAAGTTGGACATGAGGGCCCAAGTAGGAATTATGGTCGGTTATGCCGAAAGCACCAAAGGCTATAGGATATATATAGCGAATAAAAAGAAAGTTGAAGAAACTTGTAATGTAAGATTTGAGGAAGGAGAGGCAGCGGAAGGCGTCCTGGACCCTAATTACCCTAAAGGAATCACCTTGAGGAAATCGAACGTTACTCAGTCAATTGACTCGGAATCAGAATGCTTGGGAGGAGTGTCAGAGGAAGAAGCAGGTGAGAGCCGTGACACTAGCAAATCTAGTGGGGATGAGGACTCTCCTGCTGATTCTGATCTGACACCCTGCTCAGATATTAACTGGATACGGAAAGCAGTACCTAGGCCTGATGGGAGTAGGATGGACATTTACTACTCAGTAAAAGGTGACAATAAAAGGCTGAGATCTCATAATGATGTCAGAAAATTTTGTGGAAAATCTAACATTCATTATGATCAGCAAATGTTTAATTTTAAAGAGAAAAAGGGGGTAAGTGATATAAAAAGAAAACCGGAAGCAAGCAATGTTGAGATCTTGATACCCAAGAGCTATAGATCGGCAATAGAATCTCCCCAGTCCGATAAATGGCAAGAAGCCATGAATGATGAAATAGCTACAATGCAGGAGAGGGGTGTCTGGGACTTAGTGCCTGCACCCATCTCACAACAAAAAATAATCGGAAGTAGATGGGTTTATACCATTAAGAAGGATGAAAGGGGAAATGTCAAAAAATTCAAAGCTCGCCTAGTAGCTCAAGGATATACCCAGATAAAGGGAGACTCATATGATGAAGTGTTTAGCCCTGTGATTAATTTTAGTTTAATCAGAGCCTTCTTCTCCATATTCGTTTGCATGCTTAAATGGAAACATTTTCAACTGGACATTAAGTCCGCATATCTTTATGCAAAGTTGAGTGACAAAATTGTTTTTGAAACAACCACATGGATATGTCGATCCTAACCAGCCTCAATATGTTTGTTTGCTTAAGAAAGCAATATATGGCCTTCACCAAAGTGGAAGGGAATGGTATACAGAGCTTGACACCACTTTGAAAAAATTGAACTTTTTTAAAATTTAAATGGTGCAACTGTGCTTATATATATCAGAATAAAGTATTAATGCTGGTTTACGTAGACGACATAATTTTGTTTGCTAAACAACAAAATGATATAGACCATACTGTTTCACTTTTGAGTAAAGAATTTGATATCAAAGAATTAGGAAAAGTCAAAAGACTTTTGGGTGTGGAATTTAAGGAGATAGAAGACAAATTTTATATACATCAAGGTGATTACATTGACAAAGTTTGTCAGATGTTTAAAAGGTTCAAATATCCAGTTTCCTCACTACCTATTGCAAAAGGCAGCATCTTAAGTGATTGCCCAATGAATGATAGTGAATTAACACAAATGCAGGGTTTCCCTTACAGAAGCTTGATTGGATGTCTAGCCTATCTGTCTAGTAGAACTAGACCAGACATATGCTATGCAGTTAATATTCTATCTCAGTTTCAGGAGAATCCAGGAATAAAGCATTGGGATGCATTATTAAAATTATTGGGATATGTTGAAAAGACCAGAGAGTATATGTTAAATTTGTCAAATATTTGTGATTTAAGGCTAAACTGCTACTCAGACTCAGATTTTGCAGCCAATAGAGATGACAGAGTTTCACTTGGTGGTATGGTATTCTTGATTGATAAAGTACCAATTTCTTGGCGAACATTTAAGCACAAGTGTGTTAGTCTGTCAACGATGGAAGCTGAATATGTTTCGTTGGCAGAGGTCGCTAAAGAAATGATATGGATGCAAAACGTGATGGAGGAATGTAAAAAGCTAGGTTTAAAATTTAACAAAAATAATTGTATAATTTTTTGTGACAACCAGGCAGCAATAAATTTTTCAAATTCCCCTATTGAGAATAATAGAACTAAGCACATAGATATAAAGTATCACTTTTTAAGGAACTTAGTTGTAAATGAGTCTTTTAAAATTAACTTTGTCAATGCTAAAGATAACGTAGCAGATTACTTCACAAAACCAATGACTAAAGATAGAGTTTTAAAATTTAGTAATGATATCTTTAAAATGTAAAATTTAACTGTTCAAATAGAAATTTTACTTTAAATTTTTTTTCGCATTTTCAAAGTATAAATGGTTAGGGTATCTTATAATTTATTCCTCTCTCATTGATACAAATGAAAATGTATCTTGAGTATATATTGTTATGTGACAATGAACTGTTACTTTTCTCACATTACACTTGAAAAATATATATCCATTTTTACTACACGCATAATGCATTTTTGCTTATGTGAATGAAATATGTGTCTGAATGTACATCGTTGATATAATTCATATGAATCATAAAATTTTTTAATCTGTGCTTATCTCATATGTATGTTTACCTTCTGTATCTTTTATTATCATTGCCATTGTATTGGGTATTTATTGTGTATACTAGTCATGGGCTAAGATAATAAGACTTAAATTTTTAATCTTAAATGTTAAATTTCATAGTTATACACTAAATTTTCTACAACTTGAATTTGATGTTTGGACTTAAAATTTTTAATCTTGAATGTTAAATTTCATAGTTATACACTAAATTTTCTACAACTTGAATTTGATATGTATAATAAATTTTTTAATCTTAAATATTAAATTTAATAACTATACCTAAAATTTTCTAGAGCTTAAATTTTTGATATCTTTAGATTTTTAAATTTTAAACTTAATGTTTCTATAAATTTTCAAAGTAGTAAAGAAATAGCTTTCTTTAGTATGTGCTAGTACTTAAGAAAGGGCAATAGTATGGTTATACTCAGTTTCTTTTACTATGTTATCCTTAAACATGTAATTTAAAGAATGCTTATGATCTGCATTATAGAGAAGTGTAATTATTTGATTGTTGCCATTTTGAGATATAGAAAAGGCTGTTCACTTTCTAGAATGTTATAAGTATTATAAATTTCTTTAATGTATAAAATTTTGTGTATGCATACATTATGTTTTTAGGATACTAAGAACCTTGACATTTTTGACCTTGATTCTTAGAGTAACCTTTTGTTGGATGAAAGCATGGGTGCCGAGAGTTGGTGTTTTTGCATGAGGGGGCCGATTGTTGGAAACTTGGTTTTATTTACGTCGCGATTCTCGTTTCGCGGGAGCGTGACGTCATTATTTAAAATGATTTTTCCGTTCTCGTGAACGAATCACGATGTGGACAAAACTGGGCTTATCATGCAAATCACCTTTCTCGCCGCTCACGCATCCTGTTTTGCATATCCGGAGGGCGTTGCCGGCAACGGGTATGTTCCGGAACGCACCCATCGTCGGATATAAAGACTAGACACTTTTCTGGTTTAAGGTAGATCGATTGACAGATCGAAAGATCACGGTATAGATCAGCAGGTAGATTGATTTGGATTGATTGATCGACGGAAGGATCTAGAAGGATCTAGATCGGGCAGACGGATCCACATAAAGTCTTGTTCGATGTAGTCGAAGGTTACGATAAATGTTTATCGGTTGACGCGGATGTTTAAATTAAACTAAGTAGTTTTTGTGGTTCTCAGTTATGGAGACCATGTTTTCCGTGTTGTGGACTTTATATAGTGTTAATCCGGGAAGTTTAAAGTTTTTGCCATAGCGTGTGCCCAGCTAGTGGTGGCGTCGGAAATTGCACGTTGTTACGCAAGTTTGAAATGTTTTATTCTACTTACTCGTGTAAATACTGCTTAAACCAGAAACGTGTCTAAGCGTGGAACTTTTACTGAAACCCTTCAAATGAGCTGTAGAGCTCATGTTTTTGTACATAGTATGCTTTGATTTGCTTTACTTTTTCATAAAATATATTGTAAGCAAATGCAACGGATTCACTCTTTAATAAAAGTGATTTTGAACTAAACTGGAACTGTTCTCCTTTAACACCTCTACAGTTACTTGTATTTCTACAACTATCATTTGACGTTATAACTGCAACACTGCTTAATTTTTCAACGAAGTTGTGCAACTAGAATTTCGTACCTCATCTCAGTTTCTATAACCAGATGGTTTATCCTGTGTATCCTGACAGGTTGTATAAATGAGCTATCGTTCTTCTATCACCAGCTTCATAATTTGATCTTAAATTTTAATATATAACCAACAAATTTCGCATAAACACTGCGATTGCACAATTCAGTTTGTTCTCATAAATCGCCGAGAGTACAATAGTATCTTTTTCCATCCATCTCAATCTTCTAAATATTGCATTATTGACTAAACTAGCTTATTTTCATATTCTACTTAATTATTACTGTTAATTTCTTAATTATTTTCGCATAAACAGTGCGATTACGCAATTCAGTTACTTCGTGTGAATTGCTGAGCGTACGGTAGTATCTTTTTCCATCCATCTCCATCATTTAAATGTTGCATATTAGATCGACTAAACTAGCTTATTTTCATATTATGGTTAATTATTAAGGTTAATTTTTTAATTATATTTGCATAATATAAATTTTTGTATTTAAAAAATGGGTATGTGAAGGGATATTTCCAAAAAGTGGTATTAAAGCAATGATTTAGGCAAATAAAAGAGAGACTATTTTGGCAGGAATATAATTCAGTGCTATATATATATATATATTTTATTAAGGATCAATATTTGTTACTCTCTTTAGTGAAAACCTGTGTTTTGCCAAACATAAATATTTGTCTTCATTATAAAGTAATTCTCACTGGATAAAACCTTTATATATTTTTTGCTTTATAATTTATTGTTCTGAAATTTTATAAAATTGGTGTCCTGAATGTTCATATTTTACCAGTAAGCCTGATATTTAATGCAGGTACTTGTACATAGTTAAATTCATTAGAAATGTCGTTTACGCATGTAGTTAAAAAAAATCACTATAAATGTCATTCACGCAAAATTTTACACATTCCAATTTTCCCAGGTTAACAGGTATGTATTTATTTCATTAAAAGTAACTAATTTTCTAATTTTGATATTTAATTATAGGCTATGTATAGAATGATATTTAATATATTTATTTTCATGGGCGCCAGAGCTATCAACAATGAAAAATGTCATCAGAAAAATGTTGGGCATGTAAAATTTTATCTTGGGCATCTATTTATTTAGACAACATGCCCGGAGGGCATGTAGAAATTTTTTGATTTTTCTAACCCTGTTGGCTATTTACATGACATAGCTCAACATCAACTTTCCAAAAACTTCAGCAACAAGCTCTACATGCACAAAGCTAGCTCAAAGCAACGAGCAAGTTAAAGTGCCATTACCAGCACCGGGCCATACCAATCATCTGTTATGACGCTTCCGGAGTATGTTAATTTCCAGTGATATGGAAAGTTAGCATATTCCGGTCAGCTAAGAAGGCTACTTCCGGTCTGCAGGAACTCAAATGTAATTCAACTCAGACACTAAACAAATGATCCGAAATCGAAACAGTAAATCGGAATTATTCCAATACTTGAACTTTTGACCGTAGTGCTATCGCGATACATCGTTTGTTTACTTTTATGGTGTCTAACAGAAAAGCCTTCGCCCATTGCACGGTCGCATAATAACAAAACACCTTTGGATTAAAATAAATTGAAATAACTTTTTCAGTCTTTTTTGCTTTATTCTGTTGCCTTTGATCATATTTTAATTCTCAAAGAAAGCATATTTCTTTTCATTTTTGATTATATAAATTTAATAAAAAATAAATAAAAAAAGCTGTATATATTTTTCAATTATAATTAGTTGAATGTATTCAATGTTATTTTAAATATGCCCCCTCATGAGGCACTGACACACTCTTGAACATACATACATGGCACTAATATAAAAAATCTGATGTGGGCAACACATGACTTTCCTTATATAATGTAATGAATTTTATACTTTTACAGTAAAAAAATAGGTTTTTCTTATAGTAGATACTATTATTCTTTCCAAGATAATGAATTTTCGACAATGAGTCGTCATTTTCATTGATTTAGCGTCATATTTATCCATTTGGCGAGATTTTTGTTAATTTGGCAACATTTCAGAAAAGTCGCCAAGTTGGCGACATTCCGCCAAATTCGTCGCCAAAATCTCGCCAAGCGTTATGCACTAATAAATAAGTTATTCTTACAGCAAATAAATGACTATTGGCGTTCAAATACAAAAGTATTATTCAAAGTATCTTTTTTCATGAATGGAACGAGCTAGATCCACGAGAATGATGTAACTCAATTTATCGCATGGTATTACATATGAAAAGTGAACATGTTTCTCAATAGGAAATATTTTTTTTTATTTTATGACTTTTTGATAATTTTTTTGAAAAATGTACAATATCTCGAGAACGGTTCATGTTAGCGTTCTAAAATTTATGTCAATCGTTTTCTAATAAAAAATTACATAAGAAATGTCTATTTGCGTAACTTTATTAGTGGTTTTGATTTTTTAACGATTTTTTCAAAATTTCATTCGAAAATTTAGGGGGGTTCTGAGCATTCGATTGCGTATAAAAACAATAGGCTTCCAGTGTTTACGGATTGTGATTTTTGTACCAAATTTGATTCGAATCGGTCCATTCGTTCGTCAGTTATCGTCTCCACAGACTCACTGACACACACACACACACACACACACACACACACACACAGACATCACTTCAAAAATGTTTGATTCGTGATCAGGGATGCTTGAAACGTGCTCTCCCGTCGAAAACTCGATTTCGAATTTTCGACCCCGTCACAATACTTTCCTTATACATTATGTATATAAGGAAAGTAACAAAGATTGCAACAATTAATTTTATTAGGTAACAGTTACCATAACTTCAAAACGAAATAATGCTAGAAAAGAAACAAAGATGATTATAACAATTGAATGAGTAAACATTTCATTAGGCAACATTTACTATAACTTCAAAACGAAATAACGCTGAAAAAGAAACAAAGATTGCAACAATTAATTTTATTAGGTAACAGTTACCATAACTTCAAAACGAAATAATGCTAGAAAAGAAACAAAGATGATTATAACAATTGAATGAGTAAACATTTCATTAGGCAACATATAACTTCAAAACGAAATAACGCTGAAAAAGAAAAAATCTGATGTGGGCAACACATGACTTTCCTTATATAATGTAATGAATTTTATACTTTTACAGTAAAAAAAAAATCTGATGTGGGCAACACATGACTTTCCTTATATAATGTAATGAATTTGCTACTTTTACAGTAAAAAAATAGGTTTTTCTTTCAGTTGATACTAATATTCTTTCCAAGATATTGAATTTTCGACAATTAATCGTCATTTTCATTGATTTAACTTCATTTTTATCCATTTGGCGAGATTTTCGGTAATTTGGCAACATTTTAAAAAAGTCGCCAAGTTGGCGACATTCCGCCAAATTCGTCGCCAAAATCTCGCCAAGCGTTGTGCACTAAGAAATAAGTTATTCTTACAGCATATAAATGAATGACTATTGGCGTTCAAATACAAAAGTATTATTCAAAGTATCTTTTCTCATGAATGGAACGAGCTAGATCCACGAGAATGATGTCACTCAATTTATTGCATGGTATTACATATGAAAAGTGAACATGTTTCTCAATAGGAAAATTTTTATTTTATTTTATATGACTTTTTGATATTTTTTTTTTAAAATGTACAATATCTCGAGAACGGTTCATATTAGCGTTCTAAAATTTATGCCAATCGTTTTCTAATGAAAAATTACATAAGAAATGTCTATTTGCGTAACTTTATTAGTGGTTTTGATTTTTTGACGATTTTTTCAAAATTTCATTCGAAAATTTAGGGGGGTTCTGAACATTCGATTGCGTGTAAAAACAATAGGCTTCCAGTGTTTACGGATTGTGATTTTTGTACCAAATTTCATTCGAATCGCTCCATTCGTTCGTCAGTTATCGTCTCCACAGACTCACTGACACACACACACACACATACTTTCACACACACATACACACACACAGACATCACTTCAAAAATGTTTGATTCGTGATCAGGGATGCTTGAAACGTGCTCTCCCGTCGAAAACTCGAATTCGAATTTTCGACCTCGTCACAATACTTTCCTTATACATTATGTATATAAGGAAAGTAAAAATGAAATAGAAAAAATATTCAAAAGATGACCTTCTTTCATCAATAATGTATCAATTCAATAATTTATCAATTATGTATCAATAATGTATCAATTACTTCTATTTATGTAAAAAAATGTAATTAAACATTAAACAGTACTATTAATAGAAATAACGAAAATTAACTCCTAAAATTTTGATAACAATTTCTTAAATTCATACCTAAAGTTATTCGAAAATCTGCTATGATCCTTGATATTGCAACCAGTTTTCAAGCATTGGGTGGAACACATCTATTCTGCTGTACATATCCATTACGATGTGTGCCACAATAAAAGATTTGAAATCACAATACAACTTTAGAGTCCGTAAATACAACTTCTGAGTCCCTTACGCGGAAGGCCAGAAAGTATACTAAGCCAGAAAGCCTTCTTTCAAATCAGACGCCAAACTTCGTTTTATCGCCAGCGTGATAGGCAAAGGAGCGCTCTCTCTCAAGGTTACTATAGCAGCCACATCAAGAGAAAGGACTCTCGCAATTTGGTTTATCTTTCTATAGGATATATAACTTACAATTTAGAAATAGAGACACGTTTTAAATGAGTTGTCTCTTAGATTGGGATTAAATTAATTCAATATTGATTAGATTAAAGAAGCCGATATATAACCTACAATTAAGCAATATGGGCTTATCGCCGATATATAACTTACAATTAAGCAATATGGGCTTATCGCCGATATATAACTTACAATTAAGCAATATAGACACTTTTTAAACGCATTATCTCTTAGATTAGAATTAAATTAATTCAGTATTCACTCAATTAAAGAATCATTTTATTATTTTCTAATGCTATTGTATACAGGAAGTTCACGGATAATCACGACATTTAGACGAAAAAATACACTTAAAGACACCATGAACACATTTCGAACATTTTGGGAAATATTTCCATCCGTGTGTGTGTGTGTGTATCTGTGGGGTGCGAATGCACGTACCACTATGACAATTTATATGTAGATGCATTCTGTAGAAAATTAGAAACATGTAGAATATTTTGTAATAAATGGGATTAAAACATTATTCGAAATTAGAGATTTTAAATTAGAGAGAGTACGTACAGCCACGAAATTCTATATGTAGCTACATTCTGAAAAAATTAGAATTAGGTAGATCATCATGTAATTAACGTGATTAAAATACGGGTGAAAAGGAGGGAGGGAGACTTAGGGAGCGAGAGAGAAAGAGTGTGGTTGTGTGTGTGTCAAAATATAGTACGATCAAAATATAGTGTATGGTAACTGCAGGAGAGGTCGACCTTGTTTCGAACGAGTAGGATTCAAATGCGCCCATAAAACTTATTCCTGAGATAGCCAAACTCAAGGATGGGAGGTAAATATCTATTAACTTAATACCTACATTTCTGACCTTAAACGTTCGAGGGAGCGAAAGTGCCCCCTCGCGCTCCCCTATGGGCGACCATAGAACATTTTCCAGAGGGTAAACTCATGGATGAGAAGTACAATATTGACTAACTTGATACCTACATTTGTGACTTTGAACGCCCGTATGGGCACCCATGGCTATAAGTGTTGAAGACCCAGACCATTTGACTAGCCCTATAGGGCTTACAGCAGCTGTTTGAGTGGCCGGGAGAGATGGCTATAAGCACAGACTAATATAGTATTCTGTGGCTATAAGTGTTGCAGACTCAAACCACTCGGCTGACCCAGAGGGTTTACAGCAGCTATTTGAGTGGCCGGGGTGGCTATAAGTGTGTAAAGCTTTAGACTTCACGGAAACTTTTGTGGGGTCTGGTAAGACTCCATTTTTCCACCCCTGGGGAAATCGAAACTCAACTTCATTAGGTTCTGTCTTGAGGTTACTAGTATAAGCAGGGAGTTTTTTCAATGAGCGCCCATAGGGGAGGGAAAAGAGGCACTTCCGCTCCCCTGGACATTCAGTGTCCCCATTCAGTGTGTGGGGATCAAGGTAGTCGATATTGTACATATGAGTTTAACTTCTAAAAAAGTGCTATGGGCGCCCATGCTTATAGTATCGACAACGGGACAGAACCTAACGGAGCTTAATATTTTTGTTTCTCACTCGAGGGCGAATAAAATGGGTGGGAGTGTCAAAAAGACTTTAACAATCAATGACTTTGAGTCCTTCACAGCTTAACCGAATTAACTTTTATTTTGTTCAAATATTGTATTTGAAACGATTATAACCGCGAAACTCAACATATCTTAAATCAAGAATATTAATTTCCCCAAAGGGACAGGAATTATCAAATAAATTAAACTTCATTTTCCAAGATATTGACTATCATCAATTTGACATCATTTTTATTAATTTAGTGTCATTTTTGCCAATTTGGAAACATTTTAAATAAAATGTCAAGTTGACGATATTTTGTTAATGTATCGACAAGCATTACAGACATACAGACAAACTAATAAATTACATTTAACAAATTGTTTGATGTCAAAATACAAAACTATTGTAAAACAGTGTCTCCTGAATAAAACCTACCAGAATGATGCTAACACCGTTATCACATAATATTGTACATGGAATGGAAACATATTACGGTAGTTAGCACTGTTTTAATTTCATGTATTTTTTAAAATTTATTTGAAAAACGTACAATATATCAAGAATGGTTCATGCTATTATCCCAAAGTTTATGTTATTCATTTTCTAATAAAAAATTAAATAAAAAATGATATTTTATGTAACAATATTAAAGGTTCTTATTTTTTATGATTTTTTTCAACATTTCATTTTAAAGTTTGGAGCTAGTTTCCAAACATTCGATTGCTTATAAAATCAATAGACTTCCAGTATTCACTGATTGTAATAATCGAATTTTTTTTTTTTTTTTTTGAAACGTTCCATCCGTTCGTTAGATATCGCATCCACTGACTCAAGGACGCACACACTAATATACATACACACACACTAATACACATACACACACTAATATACATGAACATACTACATACATTAATATACATGCACATACACACACACACAGATATCACTTTAAAAACATTCGATTCGATTTCAGGAATGTTTGAAACAAGCTCTACCGTCGAAAACACTAAGTAGAATTCGAGTTTTCAACATCGTCATAATACTTTCCCTATACATTATATCAATGTTTTTCAAATTTATTTTCTCACGAAACCCTTTTGAAATTTAATTTGATGGTAGAACCCCAAAATAAGAAATATCCCCATCCAAATTATGCAACAAAATTTTACACGTTTTTAAATTCAAGACAATTTGCATGAAACTATCACGTCGCGGAATCCCAAGGGTTCCGAAAACCTTGAAAAGCCCACCTTAAAAAACGATGCATTATTCTAGGTATGTTAGAAAAGTAATATTTATTGCTCCCACAAACCCAAAATGTCAAGCAAATTTCCTTAAAATGTCACAAATTTTGCATTTTTAAAATGACAAATATTCCTTCCTTTCAAATAATCTTCAATTTTTGTCACTGATTGTTGTACTATATAAGTATTGAACAGCATACGGATCTTACACATATATACATCCAAAATCTCGCATATAAACGTTTTATTCAAATAATAAATTCAAATAATGTGGGTGGAACATTTCTTACACTCATTGCAAAGAATCTGTGTGCAGTACAAAAAGGTCTTAAATACATGTATTTTCATAGTATTACTTTAAAACCAAAATGTACATAAAACATGATTTAAAAAATGGGACACAAATGTATCTAATCTGTCTTCATGAACAATATCGCGGAATCAAAACAATCGTCTTTCTCTCCGCTTTTGCAGGAGTTGCAAAAATAGTGTACCAGAACTGGCGATAAAACGACGTTTGGCGTGTGATGTAAGAGAAACTTTCTGAATTGGTATACCTTTGGGCTTATCGCGTCCCTTACAGAGTCAGAAAGCCTTATCCCCTCAGTTGTTGCATTCTTGAACGAAGGTAAGCACTAATCATTTCCAGATTAGTTATTTATCAGACATCACAAACAACATATAATATGGGCAGAAACGGGTCTGCCATGAAAGTTGTAGTTAAGTAATATTAACATCACCATAGAAGCAAAATCACGGCCAAAGAAAAGAACAGCACCGGCCCAAATTCGATGATTAATCAGAATTAAATTAATCTTCAGGTCTGAGTATTTAATTCTAATTAACCCAAACAAATGCCTGTTTCAGATTGAACAATAGTACATTACTATAAGTGCTCAAACTTGACTACAGGCATCAAAAGATGAAAAAATGAATATAAGAAAATTTGTATTACCAAATGGCATGAACCCTTCTTCTTTCACCACGTGTATATGTGATCAACCTCAACAACTTAAATTATCTAGAAGCACCAGAATGAACAAGTTGAAATACAACCAGGGAGGCAGTACGAACGTCCACAGCTACACTCCCAGACCCGTCCAGTGAGTCTAAGCAGGAGATAGGACTATTACCCTTATAAGCAAAAAGGAATATGAACAAGAAGCAAAGATGAAAATTCTTACTAAACAAGAGATTCATTGAAGAAATGGATAATTGAGGATGCCACTATACACCATTATAAGGGCTCTCAAATCGTAGTTTCAAATTGGATAAAGTTACAATTTTTTTAACTAAAATAAAATTGAAAACATTAATAATAATGTATCTTATTTTCTGATTTTTGGACTTTTCTAATTTCTTTAGCTTATTTTATTATTTTTCATTTTTATTTATTTATATAATTAATAAATAATTATATATATATACAGTAGGTGCCGCTTAATGTGATCGCGGATAATGTTATCATTCGTTTAATGTTATCAGAATCGCGAAGTCCCGAACGCTTGTATATTAACACATGTTCAAAAAATCGTTTTTTGTAATCAGCGTCTTCGTTTATTGTTATCACTTCACTTTTGTCGTTCGTGTACCATTTTCGAATTTTTTTTTTTTTCTTTTCATTCTCTCGCCAAAAAATCCAAACTACATCATAGCTGCCAACCTCCAAATATGAAAAACTGGGAGATTTTTGTGCGAAAATATGAAAAAACCGGGAGATTTTGATAAGCCCAAATTTAGACGATGCTGACAGATTGTAAAAGTGGAAATTATTTTCACAATTAAATGAAATATATGGAGGATCGCGCACAAATGCCGTTTTTCGCGATACTGCTGCAAAATAGCCTTTCATTTCATTAATATTACATTTGAACAATAGTTTTTCTGTATAAAATACGAAATAATTATAAAGAAATTTGACGATGCTGACAGATTGCAAAAGTGGAAAAATAGTTTCATAATAAAACGAAATATAAGGAGGATCGCGCACAAACGTCGTTTTTAGCGCTACTGCTGAAAAAAATAGTTTCATTTCATTAATAATATGATTGAACAATAGTTTTGTATATAAAACAAAATAATTTAATAAAATTTTAGTCGATGCAAATGCATTTTTCCCACATTAATTAGATAATCATTGGTCATCTCGTGACGCTGTAGACATAATTGCCGTTTGCGAGCGTCGATTACACGATAGCTGAGAAATGCATTTTTAGGCGAAAAAACGGGAAAACTTCGATTTCAAAATTTGTGACTTCGTTTCTCATTTCGTAATATTTTCGGAAAATTCGTGGTCTATTTCCGATTTTTTTACTTTCGTAACCTGTAGATACAAATACAAAATTACAAACGTCAATCGCGATCTATTCCTACACCGCGGTAGCAGAAATCTGCACCGCGGAAAACAACTGAAAGTCACGATTTGCATTCGACTGATTTCTGCCTAGAAAGGGGGAAAATAAGGGCCGTTGAGTTAAAACCGGGAGATATAGCGAAAAACTGGGAGAGTTGGCAGCTATGCTACATATACGTAAAAGCAAAGGAAGAAAACCCAAAAGAGGGCCTCTTTTGTTGGCACTTGCAGGAATTTGCCGCAAGGCCGTTTCTCAGGCACGGCGCTCGGCACCGGCTCTGTAGGTGGTGATTTCTCTCCCTTTTCCCCCCTTTGAGAATGGTGGGGGCATGTAGGAAAAGCGTTGAGTTCTTTTCTTATCAGTAAGCAAAGTGCTTGGACTGTTGTAAGCTGTAGAATTTTTTCTCTCTGTCAAGTTGCATTTCAAACGTTTTTGCAGACGGTCAAGTATGGAAAAAAAAAGCAATGGAAAAAAAAACGCAATTATTTAACTGTTAAGCACAAAATTTATATTTTGAAACGTTTTGATACCCAAGATGAGTCAAAGAAATGCTGCTGCTGCACTAAAAATCGCTCAGCCATTACTCTGTAAAATGTTAAAGAATCGCGACGAGATTGAAAATAAAGCGAACTTGAATGCAAATTTGAACTGTAAGCGAAGACGTACTAAGAAATATGGAGAAGTCGAATCGGCTTTGACACTGTGGTTTGTCATCTGTTACATTACACCTTTCTGGTAGTCGGACGGTCTGGGTTTCAACAACAACTATGGTTTGTTAATGTTAGGGAAAAGAATGCACTTATAAACGGTCCTTTAATGCGGTAGAAAGATGAAGATCTTGCTTCTAAAATGAGCAAAAAAAAAAAATTTGTCGCAACGGACGAGTGGTTTAATCGCTGGAGAGAAAGGGAGAATATTGTGTTCAAACGTACCCATGTTGAAGAAAAGGATGCCGCTTTTCCAGCTGCAAAGGCATGGATTTCCGAAAATAATCGCTGATTATTCACCCGAAAACATCTACAATGCTGACGAAACCGGACTTTATTTTCGTGCCTTGCCAGAACATACGTACCTGTTCAAACACGAGAGCTCTAATGGATGCAAAGCTTCAAAAGAACGTATAACTGTACTCTGTTGTGCGAGCATAACTGGAAAGAAGAAACTCTTTGTTATCGGAAAAACCAAAAAGCCGAGATGCTTTAAGGATCTTAAGGATGCTTAAGGATCTTAAGGATGCTTTAAGGATGCTTAAAGCCGAGATGCTTTAAGCCGAGATGCTTAAGAAATTGCCTGTTGATTACGCTGCCAATAAAACAGCGTGAATGACAGTTGCACTATTCAGCGAATGGCTTCTAAAGTGGGACAAAGAATTAGATAACAATATCGCTGTACTCATCGATAACTGCAGAGCCCACGATGCAAATGTCACATTAAAGCATATCAAAATCATTCTCCTACCTGCCAACACTACATCACTTATGCAACCATGTGACCAAGGAATAATTCGTGCAAAGAAAGCATATTACCTTGGAGAAATGCGCACTAGGGTTTTGGAAAATATGGAAGGTACGGAACAACTGAGTGCAAACGCGTTAGCAAAGAAGACGAATGTCCTTCTGGCCCTCCATCTTTTGACAATGTCGTGGGATCGAGTGTCCGAGAATGCAATTAAGAACTGTTTCTCGCACGGTGGGTTCGTTATATGTACTGGAATTCGATAAAACAGTACTCGTACCATCCAACATGACTGGAAATGACTTTGCAGAATGGATGTCTATAGATGAGAACGCCCATGTGGCTACAACAATGACTGATGAAGATGTATGCCGAGCTGTATCTTGTTCTATCGAAGAAAACGATGAAAAAGCATCGGATGAAGATGAGGATGAAGCTGAAAACCTTGTTGAGAATCCTCCAACTGCTACTGAAATGAGAGAGGCTCTCCGTGTTTTGGGACTCGCGGTGCAACACAGAGGCACTGCTGGGGACTTTCACGAACAGTACAGGTATGAAAGTTTTATAAATAATTTGCTGAGAGAAAATACAAGACAGACGACTTTGGAAGACTTTCTTTAATTGACATATTTTAACGATTTGTTTAAAATAGTGTTTGAGTGAATCGTTGTCTTTAAAATTTATAGTAGTTGCAAAAATACAGTAAATATTAACTTTTAAAATCAAAATTTTATGTTTCTGATACTTTTTCTTTATTGTTATTAATCGGTTATTGTTATCAAATAGCATCTGTCCCAAAACGATCACATTAAGCGGCACCTACTATATATATATATATTTGTTAGCCACTATAATTGGGAAAGTTTTCTTGGATGTTATCGAGTGGAAGTTGATACACTGAGTTAATAATTTTAATAATGAATTTGGGAGGATATGCATTATTAGTTGCTGTACTCAATAATTCCATAAAATGTGCTAATTTATAATTTTCATCACACATTTTATTGATTCTACGAAATTGGTTTATTATAATATTTCTAAAAACAGATATATGCAGACAAGAGTTAAAATGTTGAATTTTTGATGTATTAAATTTAAAATCCTGTTTTTTATCTTACAAGTTTATAACCCTATTACAATTTTGTAAATTTAAATCTAAAAAGTTTGCAATTCATATATATATATGTGTGTGTTACAATTAACAAGTATATGACAGTCTTTAGTAGTTTTTATGTTTAAAAAATACTTTAAATATTATAACATTCAGTGTATCTCCCGGTTTGTTATAAAATGAACAGTAAAGACTAAAATGGTAAAACCATACTTGGACATTAATCATAGTCAGTTTTCCTAATATTCTGCAGTTTTATTTATTTATTTATTTTCTAGGAAGGGAAAAAGGTTAAAAGCAGTAGTGGTTTTTCAGGGAAAGGCTTTAAGTTTGATGAAGCTGAAGCTCAACTTGCGAATGAGAAAAAGAAGTTCCAGAAGGCTGCTCTGGGCCTCCAGGACTCGGATGATGAGGATGCTGAAGCGGACATTGACAAAGAGATTGAGACCCTTTTGGCACCCAAGAAGAGGGTGCAGGAGATCACCATTCTGCCAGCAGGGGGAACAGGCTTACCTGGAACCATTGCTAGTGCTGAAAAGTTAGAGCTGGCTAAGAAGTTGGCCTCGCGAATAAGTCTGCAGCGAAATATTGGGGCAGAAGCCCAGCAGGCAGCAGAGGCTGTTTTGAAAGGACACTTGGGATCTCCAGTGATATCAGTAAGTTTTTGTTTTTCTATCCATTTAAGCCCATTCTCTGGTAACCTTGGGGAAGCAACCTGTTTAGAATCACACAGTTTGCTGTTTTAGAATGGAGTTACTTGAGCCTCAATTTAATTCATTTTACTCTTTTATGAGAGAATCAGGGAATTCATCCCCCCCCCCCAGACCTTAATGGTGTGATGTATTCAAATTAAATTACACATGGCCCATTCTCTGGTAACCTTGGGGATAAAAGCTCATTATCTGCTAACTTTGGGGAAGAAACCTGTTTAGAATCACACAGTTTGCTGTTTTAGGATGGAGTTACTTGAGCCTCAATTTAATTCATTTTACTCTTTTGTAAGAGAATCAGGGAATTCATCCCCCCCCAGACCTTAACCCTTTCGAGACGATTAGCACGCCCGCGTGTCGGCTGCGAATTTGCATTCAAGGATGGACGGCACACACTCGTGACGGAGGAAATTTTACCGTAAACGGCGAATGACACCCATACATGGTTTCACATTGAACGTTTTAATTTGTGTACTCAATGGCGTTAAATGTCAGTGGAACTAACTTCAATGTATTTTGCAGACACATTACCTTGGCATAAGGAGGATCCAATGAATTATTTCTCCATTTGGAGCAGTGGAACATGATTTTGTTATATAAACAAACAGAACAATTCTCACACTCATCAACAATTTTATAATTGAGTTTCGAGTTTTTTTTAATTTCAGCTTTATGATTTCGTTGGTGAATCATAGGATAGTATTTTTTTTTTGTTTGGGTTTTAGAGGCAGTGAAATTATTCGTTTATTTCAGATAAAAGAATGGGAGCAACTAACAAGTATTTTGTATTCAGATTTGTATGAAAAATATACATCAAATAGAAAATAAATATTTCTTTTATTCCTGAAAAAAGTAGATTTCTGTGTTGAAAAGGTATTTTTAGTGAATTTTTTTCGAGAGTTAGGTTAGTGCAAAAAAATTGCTGTCTCCTGGGAACAGTTCTGAAGCACAGCACTCCGTCCTTTGGGCTGTGGCAGTTCCGGAATGCCGCCATCGCGAAAGGGTTAATTGTGTGATATATTCAATTTAAATTACACATGCCCATTCTCTGGTAACCTTGGGGAAGCAGCCTGTTTAGAATCACAGTTTGCTGTTTTAGGATGGAGTTATTTGAGCCTCAATTTAATTCATTTTTATTCTTTTATAAGAGAATCAGGGAATTTATTCCCCTCCCCCCCCCCCAGACCTTAATGATGTGATATATTCAAATTAAATTACACATGGCCCATTCTCTGGTAGCCTTGGGGAAGCAACCTGTTTAGAATCACACAGTTTGCTGTTTTACGGTGGAGTTACTTGAGCCTCAATTTAATTCATTTTACTGTTTTGTAAGAGAATCAGGGAATTCATTTTTCCCCCCAGACCTTAATGGTGTGATATATTCCAATTAAATTACATATGGCCCATTCTCTGGTAACCTTGGGGAAGCAACCTGTTTAGAATCACACAGTTTGCTGTTTTAGAATGGAGTTACTTGAGTCTCAATTTAGTTCATTTTACTCTTTTATAAGTGAATCACAGAATTCATTTCCCCCCCCAGACCTTAATGGTGTGATGTATTCAAATGAAATGACACAGGGCCCATTCTCTGGTAACCTTGGGGATAAAAGCTCATTATCTGGTAACTTTGGGGAAGAAACCTGTTTAGAATCACACAGTTTGCTGTTTTAGGATGGAGTTACTTGAGCCTCAATTTAATTCATTTTACTCTTTTGTAAGAGAATCAGGGAATTCATCCCCCCCAGACCTTAACCCTTTCGAGACGATTAGCACGCCCGCGTGTCGGCTGCGAATTTGCATTCAAGGATGGACGGCACACACTCGTGACGGAGGAAACTTTACCATAAATGGCGAATGACACCCATGCATGCTTTCACATTGAACGTTTTAATTTGTGTACTCAATGGCGTTAAATGTGCGTGGAACTAACTTCAATGTATTTTGCAGATACATGACCTTGGCATAAGGAGGATCCAATGAATTATTTCTCCATTTGGAGCAGTGGAACATGATTTTGTAATATAAACAAACAGAACAATTCTCACACTCATCAACAATTTTATAATTGAGTTTCGAGTTTTTTTTTATTTCAGCTTTATGATTTCGTTGGTGAATCATAGGAATATAAGATAGTATTTTTTTTTTTGTTTGGGTTTTAGAGGCAGTGAAATTATTCGTTTATTTCGGATAAAAGAATGGGAGCAACGAGTATTTTGTATTCAGATTTGTATGAAAAATATACATCAAATAGAAAATAAATATTTCTTTTATACCTGAAAAAAGTAGATTTCTGTGTTGAAAAGGTGATTTTTAGTGAATTTTTTTCGAGAGTTAGGTTAGTGCAAAAAAATTGCTGTCTCCTGGGAACAGTTCGGAAGCACAGCACTCCGTCCTTTGGGCTGCGGCAGTCCGGAATGCCGCCATCGCGAAAGGGTTAATTGTGTGATATATTCAATTTAAATTACACATGCCCACTCTCTGGTAACCTTGGGGAAGCAACCTGTTTAGAATTACACAGTTTGTTGTTTTAGGATTGAGTTACTGGAGCCTCAATTTAATTCATTTTACTCTTTTATAAGAGAATCAGGGAATTCATTTTTCTCCCCCCAAGACCTTAATGGTGTGATATATTCAAATTAAAATTTTTGCTTTGCAGTACCAAATGCAAATATTATAAGTCAAGCATTGTTAAATATTTTATTGGAAATTAAATACACAGGGTCCACAGAGCTCTTATTTTTCTCAGAAAGCAAGTCGTAAATGGATGATTTGTGGAATTTATCTCCTCATTAAAGCAATATAGAATGCCCCACTGTAAAAAAAGCCAAAGTACTTTTTCTTTCTTCTGTTTTAAAATTAATGGAATGAAAAGTAAAAAACAAAGTCCCCTTTCATTTGGGTAAATAATATTTTCGTAAAGTGTGAAAATAGATCAAAATGCTGTAGGGGAGTAAAAGTTGTTTTCTGAGGGGAGGATTGATGGGATATTTTTAAATTAATAAATATTTTACTAAACAGGAATAATTTTACATAAATCATTCGATTGCACTATTCATTTTGTATTTTCCTACATTACTGAAAGTCCACAATCATCCTTTTCCATCCATCTTTATCCTTTAATTATTATGCATTAGGCAGGGCAGTTTAATTATAAATTTGCTTATTTTTCTAGTTTGATTTTTTAAAGAAATATTTTGCATAACCAGAATTGCCGATTACTATGGATTCTCTGTAGTTTCTATGGGAAACATCTTGATACTACGAATTACGGAATTTGCAGTTTCCTATGGAAAATTGCCTTCTAGGCCAATGTAAATTTACATCCGCATGCCAATCAAATCAACATGACAACTGGGATTTATAGCTGTGTGTAATGTAAATTAAGATTGCTTCTTTTATGGAAGTAATAAATATGCTTCTTAAAAAGTTTTTTAATTTGGTATTAACCGTTATTTTTTTAACTTAACCGTTTTTTTTAAATTATTTTTGCATAAACAGTGCAATTATGCAATTCAGTTTATCTTGTAACTCAAACAAGTACTCCGACCCACCCGAAGGTACACGGGAAAGATGCTCATCGCTGCAATAGCGCACCCAGGACACCAGGCCGTGGCCAAAGCCACGGCGCTCCGCCCCATCCGCCAGCCAAAACCAACCGCGCGGGCAAGAGGAACAAGACTCCAAAAGCAAGCCCGGGCAACCACGGACCACAATCTGCGAGAGTCATCCTCTGAAGGTCCCTCGCACTTTATTAAAACATATACAGAAATTACAAAACCCTTCATTTAGGGCTGAAATAATACTTCCTTCATTCTTAAGGAGAAAAATAAGAAAAGATTACCATAACCAAGGTAATAAATAAAATATAATCCAACTCGGATTTCAAAAAAAAAAAAAAAAAAAAATTACATTATAATGCAATTCATAATATTGTACACAATTCACAAACCATCACAAAATACAACGTTCACAAATTTCACAATACTGATTTCAAATAATTACAATATAATATAATCCATATTACATTTACAATTCATAAAGCCTTCACAAATATACATATCAATGTACAAATCACAATATCAAATCAATCACAATTTAAAATACTATATTCAAATTCACATGCAAATAAAAACTTTTCACAACCAATAGCCAACATAAAACAATCTAAAAAAACAACACAAAAACTTAATTCATTTCAAGGGAAAGAGCATTCTTCATAATATCCTTAATTCCATTTCTACTCTTAAAAGTGATACAAAGATTATAAATACAAACATTTTTAAAATTGTAAGGGAAATATGTGCAACGTATATATTCACACTCATAAATTGTATGATAAACAGATCCAATTGCCTTGCCACAATGACATGTTTTCTCTTTACTGAAAAATCTAAATTGATATTCACGAAAAGCCCCATGTCCAGTAAGTACTTGATTGATATAAAAATCTCCATGAAGCCTTTTTATGGACACTTTCTTGATTTCATTGTGTAGGTTCTTTCCAATACTGATCTGGTCCCATCTCTCTTGCCATTCAGCCATCACTTCTTTTTGAATCTTCATCTTTATTTGATCTTTACTCCACTTGAATTGATGGTCGATAGTTACTCTCTTGGTAGCTTCCTTCGCTAGTTCATCCACTTTTTCATTGCCCTTTATCCCAATATGGGCTTTTACCCAATGTAGGTGAACGAATTCTTTATTATGAATCAACCTTTCCTTCAATTGTTGAATATGGAAATTATTATTCTCATAAGCACCAAGTGCCTGTAACACTGAACGGGAATCTGTACAAATATGAATCTCACTAATATTATCTTGAATGTATTCAATTGCTTTCCAAATTGCAAAAAGTTCTGCATTGAAAACCGTTGTATCATCATTTAATCGAAATTGTTCATGATGAAGTATATTGTCACCTTGATAAATAACAAAGGCACTCCCCACTTTTTCATTAATTTTAGAACCATCAGTATAGATTGTTCTTTCTTCACTTTCTGGTAATTCATTATTCCATTTCAAAAGTATTTCCTCCCAAGGAGGCTTCTGAATATAACTCGGTTTTTCAATATTATTTTGGTAAATAATATCATTACCAATCTGTACATTCTCCATTTCATGAATACTTTTATATAGTTTCATATCTCCCTTCAACTTCAAATCAAGAGGCAAACAACCTGCCAATACTTGCAAATCCATGTTAGAGGTGGTTCTATAACTTTTAGTAATCGAAAGTAATGCAATCCTCTGGATCTGATTAACTTTGTCGTTGGTTCTCCTAATGTCCCGATACCATATTTCAGCTCCATAAGTAATATACTTTTCTATTGCTTTTAAATAAATCTCTTTCCTAATCTCGGGCCTCAATCCCCACGTTGCTCTGATAAATCTATTAAGTTTACTTTGGAATTTTATTACTTTATTTTTAATTTCATTAAGGTGAGGAATCCATGTCATTTTACAGTCAAACTGTAATCCTAAGTATTTTAAATTCTTGTCATAACTTATTCTTTTATTGTACATCTTTATATTAGGAATACATGTAATATTCTTTTTAAAAGGAAACATTATGAATTTAGATTTCTCAGCACTAAATTTTAATCCAAATTCTTCCGCCCAGAGTTCCAGTTTCTTAATGATCTTCGTTCCCATCTCCCCAAAGAGATAGGACACGCTAGCACTCATGATTATAGCGATGTCGTCCGCAAACGCTTGTACACTTATTTCATTACTATCATGATCAATCTTCAAAACTTCATCAACAATCATAAGCCACAAAATTGGAGCTAAACTAGAACCCTGGGGTATACCAATGTTATAATCCAAATACGTGCCAGAATCTTCCATGAAGATTTTTCTTTCACTGAGGAAATCATTTGCTAAGTTCTTTAATTCTTCCGGTATGATATATTTATTCATTTGACTTCTCACATCATTCCACTTCACTGAGTTAAAAGCATTTTTGATATCTAATGAAATCAGGCATGTTATTTTATTTTTATTTTTATTTTCAAACCTATTTTCTACAATTGCTTTCAAAGCATCTATAGTGCTTTTATGCTTTCTAAATCCATATTGCCTCTCACTCAGTTGGTTTCCAATACAATAATTCATTCTATAAGTAATCATCTTATCTAGGATTTTTCCCCAAACAGGGAGCAAACAAATAGCTCTATATGAGCTTGCCTCTTGTTTATCCTTTCCTTCCTTAGGAAATAAAATCACTTTTGCTATTTTCCAAACTTTAGGAAACTTAGCAGATTCTAAACATTTATTCATAATTTTTAAAAACCATTCTTTATTTACTATGTACATTTCTTTAAAAATTTCTAGAGTAAGTCCACTAGGAGCTTTGTTAGGGTTCATGTTTTCCATTGCTCTGCACACTTCATAATCTGTGAAGAGGGGATAAGTCCTACATTCCTGTACTTCCAATTCAGAGGAATATGAACCCTCTAGGGACACCTTCATCCGGCTCGGTAGGGTGTGTCACGGGGGTGATGCCCAGCGCTAGGCCGATTCCCCAATTCCAGGCCGGAAGAGCACTCCGTACTAGAAGGGTATTCACCTTCTGAAGACTCCTCTTTTCTAAAATGGAACTGTAAGATTTCTTTAAAAGCTTCTATGGGGGAACTAGTCTCTTCCCCATTTTCTTTTCTTATGTTTCATCAATATAAGTTCTTTTGAACTTCTCTTTTGCCATTTTATAATGTGATCCAAACGTATTGTTACTCATTATCCCACTTAAGTAAGTTCTAAAACTATCTTTCTTTGCTTTCACTATCTCTCGTTTGTAGATAGCAAACATGTTACTAAATCTAGATCTTTTAATTTGTCTTTGATGCACATCAGTTTCCTTTTGATAAAGTCTCCTGAGAGCTCTTGTCTTACTTCTCATTGTATTCAATTTGTCATTCCACCATATTGCATTTCTATTCTTTTCCTTGTTATTCCTCTTTCTATTTTTAAAACAAATTTCTTCCAATTCTTTTTTTACTTTATTTACTATTTCTTCTAGATTATTCCTAGTAATTTCTATATTACTCATCCTATTTACTAGGTCACCTATTTCCTTCTTTGCGTTTCCCCAATTCAAATTTTTGATCCTCCATTTTCGACTTTTATTTTTCATACGAGTAATTTCTTCTTTTATAACAAACCTAATTTCATTGTGATCACTTAATGTGATCATATCAGTAACTTTCCAATCTTTGATCTTATTTTCCATATTCTTAGTTAGAGTCAAATCTATCCAACTTTCCCCTTTAGTGGAAGAATAAGTTGGAATACTATTTATATCATTCTCTATACTAAATCCATAACCTTCGATAAATTCCATTAAAATTTCACCTCTCATGTCAATATTCCTAGGTCCCCATGCTGGGGATTTTGCGTTAAAATCGCCACCAATTATAATTTTCTTGTCAATAAATCTATTGATCACTCGCTCCAACTCTCTAATATTTCTATCTATTTCTTCCGAAGGTGGGCAATATATAGAGGTAATAAAATATTCTTCTTTTCCAATTTCTACCTGTAAGGCCACTATGTTTCTATCTGTAACAATTTTCATAATTCTAAAATCTGTATTACAGATAATAATTCCTGCTCTTGGTTTACCTACTTGATAAATAACTTTAAAGTTATTAGGAAATCCTATAATATTATCTTCCCAATAATAGGGTTCATTAATTATACATAAATCAATACTATTAGAAATAAGATAATGTGAAAGTTGTAAATTAGCAGCCTTAGCGTAATTTAAATTAATCGACGCACAAGTGATTTATTCTCTCTATAGTCTGTTTTGAGTCTAATGAAATCTATTTCCTTCTGGTAAATTGGACAATTATAATCTGAGCAACTATGAGAAGTTGTATACTTTGAACCAAATTTATGTGATTCACAATTTTTGCAATTGGTTTGTTTATCACAATCTGATAATTTATGGCTTATATCACCACACTTCCTACAACAACTGTCACTATTGCAAAATTTTGCTATGTGTCCAAACTTCAAGCACTTGTAACAAATCGTATCAGTGTGTATCAGTGGGTCTTAAATATTCTTTTAGATCCACTCTACTCCAACCTAGGAATAGCTTCTTTTTGTCAATTAGTGTTTTAAATGTCACTGGGTCAAGGGCAACAATCCAATTTTGTCTATTTCCGATTCTTCAGTTATTTCAATATTTTGCTCTGTTATAGTTTCTTTGAACGATTCTTTTGTAAATTCACTATCCACGTTATATATTATTTATAGTTTATCTTGTAAGAAATATATTATCTTGTAAGAAATATATATAATGTTATAGTTTATCTTGTAAGAAAAATATATACTCTTTAACACTTTTGTTTAAAAAATACAGGAAGGGGCATTTGTAACACCATAAAACAGTAAGATTGAATGATAAAATAAAAAAATAATATTATAGGGAAAATATAATATAGAATTTAAGAAATCTGATACCGTATAAAGAATGGGGGGGGGGGGGATAATAATAGAGTTCCCCATATAGCCATTAGTTATTGTGTACCCTCTTGAGAATTAAACAAATTTATTATTCATTAGATTTAGACAATATTGAATTTAAGAAATCTGATACCATATAAAGAATGGGGGATATATTAATAGAATACCCCCATATAGTCATTAGTGACTGTGTACCCTCTTGAGAATTAAACAAATGTATTATTCATTAGATTTAGACAATATAATATAATATTGAATTTAAGAAATCTGATACCATATAAAGAATGGGGGATATATTAATAGAATACCCACATATAGCCATTAGTGACTGTGTACCCTCTTGAGAATTTAACAAATGTATTATTCATTAGATTTAGACAATATAATATAATATAAGATTTAAGAAATCTGATACCATATAAAGAATGGTAGAAGATAGAATATCCCATATCACCATTAGTTATTATATATACTCTTGAGAATTGAACAAATTCATTAGATAATATAATACAGGATTTAAGAAATCCGATACCCAGGGTCCGCGCTAGCCATTCGCCTACGCGCCAAATGCGAAAAGATCGCAAAACTGGCGATAAAAAAAATACTTTGGTGAAAAAAATGGCGAATGATTTTTTGGAAACTGTGAAAATTTTGTAAATATTTTTTTGGGAAGTAATATGGAATAAAAGTCCGATTTAATTTGGAATAAAAGTCCGATTCCAGACAAGTAGGCCTATGACATACGAGCGTTGTCTCCCGTCTGTTTTGGGGACGCTCATTCTCGTGTGACAAGCTCCAGGTATTCTTTATCTCCCAGCACGCTGCTCCTCAAAACGGACGGCAGACAGCGCATTCCTGTCTCTCAAGCGTCCTCTGCAATCAAAACATTATCTGGATTCCGTCCGTTATGCGAGCCGATTTTTTTCGTTAACCCTGAATCGCACAACCGTTAACCCCCAACACAGTTATTAGATACTCTCCAATAAACAAAACAAAAAAAACACTTTCAACTTAAAATCCTGTATTATATTTTTAAACAATCCGTGTTACAGAATTATTTCTGAAAAGAGCCATTTTTTGTCGAAAACGATCAGCCGTAATCAGAGAAACAAGTGATAAACATCGAACGAAAATGTATGTATATTTTTTGATGACGCGTATACAATGGTAGTCCCGAGCATCTGGAGGGCAGAGAAATTAGGAGTGTGCGATTGCGTAATTGCTACCGCATCGTTTTAGGATCGATTGTCTTGCGGGAAACATAACTTTTAGACTTACGATGTTTTTTTTTAAGACTTCGCATATAAATCGACCCCCCCCCCCCCCACACACACACACACACTTTGAAGCGGGTTTTTTTTTTTGTCACAAATTTCTCGACTTACGCGAGTATATACGGTAAATAAAGAAACATTTAATTTTAGTTAAAACCAACTGAAAAAAGGTGACTGCTGATTATTATCACAGATGCTAACTTGCGGTTTGCTGTTTTTGTCATAAGTTGAATCGTAGTTTATCTTTTTGTTATGAATTTTTAAGCCTGCCTGGCTTGTTTTCGTTTCATCTTCATCATCATCATCTTTGTGGTTTTTATACGATCCTTACGCCTGCTTGAATTTTAAAACCGACATAAAAATTTATCCCTTAGATAGTTTTGGTGCCTAATTTTAAAGAAATATAATGAGGATACTGCATATAAAAATATTATGGATGTAGCAAGAATTGGTTTCACATGCCCTATGGGCTATGACAACAACCATCGTTGAAAGAGGCTTTAGCAAACAGAACATAAATTTCATTAAGTAGTAATATCAGAGTAAAAAATCTCAGTGACTTGATTCTTATAAATAGTGAAGGGCCAGATATGAAAGATTTTAACTTTAAGGCAGCTTTTGAAAATGGGTGTATAGTACAAAAATTCGATTCTTGCCTGGTTTATATGATAATGAAACTATGTGAATTATAAAATAAATTTGTCATTTTTGTAACTCATTGTGATATTTCACACATGGGTAAATACAAGTTTAATTTACTAATAGCCTAAATGATTAAAAAAATGAAATCTACTTATCTTTATATCTTGTTTAGAATGAAATTAATATTATCAGCTGCATTATGGCTTAAAAATAGAAATTTTTTCACCGATGGCGATGATAACTTTGACTAATAATCATGTAATTTGGCTAATGATTTTTCAATTTGGCTAATTTGTTGGCTAACAGTTTGAAATTCCTAGCGCGGGCCCTGGATACCATATAAGGAATGGGGGGAGATATTAATTGTATACCCTTTTGAGAATTAAGCCAATTTACTATTCGTTAGTCCACAGCTTTATTTCCTTTTCTGTTAGTTTATTCCAAGATGTGTGCAATTCTGCTCAGGGCTGTCTGTGTTGGTATCCTAAAGATGTTGCTATTTTGTCTACATTTTCTTTGTATTATTATTTTATTACAGTTGCAACTAAATAAAGAAAATATTCCCTTAAATTTAAAATGAAAAAAAAAAAAATGAGCATTCCTGTTACGTATAATTTCTTATAACTTTATGCAAATAAAATGGTATGACATGAAAAAGAAAGAAGCATCACCATTTCTAATGAATTATCAAAACGTTAAGAGGCATTGGTGGAGAATGTTAAAAATTGTGGTTTATCCAATTACTCCACTTTTTTAGGCTAAGACTCTTGCAGAACAGAGGGCAGAAAAGCTTCATGCTAAACTGAATTATCAACCCAAGGCGGACGAAGAGGGCAAGGATGAAGAGCAGGCTATGGAGACATTCCGAAAATATGAGGAGGAATTAGAAATCAATGATTTCCCTCAGCAAGCCAGGTGGAAAGTGACCTCCAAAGTAAGTGTCATTTATATTCGACTATTATGTAGTGATCAGAACCCAACACCTCATCTGCTTTCTTAGAAAGGGCATTTCATGAATGCAATCGGACTTGCATCACACACACCTTTGACACATTACTGTCAACTGCCAAAGATTTGATTAAAGACGGAGAAACTGTTTTCCTATATTTCGTATTTCCTGGAAAGTATATTATTTAAACTTGATAATTCAAAAGTTCAAATACTTACTCGTCCTTGTGGAACTGGGGGGATATTTTATATTATTTATAGTTTATTTTCCTCTATAAAATGTGTATAGGGGTATATTCTATACAAGGAAATTACGGGAGTGGAAAATATCAATCTCTTCAGAAAAAAATTAAAAAAAAAAAAAAAATCTTTTAAACTCGTACAGATTTAGTTCTTGAAACTGGGAGAATTTATGCAGTTTATTTTCCCGTATAAAACATATATAGGGTTTTCTATACAAGGGCATACCCCTATATACATTTTATAGAGGAAAATAAACTGCATAACGTGCATAACCCCCCCCCCCCCCCCCCCCCCCATCCCATTCCAGTTTCACAAGAACAAGTGAAAAATCTCAATCTCTTTGGAAAAAACTTTTGAACTTTTTTTTATTTTTCAAAACTCTTTCTACTCCTGGAAACAGAAACGTCCTTTTCAAAATACTAATAATCCCTTTCAAAATTTTTTTAAATTAATTTTCCTGTTTCTAATTTATTCACAAATCAAACACATAACAAATACTAGAAAACTGAAATTGTACACATTCTCTTTTTCAAACCAGTATTGAAAAAGTCTCTCTAAGATGATGTGCTGTAATGAATGATTTGTTTCGTTCATTTGACCCTCTAGTCTCTATTTCACTTATATCAAAGAACCGTAATTGGCTAATGTGTTGCTTTTATTTAAAGGCCTCACCAATAATAGTTTCAAAACTTTTGAAGTAGGTATGAAAAATGATCAAGCTTAATTGAATTGAACCCATCTAATGCAACCCTTCTTAAAGTTCTGTAAAGTAAACGAATTATTATCGGAATGTTTTATAAATATCGTATTTTTTGCGATTAGGAAGCTCTAGCTCAAATCAGTGAATACTCTGAGGCTGGCATCACTGTGCGTGGCACCTACTACCCTTCCGGAAAGGAACCCAAGGAAGGAGACCGCAAGCTCTACCTGGCCATCGAGAGCACCAATGAACTGGCCGTGTCCAAAGCCAGGGCAGAGTTCATCCGACTCATTAAAGAGGAACTTGTCAAGATGGTAAATTTTCTTTCCATTTCTTTATTTTCTATTCAGTAGACTTGTTTTATTATCAAAGTATACTTATATTTCACATTTTTGTCCCTGTGTGAGCCCCCCTTTTCAAAATTTTGTACTCTTTTTGCACTAAGAATCTAATTAACCAGAAATAATTAAATTTTATTTCTGGTTTTTGTTCGGCAAAATGTTGTGTACCCGTGAATTATGAATGCTGTGTGATTTTTGCATGAAAAATAAAAGATATTACATTGATGAAAGCTAAACATATATATATTTTTTTTAAAGCCCTTCATTGCTTTCCTCTTTGAAAACAGTGTTTTTGTATTAAAAAAATTCCTCATTTGTACTTGTGCAAACAATACAATTTGTCAATCCACAAAAGCCCTTTTCCATTTTTAACTTCAGCATCATTAACAAATTCATTCTATTATATCTTGATTCTTCAGCAATGCCATATTCAATGCCAAACAGTCATGAAATAATTGTATGCATTTTCTCAAATAACAGTCGAACCCTGATGTAGCAAATTCCCACATGGTGATTGATCATAGCTGATTTTTGCCATCCCCCCCCCCCCTAAAGTTAGAGATTACTTAATGAAAATTCTCTGTCAAAGGGAATTTTGATCCAACATGTTGCTGCCATTTTGTTTCTTCTGTACATGCAACAGCAATTTTACATGTGTAAATTATATTCTCGCCATCTTTTTCTATCTGTGTTTAGTTTCAAATCAATGAATTAAAAAATATATAATATTCATTTCTTTGTTGCCCTTCATATGTTTCATTATTAATTAATATTTTCATAAAATATTGATGAAATGAATGAATGAAATTTAAAAACGATTTTGTGTAATTTTGAAACATCCTTGTCCATCCATGTTTAGTTTCAAATAATGCACAACATTCATTTCATTAACTAATTAATATTTTCATAAAATATTAATTATTTTTTAAGTGTTCCTGAGTAATGTTCCACCATTTTATTTTTGAATCCCAAAATTAGATAAACAAAACTTTCATAGAAATTAGATCTTTTAAATACCTTTACAGTTTACATAAAAGGGAAGGATTATTTTCTTTAAAATATACTCAAAATAAGTGATTGCACTCAATTACAATTGGAGAATAACATCAAGTTATAATTAACATATTTTGTTCCCTTACTAACTAAATGTTTCACAAGCTCTAAACTGAACTCAAATTTTGCTATTTGAGCTAATCCAAAGTCTCTATTATCAGTTATAGTTACATTATATTTTATTTAGAATACAAAATTAAGATGTGCATTATGCTGTGTGCAATGAGGTATCCAAATTTTTCTTTATTCACGCGAACTCATCACAATTTCAACTCATGTAGTAGGCATTTTCCATCCCTACATGAGAAAAGTTTTTGTGCAATATTGGACAGGGTAAATGATTTGTGTAGCCCCATTAACTAAAATAAAAATTCAGAGCCATTTTAGAAGCTTAAATGTGTAAAAAAAAAAAAAAAAAAACTAAATACAAATTAAATGGAACATCATCCTCCTATCCAGATATTATATACAATTCCACATGAGCATGCATTTCAATTTTGCACACAATTCCAAGTATTTTTTCATTTTGTATTTTTTACATTGAGACACTTTTCTTAACTGTTGGAAACTTACAAAAGCAAAATTATTGCATAAAAGAAAATACAAGCAAAAATTGATAGATGTCTGACCTACTTAGTGTCTGTCCTATAGCTAGCAAGTTTATTTAGCTATTTTGAACAATTTCAGCTCCAAATTATACAGAATTAATTTTATATGGTTTGTTTACGAGTCAGATCGGATGATGAAATAAAATGTTTGCAGCTTTTTACGTTTCTAAAAGTCTATTAAAATATTATATTTTGAAAGTACGCTTCTTAATATTCGAAAAAAGGCAACAACATCAATAAATCAACTAAATTTAAAAATCAAAATTCAATGAACAAACTGGTTTTTATGTTTTTTCATAACTGTTTTTACTCATTGTTCCAGTATTGGTGCTTTTTTTTCTCTCCTTGTGATTTTTACCATTCATTTGTTGTTGTCCCCGTTCTCATTTCTCCCCAAGTAACTTCAATCATGTGTTGTGTTGAAGAACTGTTTGTGCTGTTGTGTGTATGATTATAGCATTTTAAAAATTGTGTATGTTAGATGGAGACAGAAATTGTAAACATGATTTGTATTTTTTTTTCTTTTCAGCAACACTCCTATCAACCTATCAACAGAGGACGCTATAAGGTTCTTTGAGGTCCATTGCAAATCATTTATTGTACAGATCATCATCATTTTTAATGAAATACACATTTTCTGCAATGGAGTTTTTTGTTTTAATTTATCTTGTGCGATAGAATTTTCAGCACGCCTAGAGGGTTCTTCAAGGGTCTTACCGAATTGCACAATTTGAACAGAATCCAATGCCACTGTAACCAATTTGAATTGATCTTAAAATGTTTCGTAGTGATGGAAGAGAGAGGCACACAAAGGAAGATTTTATAAATATAAACATTTATGACACATATATTCAAAATAGGTTAATATGTACATTTCTCAGACACACAGGATTTACAGATTTAAATGAGCCCTCTAAGATCAAACTTGTGGCAAAACTAACTTGACTGTAATAATGCATTGAAAACTCCTATCTTTAAAAATTCAAAATTATATTCCATCTATTCATTTAAGTTAGTCTTGCCTGAAGTAGTACAAAGCAGTCTCCGATTCCAAATAAGAAAATTACATCAACACCCATTGTGGAATGTATTGAAGATATTTACAAATGGATTGAATGTGACGATAAAAGCAATTGTAGAAAAAAAAAATGTGGCATAAATCTCTTTATCTTATAAGCTGTCTGAATTCATCACCGGCTCTGTGAATGTGTTGTGGCAACAGAGAGTAACAGAGGCATGTCGCTCACATCCACATTCAGGGTGTTTGAGATTTTGCTTAGGGGAATGGATGAGCGATTGCTGTGCAGGTAGTCCGACAGCATTTCACTTTGAAAATACAGCTCTTGCAGTCTGTCTTCGAGGTAAATGATGCACTGAAAAGGGAAAAAAATAATTAAATCTTGATCACAATTTTCACTTACGGAAATTGGAACATTTTAAAGAAGAAATTATACATAGCACTAGGATTGTTTTCTATTTACAACTGGATTAAATGTATCTGATAAAGCATCCATGCCTTAATGAAAAGACTACATCGGTTCAGTGTCAGGGGAGCAACATCTATCTAAATAATTTAGGATCAAGTAACTTCTATTTTAATTATTATCCAAAATAAATGTATCAAATATTATCTCTGTAAATAAACAAACTAATTTTGCTCACAGAGCTCCAAGTGTCAGGTGAGACACATCTACCCACGTCAAAAGATATTCCACTGGATATTAAACCGGAAGAAACTTCCTGGGCAACAGCAGACTTTGATAGACATGTCCAAGTTACAAGGAAGTTTATTGTCGGAGTCATTTAAAATAGTTAATAAGAAATTTGATTTAAAAAATTGATAAATTATAGATATGAGTTCAGAACTTGATATTTTAATTTAGCAAATTATTTAATTTTTTATTTACTGTCTGTGAATGAAATACACTTAATTTTTCTTAAAACAGAAATTTTGATATTAAAAAGTAGGAATTCACAATTAACATCCTCCTTTTCATAATATGTGATTTGTGGGGAGGTGCTTTTGAAGCAGCAAAAATCCCATTTTATGAGAGTTAGCAACAAAAATTCAGATTAAAACAATTTTTTTATCCGATTCTTGACATATTGTTTTACAATATGTAAAATTTTGAAATGGCTCATAAGAATCTGTCCTGAGGGCAACAAATATCAATTATTAGTCATATTGCCAAAGGGTCCAGAATTGCATTTTATTTAGTAAATAAAGCATTGCAATAAAATGTTTGAAAGAATTTAGCGCTGAAATTCGTAACGGGGAAAAATGTTAAAATTTACAATTTTATTTAAAAGTGCCTTTCAGAGGATGTGTCGCTATGAGAATGGGGTTTACTGGGTTTTTTTTACCTTATAAGGTCAAAGTAATACTTGACCTTATTAAGTCCTGAGTAACTACAAGTAATACTTGAAAAGCCTAATTCGTTAAAAAAATTCGTAGAAAATCGAGATTTGCATTGACTTGATTTTTGTATATATTATGAAATAGATACTGAAGATTTATTACACAAAAAATCAATTTTATATGCTTTTGAATAATCAGCTTAATTCAAATTTTATTCAAGATACAGTGTACACAAACCTTACTTAATAATGTTTACGCAATATTATCGAGGTTTTTGAAAGATCTCAAAAGACGGATCAACACAAAGTCACATTCATAATAGGAAGTTTTCTGATCTTCTCCGAGACATTCTACAGACTTTTATCCGAGTAAAGTTTTGACCCATCTAACAAAATGGAGAGTTTCAGCCGAATTTTAAGATGACAAAATTTAGTGTCTCACCTCTTGTAAATAACGCAACAAACATAAAAATTGTTTTTTACAACAAGGATTATTTTTTTCGAGATCATTGAATCCTTTTTATGTCAAATTTTGTCCTATGCTGCCCTGTCATGTTAAAAAAATATATAAAATTTCAAAGTTTTTGCTCGAATTAAAAAAATTCTATCTGGTTCTAGATTTTTTTAATAACAAAGCTGGATATAAAGTTTCGCAAAAATTCATTAATATTTATGACAGCTAACGTATACACAAGAAATGGATCACAGTCAGACAGACAGACAAACAAAACAGACTCCAAAAATAGTCAAAACGTGTTTAGGAGGTCCCGAAACATATTTTGGTATCAAAATCTCGAATTTAAAAGTTTTTGTAAAAATCCCATAGTATTAAGTGGAAATTATGAATTTTAACACTCTTTCTCAAAATTCACGTACATAAAAATTGCAAATTTTAGAACTTTTGCATGAAAACAGACTTTATCAGACTGATACATTCGTTTCGTACATCATATCATTAACGCCTTAACAAGCAAAAAGAAGGCATAAAGTAGAAATCATTTTAAAAAAAGAAGGAATTGCCGATTTATTTCCTTACATGTTTTCCTTAATTTTTATATTCTTATTAAAGTGAAGTTTTGTGTGTAATGATATAACATTTTTTAATTTATTTCACAGAGATATGCACTGTAATAAAATTGCAACACGTCATTAAATTATTTTCATTGTAATTCAGTTATTACAATTAACTTAAATAAAACAGTGGAGCTGACAGGGAAGGGCAAAAGGAACAGGGTCATATAAACAGTTTATGGACAATAATTTGTAAAATAGGAAGGCCATGTTAGCAGGTTGTTGGCTCCAAAATAAAATGTGTAGGAATGAGGTTAACAAAATTTGAGTAAACTATAGCGACAAATGCTTTTTAAAACATTTGAGAATTTCAAATAACTACAAAATAATGATTTAATTCACACTATATTTTTTAGTATACTACAAATTGGGCAATTGCATTTGAAAACAGGGTTGTTTAAATATACATGGGCAAATTTAATTCTTTCATATTAATTAATCAGTATTTTTAAATCACTTTAAATCATTATTTTTTTGTCAGTTTTGTAGAAATTACAATAGTCAGGGGAAAAAAATCCATAATTTACAAAATACAAATTTTTCACAATTGATAAGATGCAAAGTTTTTGCTCTAAAAGTGTAGTATATTTTTAAATATATTTATAAAATTATCAGGTATTGTTAAAATGTGCTTTTCTTTAAATCCTACCAAAATTAATTCATTTCTGTCCACACATGAATAAAATTGGGTCAAACAAATGAAATTGTTTGTTAGCCTGATTTTCCAGTCATTTTTGGCAAATATCTATCCATTTTTACATTCTGGAATACTTAATTACTTTCTATAAAAAAAAAATCCATTTTCTTAGACATGAACCATGATTTTTAGGAGCTCAAATTGATTGAGAAAAATCTGATCGTATGAATTTTAATAATATTTTAATGTGTTTACTTTTTCAATAAGCAATAAACAAAGTAAAAAAATGAAAAGATTACCGATTCTGGAGGAATTCCAAGCTCACACATATTTAGGATGGTATCACACATTCCACTCACTGAGGACGACATGACAGCACGCACACCCAGGGACTCGCTGCCCACAAAGTTACTTGAAAGGAGCTGGACATTCCTGTTCAAAGCATTTTATACATTCAAGTTTCAGCACAAACAAAACCAATACTAAACACAAGTATAGTGTTCCAATTGTTAAAAGATGGTCCCCTTTTTCATTCAAATAGTTTACGTTTGCAAAATTCATTTTTTTGACTAAAACAAATATTAGATGTGTAAAACCAAACTGTCATAAAGGTAGGCCACAAAAGCAGAACATAAAAGAAAAAAAAAAAAAATTCGGTTTCATTTTTAATCTAGATTTATTGTTTAAATTTCACGCATAATATAATGTATAAAAATAATTCCTGATAAGCCAAAGAAGATATATATACCTAGAGAAGACCAAAAACATGTAAAAGAAAGTAGTTATATATATGAGTGCTGAAATTAGGTAGAATAAAAATTTTAACATTTTTTTAACTCTCCCCTAAAAATCACTTTTCTTAAAAATTACAAATCTTTACACCTTTACATAAAAATAGTGCACTTTACTAAGCCAAGTTTAAAGATTACCTTTAATTATCAAACCAGGCTAAAGAAGTGTAATTTAAAATGTTGGAGATAGCCTGAATCAGTATTAAAATGACCTTCCATTCAATTGTAATAGCTGTGTAATTGTAATGATATCTGCACAACCTTGATCTTAATTTAAAAAAAAAAAATATCTCAAATTCTTTCTCGTATTACTGCCCTAAGTGTGACAATAACTTATGATTGTACCCAAATGCAAGGAGTTAAAATTTACTGTTTCTAAAAAGAGGCGCATAAGGAAAAGTCCGTCTAATTTCCAACCAATCAAAAGCATTATTGTAAGTGTAGTTTAGAGTAAATTTGCTACTGTTATGTTGGTTTCCAGAGTACAGGGTAATCAAAGTTCCAAATTAATTTGTTTATTTCGACAATTTATCTAATATCATGTTAATTTTACATCTCAATATTTTTCCACAAACACTAATTATCTCTAGCAGAAACAACAAGCACACAACTATAATAGAAGGTCTTTATTTCACTTCTTATAAGACGTACAAAATTTTAAAAAGGCCAGAGCGCTTTCGAGCGTAAATACGCTCTTCATCAGTGGCTACATGGAAATAGAAATGATCGTTCATATATAGATCAGAAAAGGTGACAAATTTGCATAAATACAATTATCAATAAACTTACGTTTATCCAAGGAGAATCCAAAAATACAAAACATTTTGCACAGATTCAAAAAGATCGAGCACAAATCACAAAAAGTACAGTAAAAATTTACAATTTTATTATAGAATTTTCAAATTCAAAAATTTTTTTAAAAAAAATATAGGGGAAAGTCAGGCCCAATCCCCGAGAGGATGACGTCAAACTATGAAGAGACTTGAATTGCATGGAGTCGAGAATGAGTCGCCAAGAATAACTTAAAATCTGAACGGAGTCAAAATTACAAATCGACTCGCGGTAAATATAAATAAAGAGGGATTCAAAAAGGAGAATATTATGAGGGTTATTACAATGCATAAGAAAGAAAGTTCTTTCAAAAATGGTCCGGAAATTTTCTTTAACAACAAAATGAGCAAGTGCCGTAGAAAGTTTACCACCTTTGACATCCCTAGCATGTTCTGCCAAACGGATACCAATAGTACGTTTTGTACTGCCAATATAAAATTTAAAGTTACCATCGGTGGGCAACAGGGGAACCACATACATCCCAGCAAAGCTTTTAAAGTCATTCTTAGCACCCAGCTTATCAGACCGAATCCGGTTAAATAAAGAAGAAACAATAGAGCGAGCAGGCCTGAAACCAAACTCGGAGCAGAACTGAATAAAGGGGCGGAAAATCCTAGGATGGTACGGGAAACTAGATTTCTGATTAAGTAATAAGTTTAGTATCAATTTGAGAAAATTTACGGCGAACATGGGAAAAAACCTTATTCAAAGGAATAGGCAGCCTCATGGCCAAGATTGAAATAAAATCAATTTCGTCACTAAAAGTAGTTTTTGATTTTATTTTCAATCTTGGCCATGAGGCTGCCTATTCCTTTGATGTCATCCTCTCGGGGATTGGGCCTGACTTCCCCCTATATTTAAAAAAAAAAATTTGAATTTGAAAATTCTGTAATAAAATTGTAAATTTTTACTGTTTTCGTGATTTATGCTCGATCTTTTTGAATCTGTGCAAAATGTTTTGTATTTTTGGAGTCTCTTTAGATAAACATAAGTTTATTGATAATTGTATTTATGCAAATTTGTCACCTTTTCTGGTCTATATATGAACGATCATTTCTATTTCCATAAAGCCACTGATGAAGAGCGTATTTACGCTTGAAAGCGCTTTGGCCTTTTTTAAATTTTGTACAGAAGTGAAATAAAGACCTATTATAGTTGTGATCTTGTTATACCTAGAATTGTAAAACTACCAAATTTTCAAACTTCCAAATATTTATAAATAAATAAATAATGCAGATTTAGGGCTAATATTTTGCATAGTATCTTATATATAAATGGACAACAAAATAGCCAAATTTTAAAAAAATCCAGAGGGGTCGGGTTGTGGGCTGTATTGAATTGACGTGGAATGACCCATACACGTCAAGAATTGAATTTGCATGATGTCATTTCCAAAAAACACCATGATTCACGCATAAGAACAAAATGAGTTGTTAAATGAACCTATGGTTTGACTTTTTTTCAAGAGAAACGTGAAGTTTTGTTCTCATTTTTCCAGCAATTTTAGTGCTGTTTTAAAAGAATTACATACATTTTAGCCAGGGTTGCTGGATTTTAGCCAGACTAAAAAAAGACGGCCGGCTTGTTCTGCTAGTTTCTGCTAGTTGAAATCAGTCGTGATACCAATTTATTTACTAATTATCTCCTTTGTAAATTATCTTAGCAGCCCCTGTAATCTTCAGTTTTCCGTACAGCATTTTCATCATGCAAATACCCTTAAAAGTATATCTTTTCAACTCTGAGAATGGTTAAAACACTTTTTTGTTTTTGTCACAAGTAAAGATTATTAGATATCACCCAGGTGGGCTAGTCAAATTTTCAATCACTCTTTGGTGAGGTACTTTAACATTCCATGCAAATTTCACCATGGTTGGCCATTCTTGGGAAAGGAAAATTTGGTTGGCGGTATATTCGTCGCTGAGCATTTTGTGGAAAGAGGTGTGATTTTGGCAGGTAGTATTTCAGCAGTCTACAATAACCAATGTGCTGAAACAGTGAAAATAAGTTTTTGCATCCAGGGCCTTGTGGAATGTGCCTACAAAATGAATTTGCTAGGTTTCTATCTGCCGTATCATCCAGCAAGTGAAAATCCTTCACGTTTCCGGCTCTCGAAGGTTTGATGTTTCCAAGCGTGTCATTAGAATAAGTGCCAAAAATGCAAATTGAAATAAACATATTTTTTTTCCATTCACGGATACACACACAAGGTCCAGGCCAACGACCGTACCGTGCTGAAAACACTGGTTCTCGTTAGATCACCGAAGTCAGGCAGCATCGGGCACGGTTAGTACTTGGGTGGGTGACCACCTGGGAACACCGCATGTTGTTGGCTCTTTTCGGGCGCGGCAGCCCAGTGGTTAGCGTGTGATTCTCGCCGCTGCCAGAACTGCCGCCGTGTTCATGCGGAGTACGATCACGTTAAACATGTGGATCCGTAAGTCCTTCCGAGAGGTTGGCGGTAGGGGAAGGAGGGTACGGTCCCTGTGGATGCCTCCCCCACTGGGTTCCGGTCTAAATTGGGTGGCACTTCCCGGCCGTCCAAACAGTTACCTTACACCTTTCTGGTAGGTCGGACGGTCTGGGTCTCAACAACAACAACACACAAGGTCCAGCTGAAGGTACTTGACAGGGTGTAAAAGAATTATTATAGCTTTAGTGCATTTCATAAGAGCATCCATTGTGTTATCAAGATCAAAAGTGTTGATTAGTTTCAGCAATATTGGGAAGTGCACCTTCAGCCATCGTATTTACATAGTTCAAGGAAATTTGAAATCCTTCCATCATCATGCAGTGTTATGCAAATTTAGAAGGTCTACATTACGATAAAATTTATGAGAAATAAAAGAAAAAGCTAAATCTATCTTTACCAAATTTTGGCGCTGCATAGCTGCTTGATATAGAGTACCAATCAGCTTGGATGCTATCAAGCTTCGTGTGAACTCTTTTTTCTTACTTTAATACTCACGATTTGACTGAAAGGTAGGTTTTTATTTATTGGCTGAGTGTATTGTTTATGCAGCAAACTAATGAATATATAAATATAATCTTAATTTATCATAATAATTTAATTGGAATGCCTATAAATCTGAATAATGATAATTAAATAAATTTGTTGGCAAACCAGCCCAATACTACTGTAACTTTTTAATACCAATACTACCGGTTTTCTATGGCTTGCATTTATTCGTATCAATGTTAATTAACTTGCTTTTTAAAAAGCACATATGATTCGTAAAATTGACCGTTTCTTCTCCTTTACAAGCGTTTCCAATGTCTGTCTATTTTACAGCAGTGTTCAAAACAGTTCGAGTACAAAATGGTTCATCCATTTAAATGTTTTCAGTAGAAATGTACATTTATACTGGAATGGAAAAAGTTGACTCCACTCTAGAAGGGAAAAAAGCTGCTTTTTCCTTTCTACCATTTTTAAATTAAAATTACAAAGAAGCAAAAAATAAGACAATCTGGCTCAAGCTCTGATATAGGTTCATTAACAATGGTTACATGCAAATGGGACTGAAATACGTCCGAATGAAGAAGATCCGTTTCTTACCATTTGTCGGTATCCGCAATTATGCATACGGCTTCTGATACTTGCTCACCCAGCACATTGGTCTAAACAAAATGCAAACAAAGCTATAAAACACATAACAAAATGTGAAATAGAAATCATTGAAATAGGAATTTCAGTGGTAAACAGATTGACAAAAAAGGCCCTGTAAGTTGTCAAGTATTAACAGAAAAGGCCCTAATTTTTTACTTGAAACTTAAAAAAAATAAAGAAAAATAATCTTTTTAATATGCAAATAAACTCACATATTATGTGTTTCATGAATTTATAAAAGGAAATGAGAAAAATCTCTGCCCGTTTCAAAGACAATTTCTGCAGGGCAAAGTGTTAATACATTCTGCCCAGATTTGCACTAGAGTAGGGTAGACTAGGTTAATAGACTAGGGTTGCAAATAAAAATTTTAAAATCTACACTATTAAAATGCATGTTCCTGGGATACAAAACCAACTGGTAAAGCATGAATTCTTGGTAAAAAAGTATCTGTGTACTCAATTACAAAGCATTTGGACTGCACATGCATGTGTACTCTGTTGAGATGTGCTTGGATATAATGGTGTTCATACATTCCGCCCAGATACGAACTTTTAATAGACTAGGGATTGCAAAATCTACATTATTAAAATGCATCCAAACATGTTACATTCCTGGGATATAAAGCATGAATTCTTGGTAAAAAAAAGCTGCAGTTTATTTTTCAAGTATGAAATTCTTCACGAATTCTAAAAAGCGCAGCTGCAAACATTCTTTAAATTCCCTTGGTGCGTGTTAAGATTTCCACATTCAAATATCAGATTGTTATTGTTTAAAAAAATATCTTACATGAGTTAACCGAACAAGATCCTCTCTGATCTCTTCTTCGCACAGGGGACCACACAACCCCTGGAGGCAAAAGTCCATGAGGTAGTGGTTTGTGATGCCACCCATCAGAGACCAACCAAAACTGCTGTATGGAGGAGATACTGCCTCTCCAGATTGCAGGAGCCTGGAAGGAGGAGGAAGCACACTTAGAAAATAATCGCATATTATATAACAACTTTTTTTTATGTCCAACATTTAGCATTCGTTTTTCCTTGGCCACTACAGGAATTTATGAATGACGAGATGTAGAATGGCTAAACACAGGTAAATGCTTTATGAATGTTTCAAAATAAAAACATAAAAATCAGCACAGTGGATTTTGAAAATATGCTTAGGATAGATTCACCAAATGGCCAATTGAAATTTGAATGTATTCTTGAGTTGCAAAATTCTGAGGTATTCTAATTCACGAAAAACATTAAAGTTCATGACTAGGAATGTTTGATACCAATTATCAGTTTTGCTGATATATCAGTATTTTCCCGATAACAACAATGATACTTGAGAAATGATAAATCCCAAATTCTCTCCACCCCCCCCCCTTTTTTATATTTAATTATATTTTCAGTATTGAGGAAAAAGCACAGAAAAAACAGAAAGAAATATTTCGCAAAGGTGGATTCCATGTATTTGTAGGAAAGGAAAGTTGAAGGCCATTCATAGCTATCTTCAAAATCAATTCTGTTATTAATTTTTTACCTGAAATAGCACAGAGGATTCCGGTTTCCCTTTTTAGAACTGAGTGAATTATCCACAAGGGATTTAAACAAAACAAAAACATTCCTAGTCAGATATGGTATAAATATTATGCTTATTCCAGTTGCCAGATTGAGAGTTAATCGGATCTTACTATGACTTTTTGAAACATAAAATAACTCAAATACTAATTCGAATTAAAAAATGAATAATGCAGAGGTGCACTTTTAGGGCTCTGCAGTACTCGTGTATCAAATTTCATGACCGTATGGTTCATTGGTGAAAGTTCATTGGTGTGATAACCCCACCCATTGATGAACTGTGCAAGTATAAACAAGTGCAACTGATTACCTAGTAAAATGCCTGTCATTTTTTGTATTTATCAATATGTCATTAATGAATAAAAAAATTTCATGTGTGTGTATATATATGTCTTATTGCATTCCCATATAACTAAAGTGTCTATACAAGGGATACCACCAGTTTCATCCATATTTCCAGAGGGCATAAATTACATGAAATGTTTTGTGTATTATTTATACGAAATTTTTCGATTTGGATGTCAATTTTTGTTTTAGGACCATTTATAATGCGATGTCTGTCTGTGGTCGATTTCTTGCGTACAAATGGATTTTTATGAAACTTTATATTCAGCTTTGTTAATGAAAAATTTAGAACTAGATAGAATATTTTTGAAATTAGAGTGAAAACTTTGAAACTCTGAACATTCTTCTACATTAAGCCATTATTTATTAAGCCATTGTTATGATGGAGCATCGGAGATGAGCGGGAAACATGGTGGAGTTCAAGCTATAATTCAAAAGAAAAGTGAAAGAAAGATCCCGCATGTTCACAGAATACACTTGATCATCGTCAAATCTATCAATGGCATAGATTGAATTAGACGATCAGTTTTTTGATTGGAAGAAAAGTTTTAAAACTGTACGAAGGACATCCATCTTTTGGAACAACGATGGTCTGGCCATTATTAAAGATGGGAATGTGAGACTGATTACTTGATTTTCTGTAAAATGCTGTTGAAACAACTGTTGAACAGGACGGCCAATGTAGGGCGGTGCTCCATCTTGTTGGAATATGGTAGAGCTGAAGCATCCTTGTTGTTGGATATGAGGAATAACAAAGTTCTGCAGCATGTTCGTATAACGCTGTGCAGTAACTGAACAGGCACTGTGGATAGATTTCTTAAAAAAAGAGGACCAATTAGAAATGTTGCTGTAAACTCAATCCAAATGGTTAGTTTTGGAAAATGTAAGAGAATCTGTTAAAACTGGCAGGGATTTTCCATTGCTCAGATGTGGCTGTTTTGGGTGTTTACTGCTCAACACAGAGAAAAATGTGTCTCATCACTCCACAAGATGTTCCAGGGCCAGTTGACATCTACCTGCATGTGTGAAAGGAATGTCAAAGGAAACATTTCACGGATATCTGTAAAGTATACCTTGTAAAGTTTTGTACTGCTGGATAACTTTCTACAATTTTCGGCAAGCACTTCCGTACTGTTGCGTAGGGCAAATCCAATTGTCTTGCTACAGCTCGAGCACTATTAATTCCTGCCTCATTGTGACTGGTCTGCTCAACAATAGCCGCTGCAACCTCTTCAGCTACTTGTGTTGTCACAGGTTTTCGTGCTTGTCCAACTGAGATGCTTCCAGTTTCCTTGAAGAGTTGAACCATTCTCCAGAAGCCACATGCTGTCAGAGGACCGGTATGCAACAATTTCAAATGTCTGTACTCTAAGAGCGTCAGCAAAGTTTTCATCATTCTTGTAAAACAACAATAAGCATGGTCAGACAATGAGAGACCCACAGCAATCGTTGAATGTTTCAACAAAGCTTTGGACATGTTTTTATAACAAATTGTGTTTAAACAATTGCAAAATGCTTACCTAAATTTCATACTCAAGGTTTATGACAGTTGATGATTGCTCATATCACTTACAATTCGTAATTAATATGTATCACGACTGCCAAGCTGTTTCATTGAATTATGTATTTACTAGTACTAGGGACTATTTGCTGCGGGACTGTTCTCTTCTCCTATTGGTCATTTTTGGAACTTTTTTTTTTTTTAACATCATTCGTTTCCCCATGAAATGCATACCATGCAGATTTGGCATTATTATGACCACTGGTTTTTCTCTACAGTGATACTTTACACAGGAATAATTTAATTCTAACTACCCGGTATATAGGAGAACAGCTATTATACACAAACCATTTTTTTGTAATGGTGTGACTGTTTCAGATAGCCAATGAAAAGTGACATAGCCTTTTGCTTTTAAAATTCTACTCCACCTAAGTTTTAAACTTACTCTGTTAAAGGCACTTCCTCCAAACTCTCTGGACACCCATTTTCGTACTGCTTCAACATTTCAGAGAGATGCGTCCTGAACCTACTCGGGCTGTGTGGTTCCTCCATGCTGTGATAACCTTCTTCTATGCTCTCACACTCCTTTGTCGGCTTATCATGGCATGGACAGCACTGTTTGCACCATGTTCTACTAGAGTTTGTGTAAAGGGTGGAGTTGTTATCCCTCACATTTGAGCCAGAACCAGAAGCGGCACTGGAAAGTCCTTGGCAAAAAGACCGTCTTTTGGACACGTCGAGCGAGTCTTTGAGGCTCACATAACCTAAACTGCTTGACTGAGATTCCTTTGCTCTATCTATTTCATCACAGTCACACAACACAATAGAAACTGGTTTGGATTCAGTGGGAGTATCAACAAGGCTCTCAGCAGAATTTCCAGAAATGTGTTCTTCTGTTGGGGTGATGCTCACATCGCACATGTCTTTGGAAGAATCGGAAGCAGAATCTGGGTCTACGGCATCAATGGTTTTCAGACAAGAGTCTAAATTCTGTAAACCTTGTTTTGATGTACAGAGAGATGGATTGAAGGATTCTGCGATCATTAAACCACTTTGATGAGCAGTCACTTCCATACTCGATGTATCTCCGATTGTGGAACTTTTGCTTACATTTTGAAATCTGGAAAAGAGAAAAAAAAACCTATTCAAAATAATTATATACAAGTCAACTAATAAGAAAATAGACAATCCAAACAAATATATAAATTTTACAACAAAAAATATGACATACTTTATATTAAAAAGAAGCTAAGTGCAGCTGCCACTGACTTTCCTCTCCTTTTAAAATAGAGCAATTTTTTTTGTCAAGGTTGAATCCGGCCCTATGGTATCAAATGAATTGAAATTTGGCACTATGGCATTGACCGGACCTATAGCATCAAATGATTTAAAATTTGGCATGAAGATTTAAATTACATCGTCATATGTCACCTCCTATTTTGGTTACAACTGGTTATAAATAACCGATTATAATCAATATGCTTTTGCCATTCCAAAAAAAAGTAATATGCAAAGTATATCAAAGGAAACACAATATTTTTGTCACTGAACAAGAATAAGTAGCAAAATGTATAGCTCGTGAAGCGAGATTTGAGGTTGGTGAGTACCAACAAACTGCAATGTGCATGTTATACCTACGTAGCAGACAGGATGAAAGAGATTGCAAAGCGAGTTCAGTGAGTAGGTGGCGAAGACTCCTGTCTCGCTAAACAAGTTATGGGGTTGGTGAGTGTTAGCAACCAAGTCATTTAAAAAAAATCATAAGATGATAGGTCGTATTCATAGCAAGCATAACCTTATGAGGACTATTTCAAGCCATATCACTTGTGGTTTGCAACCCAGTTTCAAATGGATGAGGCAGTTTTCTAAAATATAGATTTTAGTTTGCTATTGTTACTGTGCTGAACTACTGTTGAGTTGGGAAGAGAAATATTTCTAGGAGTCAAAAGAAAGGATGGATTCAGAAATCATTAAAGTATGGAGAACTTTCCATATTTACTAAGTAAAGAAACGTGGTTTTCATACTTTCCAATCTCAGCCAAAACATGAAATCCGACAGCAAGACCTGATTTGTGGCACTGCCTTCAAACACAGGATGTCAATATAATAAAATAGATACTATATAAGTGGTAAGTAAAAGTTTGATTCACATGTAATTTTTAAAGAGTGAAAATTATTTATTAGACGAAAGTAAGAAAGAAAATTGTCTAATATTCAAATACAAACATGCTCATCCATTTTACAAAATGAAAATGAATGACTTTTAAGGACCCAAATTTTATTTTTTAAGGACTATATTTTTAAAATTATTTTCATCTAACACCTGTCCAATGTTACCTATAAGCAGGTCAATCTCCATTGTCATATTTTGTGAAAAGATTTGTCAAAAATTTTAGCAATTATGAATTCTGTCTGGTGATGTTAAAACAAAAGGTAGTGGCATACTATTCGTAATGTATAACACTGCGTGTCTTTTTCAAAATAATTAACTTCTGGAATTTGAGAATTTACAACTCAAATTAAATTTTTTAAACAAAACGTGAAAATAAAATTCGGTCAATGTAATCAAAATTCGGTCAATCCAACTCCATTTGGTAAAAGAAAATAACCCAACCACCATGATGATTCGGCAATTCTTATACAACTTATCTTACAATCACTTGTTAACATTCTGCATCCATTAAAATTAGGCTTCGTTGTAGAAATAATCCAAACTGGATGATCATTTAAACTCAAAAATATTGTAATTGCCTTGGCACAGAAAATAAGCAAAAATAAAGCCGTTTTAGGATGGATTCAATACAAAATATAAATGTAACAGAACTTTGAAAATCCAGATTCTTACTCTGGGAAAAAAAGATGGAAGCCCTATTTTATTTTGAAGTGTGTCCCATGATCTCTTTATATCATATGGGTGTTATTATTATTTTAATTTTTATTTAAAAACTACGGAACATATTTTGATGAAATTTTTTTTTATATATTTTAGAGGATAATTTGAATATTTCCTAAAATTTTCGAAGCCATTTGTGGATTTTAACCTTTTCGTGACGGTTTGCACGCCCGCATGCCGGCTGCGAACTTGCATTCAAGAATGGATGGCACGCACTCGTAAGGGAGAAAACTTTACCCTAAACAGCGAGTGGCACATCCAAGTGTTTCTATGCGAAATATTTTTATTTGAATTTATTTGTCTACTAGATGGCGTTAAATGCCCGTGGAAACAACTTCAATGTATTTTGCAGATACTTGACCTTGGCATCGGGAGGATCCAATGAATTATTTCTCCATTTGGAACGGTGAAACAAGATTTTGTAAAATAAACAGACAGCGCACTTCTCGCAGCATCAACAATTTTATAATTGAGTTCCGGGTCTCGTTTTGATTTCAGCTTTATGATTTCGTTGGCGAATCATAGGAATATAAGAGATTTTTTTTTTTTGTCTGGGTTTTAGAGACAGTGAAATTATTCGTTTATTTCGGATAAAAGAATGGGAGCAACTAACGAGTATTTTGTATTCAGATTTGTATGAAAAATATACATCAAATAAATATTTCTTTTATTCCTGAAAAAAGTAGATTTCTGTGTTGAATAGGTGATTTTTAGTGAATTTTTTTCGAAAATAAGGCTTAGCGTAAAAAGATTGCCGTCCCTTGGGAACAGTTCCGAAGCGAAGCACTCCGTCCTTTGGGCCGCCGCAGTTCCGGAATACAGCCGTCGCGAAAGGGTTAACTTTTCTTAAGAAATGTTTGAAAAATTAGGTCCCATAGGGTTCAATGTATTTCATTTTTTCAACCTGGGATCCATCCAAAACTAATTGGGTGATATTATTCATTTACATTCCCATATGTTTGTTCCCCAGATCATCTCTCAACAACATACTAAAAATTTCATTTTGATAAAATCATTTTTACGGCAGTTATTGTGCGAGCAGACAGACCGACCCAAGTCATAAACACCTAATTAAAAGTATAAATAACCAGTATTTCTTCATAGATAGAAGGATATCAAAATACATGGAAAGGTAAAATAATTTTGAATAGGTAGGAATATTTTTTACTGCTTCAGTTCTAATTTGCATTAACATTTTACAACACACAATTTAAATATTTTTCTTGGATCTAACAAATCTCTCTCAATTTTCCATGTTTCAGCTATTTGCAATTCCAAATGAAAAAAATAGTTTTGTGCCATAAACCATTTTTTTCATGTCTTTGCAACCGTAATTGTATGTGCTTCTATGAATTCTTGATAGAAATACATGGCAAGAGTCCTAAAATGTTTTTTCTAAACTGTCCATTTTGTAAAAATAAATTATGAGGGCAATTCAATCTCCCTCTATCCTCAGTGATGTGATTGAAAAAAAACTCTTTTGGATCAATTTTTGGAACAGCAAATTTCTGAAATTGTAGCAGTTTAGAGATATTATAGCAAGGCATTTTTTATTTCAACAGTATGCCGTATTCATAACAAGTAAAGCCAAGACAATAAAGTTTTAAAAATTTAATTAACAGAATTTAAGTATAAACATTTAGAATTTTCAATTAACTAAGCTAAAATAATATATAAATTGCATTAATAAAAAATTTTTATTTTTTATAAAAAAATTTATTTTCAATACATATTCTTTAATATAAAAAAACTGCAATAAATAATTTTAGTAAAGACCTATAAAACATTTTAAAATTGCAATAAATAAATTTTAACAAGATATAAAAATATAATTGAAAAAATAATTTTACACATCTAAATAAATTTTATTACATTAAATTATTAGAAAAAAATCTCAAAAAAAAAAAAAAAAAAAATGCAATATAATTTTAAAACATATTTTAAAAAATTTAAATAAATAACTTGAGATCTAAAAATATTTTATTGCATTAAATTTTTTAAAAAAGATCTAACAAAATGAAATAAATAATTGTAGGGGAAAAAATATAATATTTAAAAAAATATATAAAATAAATAATTTTAGGAAAGATCTACAAAATTAAAAACTTACAATAAATAATTTTTAAAAAGATCTAAAATAATTTAAGGGAAAATCTAGAGAAATGCAAAACATTTAAAATATGTGATATTTTCCGAAAAGGATACTGATCATTTATACTGTGCTAAAAAAAGAAATAATGCAAGAAAAAAAATAAAAATCATAAAATTAAAAATAAGCGTGATAATCCTTATAGCGCAATAAAAAATAAGAGCACTATTAATATAATAAGACCTCCATTAAATCGAAACGGAAATTTTATAAGTTAATCAAGCTAAAACAAATAAATATTATACTTAAAACTTTATTAAAATATTAAAAATTCAGTAAACTTCCTTTATAATATGGCGTGAAATTCTCTGAGTTTTCCCTGTAACAAAATTCTAGGTACTGCATACTGCTATTTTAACGCCAATTTAAAAAAATAACTTAATTGATACCGTGAATACATGACAGTGTAAAGAAAAACATTCAAAATAACTTAATGCTTTATGTTTGTATACAGTTTTGTTTGCATACAAACATAAACAACTTAATAAGGATCAGTCCGGACTTTGCCGATTTCGAAATTTTCCGGATTATAAAATTTGGATAATTTTTTTCTTTTCAAATTTTATAAGAAAATTTTGAAAAATCTGCATTGTTGTTCCAAATGATTCAAATTATAGAATGTTACCCTTCATTTAAAGGGCTTGAAAAAATATTTTGATTGATACCAAGTTTGAAAATATATCCTTGCACAGCGGTCCCTATCACGTAACATGGTAAGTACTCACTGACTCAAAACAAGGGGAGAACAGGATGTAGGGAGTAGTGACTTAGTCCGAGCAAAACAAGTCCACAGCTGATAAAAATTAGAGCTGTTCGAAAAGAAAGAAATCTAATCCTCTGATTTTGCGTGCTCTTCTGAGAAATTTTTAATTCAACACGTTTTTTCCGTTTCGAGGAATTATGCAGAATTACGTTTTCGGGTATTTTCATGAAATGGCCCAAATCGGTTAAAATTTGCTTTTTGTATTAGAATGGCACAGCCTACTTTAAATGGCGAAGTTTGGCGCAGCAATCACATCACTGTAACTTGCAGAGTTTCCCTCAGGCACTTTTGGAAGGGCGCAGCACCCTGCCTGCCCTTTTGCTACCAGAACAGGGCCCTCCTTGCCTTTTGTACAAGAACAGCACCTTCCCTGTCCTTTTGTTAGCAGATCGGATCCCCTACTTAGCCTTTTAAGAAGAGAGCAAGCAATGTCTGTCCTCAAACGAAAATGAACCAGTTCTTGTATGACCTCAGATAAGTCCCAGAGCCCTTTCTCTATGTTCATTACCGTAAATTTTGATCCTGTGTATCTCCCCCCACCCCCTCTTCCTTCAAAGAAAGAAAAAGGGTGATCTAGTGCCAGTAAAAAGAGGATTGATAGCCCCATATCACTTCTTTCCTCCATTAAAAGAAACAAAATGGAAAGGGGAATATTAAGCACATACATTCCTTCTTCCATCTGATGAAAACTTTCAAAACAGTTTTCTTGTCCACTTAAATTTTTGTTAAATTATTTCATATTTGATATGCATTTGAGTTAAAGTCCTGTAAATATAAACTCCTGTAAGCATATTTACTCTAAAACAAATATTTAAAAATATAGATTTCCGGGCTAGGGTTCTTTGCGCCCTTTGCAGGAAGATGTTTACGTTGATCCTGCTGATTCAGTCAAAACAGAGGATGATAGAAAGGGTGGGGAAGAAAAGTTGTTAGATTAGAGCAGTGATTTTAGCCGGCTTGAATGAAATATGGATAACTTATTTTCTTTATATTGTTTAGTCGCTAGTCGCTTTTTGAAAATTCTCTTAATATGCCTTCCTGCTGTAGACCGCGAAAATCGTGGCTAAGGGTACTCCCATTTGTAGTTCATGCATAGTTATCGACTGTGTATTTGTCCACGACCACACTTAGAGAGGATCGGACACCACTCAAGTGGTGGGACCCGGACTCCCCAATAATTTTTGAGGCAGAAGACATGAAAAATACACAAAAGAGGAAAATGAAATATGAAGAGGAACCTAGGAATTTGTATGGGCGGCCCTGATCTGACCACTACATGTTATAAACAATATAATGAAAACTCGCTCCGTGCAATAATGATACGCGGGCTGGATTTACTCCCAATGCAGGTCATGTAATAGCTATTGGCTGTGTATCTGACCATGGCCGTCCATAAGGATGGTCAGACACCACTCCCAATAATTTTTTGAGGGAGGAGAAGACATGAAGAATGCACAAAAGAGGAAAACGAAATATGAAGGGTAACCCAGAAATTTGTATGAGCGGCCCTGACCCGACTACTATGCAGTACGCGTTATATATAATATAAAGATAACTCCGCTCCATGCAATAACGATTCGACATATTTAATTCGCATTGCGGATTTACAAAATTAAGTGCCTTCTTTTAACGAGTGTATGCAATCCGCATACAATGCATGCAATAACGATACATGATATTATACCCTGTGCAGACGCATGCAAATCGTGTGACATTGTGTTATGTGTTAGAAACTTGGTTTTGTTTACATCGCGATTCTCGTTTCGCGGGAGCGTGACGTCATTATTAAAATGATTATTCCGTTCTCGTGAACGAATCGCGATGTGGACAAAACTTGGCTGATCATGCAAATCACCTTTCTCGCCGCTCACGCATCCTGTTTTGCATATCCAGAGGGCGTTGCCGGCAACGGTTATGTTCCGGAACGCACCCATCTTCGGGTATAAAGGCTAGACACTTTTCTGGTTTTAAGTGAGATCTGGTTTTAAGTAGATCGTTTTTGATCGACGGATCGATCACTTGGAAAGCTCGGTTGGATAGCTTGCTTATACTGATCGATGGAAGGATCTAGAAGGATCTAGATCGGGCAGACGGATCTTCGTAAAGTCATGTTTCGATGTTGTCGAAAGTTACGATAAGGTGTTTATCGGTGAACGCGGATATTTAAACTAAACTTAGTAGTTTTGATGGTTCTCAGTTAAGGAGACCATGTTTCCCGTGTTGTGGACTTTATAGTGCTGATCCGGAAAGTTTAAATTTTTGCCATAGCGTGTGCCCAGCTAGTGGTGGCGTCGGAAAGTGCACGTGGTCACGTAAGTGTGAAATGCTTTTTATTCCACTTACTTGTGTAAATAATACGTTAACCAGAAACGTGTCTAGGCATGGAACTTACACTGAAAAACCTTCATATGAGCTGTAGTGCTCATGTTTTGTAAATAGTATGCTTTAGTTATTTGGCTTACCTGTTTTCATGATATATACTGTAAGCAAATACAATGGATTCACTCTTCAATAAAAGTGATTTTGATTTAAACTGGAACTGTTCTCATTTAACACTTCTACTGCTACTTGTATTCCTACAACTACTATCTAACGTTTGTTATAGCTGCAACACTCTGTTTTAAATTTTCAACGAAGTTGTGGAACCAGAATTTCGTGGCTCATAGTTATTCTATCACCAGCTTCATCAGAAATTTAATTATATGTTAATTTTCAATATATAACTTACGGATATGATACATATTTCCGTCATTATGAACATGTGCACTATGCGGGCTTGTGGATTAACAGATTAGCCCGTTGCACGCAGGGGTCCCATTTCAGCGCGAACCTGCAAGATTCTCGTGCAATCCATAAAAAATCTCGCTTAAAAATTTAGGCTGCGCGAGAATTTCTCTCTCTCCAGTTCCGGCCTAAAATTATTTTTTCCTTCAAATTGGATACCGCGAAATCCGATGCAGACGAGCCAACTTTCCGGATTTTGGCCTGAGACTCCGGATTTTTCATTAATTCTCCGGCCTACGGATTATTAACGAAATTCTCCGGCATTTCTTGTTTGAAATGTATCAATTACCCAGACATGGTATAATTCCTCTGAAACACCGATTTTCCGCTTTTTTAGCACTGATTTCTATCTTTCCCTGAATCGTAGCAAATACATAATAAAATGCACGATAATACCAATCAAATTAACGGAGATTTACGGCCACGTGTAATGTAAATTAAGATCGTTATTGCTTATTTTATGAAAGTAATAAATATACTTTTTCAAACGTTGTCTAATTCAGCATAAATCACTAAAATGTTATTTTCTTTATTGATTTCGCATAAACAGTCCGATTACGCAATTCAGTTTGTTCTCATGAATCGCCGAGAGAACAAAAGTATCTTTTTCCATCCATCTCAATCTTCTAAATATTGCATTTTTAACTGACTAAACTAGCTTATTTTCATATTCTGATTAATTATTACGGTTAATTTCTTAATTACTTTCGTATAAACAGTGCAATTGCGTAATTTAATTACTTCGTCTGAATTACCGAGAGTACGTTAGTATATTTTCCATCCATCATTTAAATGTTGCATATTAAATCGACTAAACTAGCATATATTCATATTCTAATTAATTATTATGGTTAATATCTTAATTATTTTCACATAAACAGTGCGATTGCGCAATTCAGTTACTTTGCGTGAATTGCCGATAGTACGTTATTATATTTTTCCATCCATCTCCATCATTTAAATGTTGCATATTAGATCGACTAAACTAGCTTATTTTCATATTATGGCTAATTATTAAGGTTAATTTTTTAATTATATTTGCATAAATTATTTTGAAAAACAGATATGAACTCTATGAAGAGATATTTTACAAAAAGTGGTATTAAAGCAATGATTTAGGCAAATAAAAGGAAACCATTTTGGCAGGAATTCATTGCTATATTTTGTTTTTTATTAAAGATTAATATTTGCTACTCTCTTTAGTGAGAACTTCTGTTTTACCAAACATAAATATTTGTTTTCATTATAAAGTAATTTTCACCGGATAAAATTTAAATGTCCAAATATATGAGTTATAGTTGCTTTCTTTTTTATTACTTTCTAAATTAGAGTGGTAAAAAAAATTAAATTTTAAATTTCTCTCCTTATGGCAGAAAATCTCTCCCAAAATTTTCTGGAAGGAGAGAAATTCTCCCCCTCTTTTCCTGACTTAGTGGGAACCCTGGTTGCACGACATCCACGTATCAGATTTGAAACACAAAATAAACTCCCTTATATTAGCGGACTTGTCTTTGACCAGCTGTGCGGACGGGGCTAAGTTCCTTTTTTTCTAAGAAGTGCCCTTTTTCTGGTAACAGCACCATGCCCTTTTTTAATCCTGGGGGAAACTCTGGTAACCTGTATTCTATCTATGAAGAAATACTGATTATTTATACTCTTAATTAGGAAACCCTGCATTTAAAAATAATCACATACTGTGCCTTTCTGTTGCGTCAACTAACACCAACGACACCTCAATCTAATTATCAAAGCATTATGGCATTTTCAAGTGTATCATGCAAAGTTTTATCTCTTCTCTAACTATGCTCAGAACAAGCCATTTTAGGGTAACCTAAATTATGCTTTTATTTCTTAATTTTAAAAAGTGCTGAAATGTTTGAAAAACGTTGTTTTAAAAGAAATGTTGTTTTAAAAGAAAGTGTTAATAATCTCTGGTAGAAAAGAAACATGGAGGAGAGACCTGACATCGGAAGCAATCTTTCCAAGCACCTGCTCACAGATGTCACTGCAGCGAATGAAATAGCTGAGGACTTGGAGGAATTTCAGTACCACATCCTTCTTCTGCCCCTTCACAACGGTCTTGGACAGTTTCAGTGTGGGTCCCAATGCGCCATACAAGTCACTGCAACCAAGGAAATGCTTTACATACTTAATACATCTGTGATCACGATTGAGTGAGATATTTAAAACTTGAATGAGAATTCAAAATATTTGGTTCCAATGAAACAATTTTAACTTAAAAACATTTGCAATTAACAAAAATAAGTACACAGCACACAAAAATATAACAAGGACAGGTACCTGCATCCAGAAGTAATATGTCCCGAGGCATACCACGGTTACAGATAATACCAAACATAATATACTGGATGGTTAGAATTAAAACACCCCTACTCTGAGCTCTCTATACATCGAACTACTCAGTGTAAAGGCTCCAAAACTGTTGAACCTACTATTTAAGACATGGGGAAAGGGATTCCGCGAAAAAAAAAATTAGTTCCAGAAACATCGATAGGTGGTGCTGTACAACAGAAAATATGCTGTGAAAAGACACAAAAAAACAAACACATGCGATATGGAATTTTTCCTTTTTAATTCCTTTTGCTGATATGAAAAAAAAGAAGATAAAAAAGTGAAGAAACTTAAACTGTCATTGTAACTGCAATTTCGCACTGTAAGCACAAAAATTTGCATAAACCCTTGGTTTGCAGCTACTATGTTCTGGGCATAAAAGGGGATAAAACTGGGAAATTTTCATTCTTATCAGCGATGGCTGTCACACTGCCAGAACGCGCTTTGCTTGTGAAGCTGTTTTATGAAAACAAAGGACATGCTGCACCAGCACTTCGAGAGTTTTGTAGACTTAAGAATTTGCGAAAAGGACCTTTACTTCCACAATGATCGCTCGATTCGAGAAAACTGGACATCTTGGAGTTCAGCCAGGTCAAGGACGCAAATCGACTCATTCAGATGTCGTTGACGATGTTGCCGCCGCTATTGTTGAACAATCAATGGATAATGTTATACGCAGCATTCCCTGCATCGATAAGGTCCTTGTGATATGAATGTTTGGTACGTTTGAATAAAATGTGTTACAAATGTGTATTCTGTGTCTTTCCAGCATATTTTCTGTTGTACAGCGCCACTTATCGGTGTTTCTGGAACTATTTTTTTTTTCGCGTAATCCCTTTCCCCATGTCTTGAATAGTATGTTCAACAATTTTGGAGCCTTTACACTGAGTAGTTCGATCGATCTATAGAGAGCTCAGAGTAGGGGTGTTTTAATTCTGACCACCCGGTATAATGTGCAACATACATACATATGGCAATGTTTAATTGTTAAATTATGACATTACCAACATTAAATAAAGAACATATTTTACATTTACAATGTCTTTTCCTCAGACATACTAGTAAAGGATTCTGGCAGCTTAATCCTCAAGTGATGATGAAAGAGCAATGAAAAGATACAGTATACTATCATACACTACAGTACACTAGTATCACAAGTAGTTTCAAAAGATGACAAACCAATAAAACTCATTTATTTCTATCAAAGCACTGCCCAAGCAATGATAAAACATGTTATTGTGATGTGTTATTTTGTAATAGATATCTTATGTACGCATCTATACATAACCTGCAATAAAAGAAAAATTCATAGTTCAAAGAATGCAGACCCAGTTTTTATTTGAACCTAATAATCCCTTTATTTCTTTCATTTTTTTTTTAGCCACAGCAAACTGCAAAAAACTGAACAAGAAGATATGGGAGCACGATTTTACAAATGAGAAATTTTGGCAGTACATATTCAAAGACAAATGAATACTGTTATTGAAATTTGAAAATTTGGATGGCGAAATGAAGCCTCCTACTTTGAAATAGGAATAACTCTGTACTGGAAGCAGTATAAACAAAAAGTCATTGGGTCAACAAAAAGTCATCTGATACAAACTAAGTACAAATAAATGTCATCAGCGAAATTTAAAAATTCTGAGGTGGACTTTGTTGTTTCTCCAACCCTTATCCTCTTCGGAACTTTAAAATTCAATTTTGTCCTGCATTTGTACTTAGTTTGTATGGGATTGTACTGCAAAAATTCTAGCCCCCCATCCCCCATTTTGATAAGAAAGTAGTACAAACAAGAACTTTCACAATACAATTCAGTACAAATGAATGGTGTCAGTAAAATTTCAAAATTCTTCGGTTCCCCATTTTTCAATCTTGCACTTTGAAACAGAAATAACTCTGTACTGGAAGCAGTACAAACAAATGACATTGAGATTTGGAAATGAGGATGAGCTGACAAAATGAACTCTCCCAGTTTAAATGAGAATAATTATGTACCACTAGTAGTACAAACAAACTACAAATGAATGCTATACAAGGTGTACATCATTCAAATTGGGCTGTACATCATTGAAATTGGGAAATTTGAAGGTAGAGGCTGGTAAAATATTATCTCTCACATTTTAATCGAAATAACTATGTACCAAAACTGGACAAAAAATGTTGTAGTAAAATCCAGGACCAAATGTTTTTCAGTATAATATAGTGTGTGTACAAAGAAAGTACAAATGAAAGGCATCAGTGAAATTTTGAAATTCCGAATTAGGGGCTGCCATTTCTCCAGTTCCGGTACTTTGAAATAGAAATAACACTGTACTGTAAGTGATATAAAAGAAAACTTTTATGGTACAACCTGGAACCATAGTTCAAATAGAATCCGTGAATTTTTAAAATTTTAAGAAAGGGCTGCAGTTTTTCTATCCTTCCTACTTTGAAATGAGAATAACTCTACCAGAAGTGGCACAAAAGAAAAAATTTATGGTACAATCTAGTAAAAATGTAATATAAATGGCAAAATTTTGAAATTCTATTGTATGTGCTGCAATTTCCATATCTTTGTAATAAAAATAACTCTGTACCGGAAGCAATGCGCAAACAAAAAACAGTATTCAAAATTAGAAATTCGGAGGGGGGGAATGTGGATTACGCAATCTATGTAACGGAACTAAGCCACAATTTCTTGCTGTTAATGAGGAAAAACAATAATTCTCGATTATTGCACTCTATGGAAAGGAAACAGCGAGTCTGTCGCATCATCTCAGAATTTATGAACATGTAATACTGAAAGAAAATATTATTTCTTTAAATAAAGTTGAATGGATGAATATTCAATCAATGAGCATTTTGCTTTTAAGGTGGGAGCTAAATCCTTTTTTGGTGCAGAACAGCTTAAACACTGTATTATTGTAAGTGGATGGACATTATAGCAGTTTGATGCAATTGGCGGAGGTGTAACATATCTGCAAATATGTTTAAAAAATAGATTTTTTTTTGTATATAACGCAAAATAATTACAAAAATTTTACCTGATGCAAATTAATTGCAAAAGTGGGAGAAAAATAATCATTGATCATTTCCCTCGTGATATGGAATGAACTGCTGCTTGCAGGCACAGGAGAATAAATTCCTAGATGCGAGGGAAAGTAAAAAGGAAGAAAAACACAAATCCTTTTCCAAGTGAAAAATGCTGAGACTGCTTTTATTTAAAGAGCAGAATCTTGCCAATTGCAATGGCGTGCTGCGATAAACACATGCAGCTTGAACAAAATAGTTTATAGAAGCTGATTGCACAAGGGGTTATATATGATAAACTTTAGTTACCTTCATTGATATGCCATTCATCCAGAACACAAAACTAATTCCGTAACATTAATGTTGAACTAGAATCAGTCGTTTTTGCTTTTAAGTTTAAAAACAGGAAAAATCACTGGTATATTATGATAAAAAATGACTGCTAGTGATATGTAACCTTCACACACAGACTAACTCATCTGAAATGAACTTTTAACCTTCATCACAGTAATTGACTAAGATCATGACTTTATATCTGAAACCTCGACTAAACTGTTGACTGGATAAATACGAACTTCTGATCATCTAAGAGATAGATCCAAGATAATGACACATTGAAAAATGAAAAAAGAAGATGTACTTGGGTACTAGATAAGCGGATATTCAATTTGACGCAGTTCATGAAATTTTGAGGCACGGCCAGAATTTTCATGACCCATTTTTTTTTCTAAATTTTCAGGACTTGTAGATATCCTATCCATGAGCTCTCGGGAGGAACCAGCAGCAAATAGAATCCCAACTTTTCTCACCTAGCTAAAGACTCAAAATTTACTATGTGGAATGATGATTCAAAAAGCTTTGCATTCACACACTTACCTTTTGTAGTAGGAAAATATGCTAATAGTTAAATTTTTGCAAAAGGAAATATGGCAAACTCACCTCAGCTGTACCCAGTGGGGGTTGTAGGGCCTGGATTTAGACAAGAGGTCCACCTGTAAAAGATAACACAATACAAGAAAAGCTCACAACATAATGGGTAAACAAAAATAAATGTCATTTTTTAGAATATTAAATGGCAATGTTAAGAACAAAGTCCCCAGTTCACATACAGAATATTTTTTGTAGACAGACATTTTCCTACATTTGTTGGAGTGTTATTTCTGAAGAAGGAAGCTCTTTGTGCCTCTGAAATGTTAAATGTTAACATTATTACCATTTGCAGTTACATGCCGTGTTATTAAATAGTTACATGCTATGTTATAAATGAGTGTTTGCTTTGTAGTAGATTGAGTGATTTCATGAAAATACTCAAAGACAATTTAAGGATTTTCTTGTATGACATCAGAGTAGTGTAGCTCATGAACGCTAAACTTTAACATTAAAGTGAAATTTCTTCAAAGCTTTTACAAAAATTGTTACGAAGTTGGTACAACTCATATGAAAACCTAACACAAGATGAATCTGATTCAAATCTATATCAAAGCTGGTGTGAATCTGACATGAAGATGGATCATACGAAACTCTTATGAATCTGACACAAAGCTCTTATGGAATTCTAGCACCAATGCAAAACTAATTTCTCACCAAAATATCTGCTGCTAAATACTCCTAGTTATGATGCTCATATGAAAACCTAACACTAGATGAAGCTGATTCAAATCTATATCCAGTTGGTTGGTTGATTATGGTTTAATGGCACACGATCCAAAGAGGATATGCTGCGCCAGACATACGGTACCGAAATACATAAAATAGTATGGATTAAAACACGTGTATAATTTAAAAGAGCGATAATGTGTGAAAAACCATGACTATGGAACATGTACAGCAATGCAAAATGAGATGAAAAATGTCTAAAAGGTTATAAAAGGTGAAGTTAAAAATGATGGGAAAAACCAATGTCCAATAGGAATGGGAAAAGCTCCAAACGAGGATGTTCTCCAATCCATTCTGCCAAATGTCTTGAAATGCTTGAAACGAAACTGTTTATATTTAGTACACTCAATTAAAATATGTTTGATACTTGCTGAAGTCTGACAACTATTACAAAAGGATTCAAAAAATCTGGAACATGCCATGGAGGTGTTTCAAAACACTTTGTTTTCCTTACATTTAGATCTACTTGTGGGGTTGTTGATAATATATTTCATATCCGCTTGCCAAAAGAAGGAATGCATGAGGGTCTGTGGTCGTAGAGTCAATCATAATGCTCATCTAGTATTAATCGTTGCAGAGGGTGGTTCTGTAAGGACATGACCCGATAGTAATAATTCAGCATCAACTGTTCACGCCTGAATTCTAGAGGTGGCTCATTGCAGTACACATATAAGCTTTGAACAGGAGATGTTCTAAAGGCACCTGAACATATACGTAATGCTTTATTATGTATTGTGTGTGGAGTTTTTGGAAAACAGATGTTCGTGCACTCCCATAAACATTGCATCCATAATCAATCTTGGAACGAATAATCGCCCTATATACACGTAGCATTGTAGTTGTATCTGCACCCCATTTTGTATTTGACAGAACTTTTAAAATGTTAATGGCTATCTCACATTTCTTTCTCAGTTTCTGAACATGGGGTAGGAAGGTGAGTTTTCTATCAAACCAGACTCCAAGAAATTTCACTTCATCAACAACAGCAATTTTAGCATACTCCATGAACATCTCTGGAGGTAAGTGTAGACCTCGTTTATGGTGAAGTGAACACAACAAGTCTTTTGGATTAAAAACCTGAATCCATTTAGATTAGACCATCGCAGAATGCCATTTACTACAGTTTGACACTGTCTTTCAATGGTTCGCATATCATGTGCTTGGTATGAAACTTGCAAATCATCCACATAGAGGCTTTTATGAACTGATAATGGTAGATGTGACGGAATTATGTATTATATCCATAAGTTATATATTGAAAATTAACGTATAATTAAATTTCTGAAGCTGGTGATAGAATAACTATGAGCCACGAAATTCTGGTTACACAACTTCGTTGAAATATTTAAAACAGAGTGTTGCAGCTATAACAAACGTTAGATAGTAGTTGTAGGAATACAAGTAGCAGTAGAAGTGTTAAATGAGAACAGTTCCAGTTTAATTCAAAATCACTTTTATTGAAGAGTGAATCCATTGTATTTGCTTACAATATATATCATGAGAACAGGTAAGCAAACACCAAAGCATACTATTTACAAAAACATGAGCACTACAGCTCATATGAAGGTTTTTCAGTGTAAGTTCCATGCCTAGACACGTTTCTGGTTTAAGTATTATTTACACAAGTAAGTGGAATAAAAGCATTTCACACTTACGTGACCACGTGCACTTTCCGACGCCACCACTAGCTGGGCACACGCTATGGCAAAAACTTTAAACTTTCCGGATCAGCACTATAAAGTCCACAACACGGGAAGCATGGTCTCCTTAACTGAGAACCATCAAAACTACTAAGTTTAGTTTAAATATCCGCGTTCACTGATAAACACTTTATCGTAATTTTCGACAACATCGAAACATGACTTTACGAAGATCCGTCTGCTCGATCTAGATCCTTCCATCGATCAGTATAAGCAAGCTATCCAACGAGCTTTCCAAGCGATCGATCCGTTGATCAAAACGATCTACCTTAAAACAAAGCGATCTCCTTTAAAGCGATCTCACTTAAAACCAGAAAAGTGTCTAGCCTTTATATCCGAAGATGGGTGCGTTCCGGAACATAACCGTTGCCGGCAACGCCCTCTGGATATGCAAAACAGGATGCGTGAGCGGCGAGAAAGGTGATTTGCATGATCAGCCAAGTTTTGTCCACATCGCGATTCGTTCACGAGAACGGAATAATCATTTTAAAAATGACGTCACGCTCCCGCGAAACGAGAATCGCGACGTAAACAAAACCAAGTTTCTAACAATCGGCCCCCTCATGCAAAAACACCAACTCTCGGCGCCCATGCTTTCATCCAACAAAAGGTTATTCTAAGAATCAAAGTTCTTAGTATCCTAAAAACATAATGTATGCATACACAAAATTTTATACATTAAAGAAATTTATAACACTTATAACATTTAGAAAGTGAATAGCCTTTTCTCAAAATGGCAACAATCAAATGAGTACACTTATCTATTATGCAGATCATAAACATTCTTTAAATTACATGTTTAAGGATAACATAGTCAAAGAAAACAGTATAACCATACTATTGCCCTTTCTTAAGTACTAGCTCATACTGAAGAAAGCTATTTTCTTTGCTATTTTGAAAATTAAAACAAACATTAAGTTTAAAATTTAAAAGTCTAAAGATATCAAAAATTTTAAGCTCTAGAAAAATTTTAGGTATAGTTATCAATTTTAACATTTAAGATTAAAAATTTAAATCTAAACATCAAATTCAAGTTTGTAGAAAATTTAATGTATAACTATGAAATTTAACATTTAAGATTAAAAATTTAAGTCTAAACATCAAATTCAAGTTTGTAGAAAATTTAATGTATAACTATGAAATTTAACATTTAAGATTAAAAATTTAAGTTTTATTATCTTAGCCCATAACTAGTATACACACTAAATACCCAATACAATGGCAATGATAATAAAAGATACAGAAGGTAAATATACATATGAGATAAACACAGATTAAAAATTTTATGTTTCATGTGAATTATATCAATAATGTACATTCAGACACATATTTATTCACATAAGCGAAAATGCATTATGCGTGTAGTAAAAAATGGATATATATTTTTCAAGTGTAATGTGAGAAAAGTAACAGTTCATTGTTACATAACAATATATACTCAAGATACATTTCATTTGTATCAATGAGAGAGGAATAAATTATAAAATACCCGGACCATTTATACTTTGAAAATGTGAAAAAAAAATTTAAAGTAAAATTTTTATTTGAACAGTTAAATTTTATATTTTAAAGATATCATTACTAAATTTTAAAACTCTATCTTTAGTCATTGGCTTCGTGAAGTAATCTGCTACGTTATCTTTAGTATTAACAAAGTTAATTTTAAAAGACTCGTTTACAACTAAGTTCCTTAAAAAGTGATACTTTATATCTATGTGCTTAGTTCTATTATTCTCAATGGGGGAATTTGAAAAGTTTATTGCTGCCTGGTTGTCACAAAAAATTATACAATTATTTTTGTTAAATTTTAAACCTAGCATTTTACATTCCTCCAAAATGTTTTGCATCCATATCATTTCTTTAGCGACCTCTGCCAACGAAACATATTCAGCTTCCATCGTTGACAGACTAACACACTTGTGCTTAAATGTCCGCCAAGAAATTGGTACTTTATCAATCATGAACAACATACCACCAAGTGACACTCTGTCATCTCTATTGGCTGCAAAATCTGAGTCTGAGTAGCAGTTTAGCCTTAAATCACAAATATTTGACAAATTTAACATATACTCTCTGGTCTTTTCAACATATCCCATTAACTTTAATAATGCATCCCAATGCTTTATTCCTGGATTCTCCTGAAACTGAGATAGTATATTTACTGCATAGCATATGTCTGGTCTAGTTCTGCTAGACAGATAGGCTAGGCATCCAATCAAGCTTCTGTAAGGGAAACCCTGCATTTGTGTTAATTCACTATCATTCATTGGGCAATCAATTTTACTTAAGATGTTACCCTTTGTAATAGGTAGTGAGGAAATTGGATATTTGAACCTTTTAAACATCTGACAAACTTTGTCAATGTAATCACCTTGATGTATATAAAATTTGTCTTCAATCTCCTTAAATTCCACACCCAAAAGTCTTTTGACTTTTCCCAATTCTTTGATATCAAATTCTTTACTCAAAAGTGAAACTGTATGGTCTATATCATTTTGTTGTTTAGCAAACAAAATTATGTCGTCTATGTAAATCAGCATTAATACTTTATTCTGATATGTATAAGCACAGTTGCACCATTTAAATTTTAAAAAGTTTAATTTTTTCAAAGTGGTGTCAAGCTCTGTATACCATTCCCTTCCGCTTTGGTGAAGGCCATATATTGCTTTCTTAAGCAAACAAACATATTGAGGCTGATTTGGATCGACATATCCATGTGGTTGTTTCAAGAAAATTTTATCATTCAACTTTGCATAAAGATATGCGGACTTAATGTCCAGTTGAAAATGTTTCCATTTAAGCATGCAAACGAATATGGAGAAGAAAGCTCTGATTAAACTAAAATTAATCACAGGGCTAAACACTTCATCATATGAGTCCCCTTTTATCTGGGTATATCCTTGAGCTACTAGGCGAGCTTTGAATCGTTTAACATTTCCCCTTTTATCCTTCTTAATGGTATAAACCCATCTACTTCCTATAATTTTTTGTTGTGAGATGGGTGCAGGCACTAAGTCCCAGACACCCCTCTCTTGCATTGTAGCTATCTCATCATCCATGGCTTCTTGCCATTTATTGGACTGGGGAGATTCTATTGCCGATTTATAGCTCTTGGGTATCAAGATCTCAACATTGCTTGCTTCTGGTTTTCTTTTGATATCACTTACCCCCTTTTTCTCTCTAAAATTAAACATTTGCTGATCATAATGAATGTTAGCTTTTCCACAAAACTTTCTGACATCATTATGAGATCTCAGCCTTTTATTGTCACCTTTTACTGAGTAGTAAATATCCGTCCTACTCCCATCAGGCCTAGGTACTGCTTTCCGTATCCAGTCAATATCTGAGCAGGGTGTCAGACCAGAATCAGCAGGAGAGTCCTCATCCCCACTAGATTTACTAGTGTCACGGCTCTCACCTGCTTCTTCCTCTGACACTCCTCCTAAGCATTCTGATTCCGAGTCAATCGACTGAGTAACGTTCGATTTCCTCAAGGTGATTCCTTTAGGGTAATTAGGGCCCAGGACGCCTTCCGCTGCCACTCCTTCCTCAAACCTTACATTAGAAGTTTCCTCAACTTTCTTTTTATCCGCTATATAAATCCTATAGCCTTTGGTGCTTTCGGCATATCCGACCATTATTCCTATTTGGGCTCTCATATCCAACTTATTTCTAATTTGTTTGGCTGTGCCCACATAGGCTTTGCACCCGAAAACTTTGAGGTGAGCAACGGCTGGCTTCCTTCCATAATATAACTCGTGTGGAGTTTTGGTTTTGAACTTATGACATATTCTGTTCTTGGTGTGTGTAAAACACAAAATCGCTTCTGCCCACATTCTGTTATCAACCTTGCTTTGATCAAGCATAGCTTTCACACAATCTAGTGCAGTCAGATTAAATCTTTCAGAAACCCCGTTCTGTTCGGGTGTATATACATTTGACCTTTCCGATTTAATCCCCAATTTATTTAAGTATGCCTTGAACTGGTTGTGACAGAACTCCATACCATTGTCCGTACGGATACACAAAATCTTTTTGCCTAGCTGCCTTTCTTCCTTAGCTTGGAATTCTTTAAATATCTTAAACACCTCTGATTTTTGTTTCATTATATAAACAAACACTTTCCGGCTGAAGTCGTCAGTGATTGTCAAAAAGTATCTGTTTCCGCCCATTGAAGCTGTAGGTAAGGGACCACACACATCCATATGGAGTAATTTTAAAGGTTTAGTGGACCTTATCCTACCAATTGGCTTAAAAGAAATTCTCTTAGACTTTGCTAACTTACAGTGTGTACAGTTAATTTTTGCATATTTTAGTCTAGGGAGTCCATTAGCCGCGGAAACTTTACTTGTCTGATATAAATAATCAGAGTTAATGTGGCAATATCTCCTATGCCAGAGTTCCGTTTTATTCAAAACCTCAGAAACCGCACAACTTGATTTCTCATTAACCTTTTCTTTTGACCTCGACTTCACCTCAGAGTTACGTTTACTTTTATTTATTCTAGGCAAATTTTTCATTTTGTCAATACTGTTTTTCTTATTTAGGGGTTTTCTATCTTTCTTAGAATTTTTATCCCTACCCTGATCCTTTCCTTTAGTTTTACGGTCTTCAATATTGTTATTTGCAGTCTGAACTTCGTATTGAGGTTTTAAAAAATATAACCCTTCTTTTCGCTTAGCATAGAAGAATTTTTCTCCCTTTGGAGTGTAAAACCACAATACCCCATTAGCCCCTTTAAAAGTATACCCCTGTTCCTCAAGAACAGATGCGGCTAATAAGTTTCGTCTTAACTTAGGCGAAAACATTACATCAGACAAAACAATATTACTTCTTATGTTCTGAAACTGAACATACATTTTGACCGTACCGATAGCCTCAACTGGGCTCTCAATATCACCCACTGCTAGCGACATAGATGCACCTTTGCTTTCCTTAAATTTTGAGAATAAATTAATATCATTGCAAAAGTGCCGCGTAGCAGCGGTGTCAATTACCCAGCTGAGTCTATCGCTAGGATCCTGCACAGTATTAGCTTCAACTCTAGCAGATGAATACAATTCAATTATATTTGAGCTAGACTTAAGAATAGGGCAATTATTCTTTAAATGACCAGCCTTCTTACAAAAATAACATGGTCCTATGACCCTTTTAACTGGTTTAACACTTTTAAACACTTTGTTATTTTTACACTTTACATTTACATTACTCTGAGACAAGAATACAGATGAATTTAGACTTACATTGTTTCTATCACTACGGAGTTGCCGGATACGTCCTTCTTCCGCAGACAATTCATGTTGGATTTTCTCCAAAGTGAAATCTTTGTCCTCCCATCTGTAGATTAGCTGAACTATTCCCTGGAAGTCATCAGAGAGGTATCTTATGGCCTGGAATGCCACATAGACGCTTTCCACCGGATGCTTGACGTCCTTCAATTTGGCGACCGCCTTCTTCAAACGCGTACAGAAGATATCCACCGGTTCATCTGGCTCCGGACGTAGGCTGAAGAACTCATCCAGTAAACGCACCAGGTTGGCGCGAGTCGGCGCGTCGAAGTGCGTTTTTAACTTATCCCACGCATCTGCCGGATCGTCGTTAATGTCAATTAACTCTTGGTAATCAGATGAAACATTCTGGAACAGGATCGCTAACGTGCGGTCCTTTCTGCGCATGTGATCTTCATAATCACGGCGTGACGTTTTTTCATCCACCGGTAACGCTGTTCGGTCTACAAATCCGAAACAGCCCTCTCCTTTTAGAGCGAATGAAACTTCATTCCTCCAAGTGACGTAATTGTCTCTAGTTAATGCAGTAATTTTATTTGCCTCCATGGCAAGGTGGCCTTTTGGAACTGAGCTGAACAGTTGTTTTGTTTACACTTTCGTCGACATGCAAATGGCGCCGTCCGCGGCCCCCGTCAACAGGATTCGTTGGAACTCTAACACTTCTAAATTTTTAACGTTGTTATGGGGAGCACTGGCCCATAACCTTTGACGGAATTATGTATTATATCCATAAGTTATATATTGAAAATTAACGTATAATTAAATTTCTGAAGCTGGTGATAGAATAACTATGAGCCACGAAATTCTGGTTACACAACTTCGTTGAAATATTTAAAACAGAGTGTTGCAGCTATAACAAACGTTAGATAGTAGTTGTAGGAATACAAGTAGCAGTAGAAGTGTTAAATGAGAACAGTTCCAGTTTAATTCAAAATCACTTTTATTGAAGAGTGAATCCATTGTATTTGCTTACAATATATATCATGAGAACAGGTAAGCAAACACCAAAGCATACTATTTACAAAAACATGAGCACTACAGCTCATATGAAGGTTTTTCAGTGTAAGTTCCATGCCTAGACACGTTTCTGGTTTAAGTATTATTTACACAAGTAAGTGGAATAAAAGCATTTCACACTTACGTGACCACGTGCACTTTCCGACGCCACCACTAGCTGGGCACACGCTATGGCAAAAACTTTAAACTTTCCGGATCAGCACTATAAAGTCCACAACACGGGAAACATGGTCTCCTTAACTGAGAACCATCAAAACTACTAAGTTTAGTTTAAATATCCGCGTTCACCGATAAACACTTTATCGTAATTTTCGACAACATCGAAACATGACTTTACGAAGATCCGTCTGCTCGATCTAGATCCTTCCATCGATCAGTATAAGCAAGCTATCCAACGAGCTTTCCAAGCGATCGATCCGTCGATCAAAACGATCTACCTTAAAACAAAGCGATCTCCTTTAAAGCGATCTCACTTAAAACCAGAAAAGTGTCTAGCCTTTATATCCGAAGATGGGTGCGTTCCGGAACATAACCGTTGCCGGCAACGCCCTCTGGATATGCAAAACAGGATGCGTGAGCGGCGAGAAAGGTGATTTGCATGATCAGCCAAGTTTTGTCCACATCGCGATTCGTTCACGAGAACGGAATAATCATTTTAAAAATGACGTCACGCTCCCGCGAAACGAGAATCGCGACGTAAACAAAACCAAGTTTCTAACAAGATGGTTTAAAATACTGTTGATTTTTATGGAAAATAGAGTCACACTCAACACACTTCCTTGTGGTACTCCCTCCTCTTGTACATGAGGGTTTGAAAGAACAGTACCAATACGAACTTTGAATGTCCTATGTGCTAAAAAGTTTTGTATAAAAATGGGAAGATTTCCTTTTAAATTAAAATCAAAAAGGTCCTTAATAATACCATAGCGCCATGTGTGATCATAGACTTTGTCAATATCATAAAATATTGACACAAAATGATTTCGCCTAAGGTAGGCAGTCCTGATCTGGGATTCCAGAGCAATAATATTGTCAGAGGTAGATCTTCCTCTTCGAAAACCACTTTGATGTGGAGATAAAAGTTCATTTGTTTCTAGGAAATAAACAAGTCGGGCATTTACCATTTTTTCCATAATTTTGCAAATACAGCTTGTCAAAGCAATGGGTCGGTAACTTGAAGGACTTTTGGGGTCTTTTCCTGGTTTTATAATGGGTATGGTGATTGCTCTTTGCCAGGAGGTCGGAAACTGATGTTCCATATAAATCCTGTTGTACTGATATAAAAGGTTCAATAAAGACTCGTGAGAAAGGTGTTTCAGCATAATATAATAGACACCATCTGGCCCACTGCTGGTTCCTTGAGTCTGTGACAATGCTGTAAGAAGTTCAAACTCTGTAAACGGAGATTGTATGGCAAGTGTTTGGCTTGTGAGAAGACAATTGGTTTCTTTTCTGATCTGATGTGACAGGAATGGTTCTGAATAACTTGCTGAGTTTGAAACATCTGCAAAGGCTTTGGCTATTTCATCTGCTATTTCTGCTGGAGAGCTAATAATTGAGCCATTACTATTTATAACAGATATGGGATGGTCATTATAGACACCGGAACACTTTTTTATCTTTTGCCATACTTTCTTGCTGGAAATGGAAGAGCTGGTCCACTGACATACTCCTCCCATGACTCTCTTTGTCTTTGTCTGCGTATCCTATGAGCAACTGCTTTTGTATATTTAAATGCAGTAAGATTATCAGTCGTAGGATATCTTCGAAATTTGGCCCAGGCCTTCTTTTGTTTTTGTATGACTCGTGACATTCTTCATTGCACCAAGGAAAGCGATACTTATGTTTTTCCAGAACTCTTAGGGATTGTAGTATTAGCAGCCTTAATCAAGAGATTTGTAATATTATTTACAGCTGTATCGATGTCACAGCTCTGAACTGCGTCATCAGCTATCACAGCTTGGGAAGTAAATGTCAACCAATCAGCTCTTGAAAAGATATATCGCGATGGTTTCACAGGTTATCTGATTTGACTGTTAGAGGGAACAATGGGAAAATGGTCACTATTGTGTAGATCTTTGTCGACTAAAAAGGACCAATATGGAAGGACTGATGGGGAACAAAAAGCAAGATCAATAGTGTGGAATGGAAGATGAGCTTGGTTGATGAAAATAGGTATGTTCATTGCTATTTAATAGACACAGGCTGTGATCACTAATACACTGTTCAATTTGCTGTCCTCTGTGATTCATGTCAGAACTACCCCAAAGAGGGTTGTGACCATTAAAGTCACCCAATATTACGAATGGCGGAGGTAGTTGACCAATCAAATCATCAAGTTCCTTGTGATCAATATTATCATTTGGTGGAATATAAATACAGCATATTGTAATCAATGTCTTAATACGGATACGAGCAGCAACAGCTTGTAAGTTAGTGGTAAGTTGTACATTGGAGGTAGGATAGTCTTGAGAAATTAGCAAGGCTACTCCCCCAGAAACCCTGATGTTTTGATCAAAAGTTTTGCGAATGCAAGTAAAATGTTTATAACAGATATAAGATGCTATTGTTAGATTTTAAAAAAGTTTCTTGAAGACAGACACAAATGGGATGATAAGTATTAATTAAGGATTTAACCTCAAACAACTTGGTCTGTAAGCCACGGCAGTTCCAAGAAATCAAAGAAGCTATTATGTAGGTTTTTTCTTTTTTAGTGAACGAGAACTGTTCACCCTAGACCTATTGGATGAAGGTGGCAGCACATCCGTCAACATTGTTTCGTCATCCGAAACACATAGTTGTACTGCATCATCAATATTGGCATCATTTTTTGCATATACTCTTTTTAATGATTTTCTAGGTGCAAGTTCGTCTTTCTTATTTTTTAATTTAGATTTTTGGTTGGATTTTTTTTTGTTCATTGTAGTATGTTTCATTATCCCCACTAGTACTTGGTTTATTTGGCTGTGAAAACTCTGGTCTAAAAGTTGCTAAGGGTATGGCAGATTTAGGTTTAAATTGAGTACTTGATGGGTTAGTAGGATTTGGACTGTCTTCGGGCACAGAGATAGGTTCGGTTTGTGTAGCAATAGATCTTTTCTTACATTACGTGGCAACAGAAGTTGAAGATTTAGTGGTTACAGTGGCATAGGATACATCTTTAGGTGTATGTGCTATTACTATTTTACATGCTTCAGGAAAAGAAATATTATTATTGATTTTAACAGTTTGTATTTCTTTTTCAATCTTCCATTTAGGGCATGATTGATTGTGCATATATGATGGGTGTTCACCATCACAATTAACACACCGAAATTATTTTGTACAATTTTCAGATTTATGTCTGGGTTCAGCACACCGGGCACATGTTTCATATTTCCCTCTGCATGAATTTTTAGAATGTCCATATCTTTGGCACTTAAAGCACCTTAATGGATCTGGAATGAAAGGACGGACTTTGCACATCAGATAGGATGCTTTAATGGTTTTTGGTAAATCTGGTGAGTTAAAGGTAAGTATGAGGTGTTTAGTTGGTAAGACTTTCCCTTCTCTATGAATGTTGATACGTCTTACAGTGCACACATTTTGGTCAATTAAATTGTTCAAAATTTCTTCCTCACTGTCATAAATTAGATCTGATTCGGAAATTACACCTCTAGAAGAATCAAGTGACATATGTATGTTCACTGTGATCTTGAAACTTCCAATATGGGTCATTTTCAATATGTTTGTTGCTTGAGCATTTGTGGTAACTTTAAACAAAAAGGTCACCAGATCTTAGTTTTTTAACACTTTTTGTATCACCTACATAGGCAGCTATACTTTTTTGAATCAAAAAAGGTGAAACATTTGCAAAAGTTCCTTCAGACTTCTTTATGATGAAATATCTAGCTTTTGAGGCATTACATGATGTTACACAACTTTGTCCCATACCTCTGTGAGTCACATCTTTTGGCTTTGAGGATTCAGAGATCTCAACCTCTCAGCCCTATCCATACATGATATATTTGGAGGAACAGCATTTTTCTCATCTGAAGAAGAGCATGAAGAACCCGAGACAGAAAGCAATCTCAAATTCTCCATGCTTGTAACCGCTAATAAAAAATCAGTTTACTTCCAGATCGATTGAGACCCCCGCAAGGCTCCGTCTCCCCACATTTTCTAACATGCCAAGTGTCACCAGAGTCATTCGCAAAGCCAGATGATGGAGAGCGGGCCATAACGTGCACCTGGTGCACAGGGCCCATGGACCAGCAAGGATCCATGAGGGATTTCTCGTTATAAAACACTCTCCACAATCCAACCAACCCAACCAAGGGACTCACCTCTGGAATCGTTTACTGCAAACGTTTCTCGAAAGCAAAACTACTGATGCACGCAGCTCTACCCCTTTCGCATCACACCCACATGAATCCATTCCCGAGCCAAAACGGTGTACCTTATAAGCAGAGGACAAAGCGTGGTACTAGGGCCCATAGAGCAGATGTGACGTTTACTAAGGGCTCGGTATTGATGACACCAGCAGCTGAGAGGGACAAGAAACACAAAACACAAAAGGAAAAAAAAAGGAGAAAGGAGGATAGACAAAAAAAAAATGAGAAGGAAAAAGAAAGAGAGAGAAAGAAAAAGGAAAGAAAAGCCTTGCTAAGGTACCTCGGGATTGCAACACTAAAGAAGTGAACCCCTGAGGGGCAAATCTATATCAAAACTGGTGTGAATCTGAAGATGGATGATACGAAACTCTTATGAATCTGACACAAAGCTCTTACGGAATTCTAGCACCAATGCAAAACTAATTTCTCACCAAAATATCAGCTGCTAAATACTCCCAGTTATGATGCCATATGAAAACCTAACACAAGATGAAGCTGATTCAAATCTATATCAAAGCTGGTGTGAATCTGACATGAAGATGGATAATACGAAACTCTTATGAATCTGACACAAACCTCTTACGGAATTCTAGCACCAATGCAAAACTAATTTCTCACCAAAATATCTGCTGCTCCCAGTTATGATGCTCATATGAAAACCTAACACTAGATGAAGCTGATTCAAATCTATATCAAAACTGATGTGAATCTGAAGATGGATGATACGAAACTCTTACGAATCTGACACAAAGCTCTTATGGAATTCTAGCACCAATGCAAAACTAATTTCTCACCAAAATATCTGCTGCTAAATACTCCTATTTATGATGCTCATATGAAAACCTAACAAAAGATGAAGCTTATTCAAATCTATATCAAAGCTGGTGTGAATCTGACATGAAGATGGATAATACGAAACTCTTATGGATCTGACACAAAGCTCTTACGGAATTCTAGCACCAATGCAAAACTAATTTCTCACCAAAATATCTGTTGCTCCCAGTTATGATGCTCATACGAAAACCTAACACTAGATGAAGCTGATTCAAATATATATCAAAACTGGTGTGAATCTGAAGATGGATGATACGAAACTCTCATGAATCTGACACAAAGCTCTTACGGAATTCTAGCACCAATGCAAAACTAATTTCTCACCAAAATATCTGCTGCTAAATACTCCCAGTTATGATGCTCATATGAAAACCTAACACTAGATGAAGCTAATTCAGATCTATATCAAAACTGGTGTGAATCTGAAGATGGATGATACGAAACTCTTATGAATGTGACAGAAAGCTCTTACAGAATTCTAGCACCAATGCAAAACTAATTTCTCACCAAAATATCTGCTGCTAAATACTCCCAGTTAGCCTTGCCAACACTTGAAAGTAACCGAGTTAACAAGATGAACATTTAGCTAATCTTAAGGCACCAAGTGGCACACAGAAATAATTTATGAATTCAAGAAGACTTCATGAGAATGAGGACAGAGTATCAATACAATGGAAATGCCACATACCCACTCACTTCAATGTCAAAATAATCTATTTTACTAATGATATTTCACGAGACAAAAGCAAAAAACACAGCTAATTATAATTATCCAATTCAATTGGATCAAGCCGTTTTTGATTTGCAAATGTGTTATGTTATCCAAAAGTGGCACACCCTGGGAATGTCTGCAATTCAAGATTGGATTCGACTCAAAGCAGTTTTCATGGTTCTGAAGTATCATTTGGATGAATCTTCGAGATGGTGAGCTGTTAATTTTTTTCTTTTGTTTAAACTGTTGAGCAAGTTAACTGGCCAATCAAATTGTCTGATTTGAACCAAATTGAGAACTTATGGGACGCCCATGGAAGATCTGTTTCATGGCGGCAATGCCTTGAGAGTGATTAACCATCTTGTGGAGTGCATGAAATCGCATTGTGATATGTGTATACAAGTGAGGGGAGATCATATTCTCTATTAATGCCAAAAGTCTGCATTTTTTCAATTCAATTTTTCTAAAATCTGAGGGTCACACATTATTTCAATTTTAAAGTTTATAGATTACAAACAAAAAGAAACCCAAAGGACAAGGCAACTGTCTGATTCCAAGCAATTTCTGCTGCATTAGCCTGTGGATACCCACCACCCAATCGATACTCTTAACAAATCGATAATCAACACAAGCCCAATTTATTTTCAATTCAATAGGGTCACACTGCAGTAAGAAACAACCTTTCTACTCATTCCACATTATCCACCCAATGCTAAAGCCCTTTTCACTGAGTGCTCTGAACATGTACCGTGTACATTCCACATTCGATGAATCAGCTCATCTACAGCTAAAATGAAGCTGAAAACATCTTCACCACTTTTGCCTTACATCTAATGCATCCGGATGCCTTTAACAAAAATCTATTATTTAGTTAAAAGATACTAAACCCACATACAGATACGACGTTAACAAAATTGCACAATATTTTTATTAAACACCTCTATACCATTCTGCACTATTTACACATGACACTTATTGCCTTTGGCATACCAAATACATATAGGCAAAAAAGAAAATATCCACATGAAGTTTATTTGAGAGCTCAAAGTTCACTGCATTAGCATACTGATTCTACTAATACAGAGTGGCACTTCCAATGACGCTTTTTAATACATCTTAAAAAATAACATATAATTTAATTTAAACTTCACTTCTTTAAAACCTGAATCCTGACAAGAAGTGTAACTTACTATAATACAATCTTCAATGTGCTAATATTATTCCAGAGGTACAACAAAGAGTACATCAGCTTAAAAGCAATACAACTTCAAAAGTTTTGAAGTCAGACTCTGTATGCATGCACTGAAAAGTTACTAAATTTCACTTAAGCAGGCGATTTAACCATACTCAAAACTTCTAAATATCAGAATTGTATTTAAAATAAGAATTGAATCTAAATATCAGAACTGAATTTTTTAAAATTATACTAGCAGAACTAAATAGGAAAAGCTTTTTACATCAAAACATTTTATTCAAATCATTCAGTCTGACTGCACACTCCTATAATTTCGCTTTCCCGGCCGTCCAAATAATTGCTCAAGTCCTCAGGATGAGTCGGACGGTCTGGGTCTTCAACTCCTATAATTTCAATAGCCTATTGAAATCTACAGCAACTTGAGATTAACATGCACACTAAATAGCTCGGGCATTAAATTATTTAAAGTGTTAAATTATTTAGATCAAAAAAATATATTCTAGTTCAAAAGTAACCAAAGTTGAATTTAATTTTTACTAAAATTCAAGGACTACAAGTCAACCTCATTAAAAGCATTAATCTTCCATCCCCCCCCCCTCATCCCACCCCACACAAATTATCAGTTCACTCAGCCCTAAACCCTCAACATTTATTTGGAAGAACAACTTTAAAATTCTAAAAGGATTTGAAAATTTAAACTTTATGATTTAAAAATTAAATTTTTTAATAAAGAGCCTAAGACTGATTTGCTCTGAAATTTTTATTATTCAACAAACACTGTTAAGCAAATTACTTAAAACTTCACTACTTTCCAGTTCACAAAAAGAAATTTAAACCATAGCAAATTTGAAATTCCATCTATAATAGTATCCTCTCGCAGATGATACTGTTTAATGTGAAGCTCATAGGCAATAGCATGAAATAAGAAGCAGGAGTTTAAAATTGTAAACATGCACTGAACAAAATTACAATCATGCACTGACACGCAGCAGATTCAGTTAACAGGTACTTAGGTGACATATTTCAAACAACATGATTACTGTGTACACTCATGAATAAGTCAACACACTACTTTCGGTGAAAAAAAAAAAATCAGAAAAAGTCAGAAACTAGAAAAGCCGTCCTGCATGCCCTAGTACTATAATTTTGTATTTTGCCATCAAAAAATGTTGCCCACTATTTTAAAAATTACAGCTCTTCATATATTCTCAAATTTTCTAAACGTCGAAAAATGTGCGACATTTTTTCTCATCCATTAATTATTAAAGTCACACAAAATGAGTGGGGTGGGGAGTGTACCAATATAACTGGACACCATTAGCGACATTTTTCGCCCTCTGTCGGCATCCTCTGCCTTGCAGGTTTGAAACTGCATCCCTCTGAGTTTGATCACTCAAGATATGGGATATACTCCATGTTATCATAACGGTTTTCATTGTTCCCCAAACCTGGGGTGAACATTCATTTCTCCCCAGCCCAGCCCACCCCTTAAAATTTCTATGACGGTGATTCAATTTGAAAAACTAGCGATCCTGATTCAACTAGAAAAAATCCTGAGTGGCCAAACTCTGAAGATATCCTATCCGTAGATATTTCGTCTAATATATCCATTTTATATTTTATATCCGTCTAACCCCATGGATAATTAGGATATCTACACCAAACTCTGTTATAACCTAGAATGACTTTTTTCCTACACAATCCCTATTGAGGAGCGAGAAAAATCTGTCAACAATCACTACCATACTGCCACGGCTCTTAATTTATCGCATTTGTAGCCAAGAATAAGTGGAATCCACATTCCTATCTTCTTCCTGCCTGTGATCACGGATGTGTTTTGATACATGCCTGGCACAGCACATTCTATCAGAGGTGATGATTCTATCCTTCGATCCCACCAGCATCCTGCCGAACTTTACACGCTTTCATCATTTTTAGAATTGCCTCAAATTTTAAAGGGTTTCTAAAAGCGAATGTAAACAGAATTAAAATTAAAATGGTGCATAAAACTCATACCCGCTATTTTCAGCTTGTGAATTTATTTATTGGCTCATTCATTATAACATATTTTGCACCATGATAAATTAAAAAAAAAAAAGTTAATCTTTATGCAATAGTTTCGGGTATACGCTGCAGTTGATGGAACCAAACGCTAATAAAGGGCATCAACCTTGGGAATTGAGGAGGGTGGGGGGTTCAGAGCTGAATTGCCGATATTGCGACAATATATTGTTATTCTACTTTAACTTACATATGTACGGTCCATAAACGACTATACGGTAAATATGAAGGAGGATGGCAAAAATAGAGTGTATGGCTAGGCAGAATAGTAAGGCCACTATTCTGCCTAGCCATACTTTCTATTAATTTTAAAGTTACAGATTACAAGAATTTCACAATTCTTATTCAATGTGCGACAGTTTCTTGCTCAGAGAAATTTCAGTAATTTCAAAATTAAATCCATTTGATTTTAAACTTATCAACAAACAAAGTTGGTCCATGCAATTAAATGCAATTAAGACAATTAAATCAAGAGGCAAAGCTGGGGAGAATATCCAAGATAGCTGGAAGGCGTTTAGCAACCCACCTCGCAGGGAGGCTGTGGCCCATTTTAGATTGAAAACGGGTCAGGATTGCTTGGTCGAAGAACACTTTAATAAGATAGGAATTCTCCCAACGAATGTGTACCCCATTTGTAGGGCTGACGTCATTTCAGTGTGCCTGGGTTTAGATAAAGATTACCAGCAGCAAGGGGATGTTTGCAGACTGTATTATGAACTGTCCCTGAGATCACGACACTCTCTTCGACCTCTTCTCATTGACCTTTGTGTTTGTTTGATTTGTAATATTGTTTTGTGTTTAGTTAGTTTTCTCTGTTTTGTATTTCTATCTTCATATTATTGTGAGAAGCACATATAAAATAAAAAAACCATGTGTAACAACAATGGTTAGAAAACAAACAAACAAACAAACAAACAAACAAAAAAACCCATATAAAATAAAACCATATGTAACAACAACAGTTAGAAAAACGGAAGGGGGGGGGGGACACAAAGGACCCAAGTTTTTTCGGGAAAAATAAAAAAAAAATTAAAAATATTAAAATTATGTTTGTATATATTGTATCATATGTTTGTATCATAATGTGGACCCTATTTCCGAGAAAGCAAGAAAAATAATTTCCATCATTATCCATTAGGTTTGAGAGTACATGCAATCAAAGTGTTTACATTTTTCGTAACGTTCCCTTTCTTTTGGCAGAGAAACCCCAACCACAGATGTTATTCACACCAAACTGTTTAATAAAAAATTTTTAAAATTTTAAAATAATGAGTTACTGTAGAGCATAATTTAACATTGGGAATTTTTCATTTAATAATGGTAAAATATGCAATTTTATTTGGCCAAGTGAAGTTCACAATTTTTATGAAAAAGCACCAAAGTTTGCAATTTGCTCCTAAATTTGCATTTTCCTCTACAAATGATAAAATTCACCAATTCATTTAAAAGTTTTAAAAATTGCAATTTTATTTAAAAGCGCTACAATGAGATTATTTAAACAAGAAAGATCAATCATGCATAAAGCATTAATTATGAAACACTTTCCAACTGCAATGCAATTTTATTTAAACATCTCTAAAATGTGATACATTCCTCGGTAATATTTTTAAAATTATCACAATACTACATTAATTTATTATATTTGAAAACTGAAAACTTCATTGAAAAAAATGAACTTTATTCAAATGATAGCATTGAAATATAAATTGCATGGTTTAAACATCTCTAAAATGCGATACATTCTTCGGAAATATTTTTTAAATTATCATAATTGTACTACAATAATTTATTATATTTAAAAACTTCATCGAAAACAAATGAACTTTATTCAAATGACGTCATTGAAATATAAATTGCCTGGCTCTCAATATAAAAGCAGCGTTTCGTTCATAAACTTTTTTCCATTTCTTTCATTCATCCCAATACTATTTATTTTATTTAAAAACTTAAAACCATGGAGGTACAAGTAATTTAACTCTATGCTTAAAACTTCATTGAAAAAACGTATAGTTTCTCTAAGCAAAATCAATGAATGTTTCATTCATATCAGCTATATTGCAGGCTCCATGAGCTAAATAATTTTGTGTTAAAGAAATGCAGCAATTCTTATACAACTCATTCTACATCTTTTGGTATTTACATTCTCCATAAGTGAAAATTAGGCTCCTTTGTAGAAATAATCAAAGTTTGATGATCATTTAAACTCAAATATATTGTAATTGCGTTGTTTCATTATGTAGATGCACAGAATTTAAGCAAAAACAAAGCGATTTCAGGACGGATGCAACACTTAATATGAATTAAAAAGATCTTTAAAAATCACGATTTGGACACAAGATGGATGCCATATTTTATTTTGAAGTTGGTCACGTGATCTCTTCATATAATGGTCATGTGATTTCTTTATATAAAGGGTGTAATTATTTTAGTTTTTATTTAAAAAACTACTGAATATATTTTTCTGAAATTTTTTTTATATATTTCATGGGATAATTTGAATATTTTCTTAAACTTTCGAAACAATTTATGAATTTTAAACTCACTTATGAATTTATGAATTTTAAACTCAATGTATCTCATTTTTTTCAACACGGGTTCAATCTAAAACGAATTGTGTGATATTATTCATTTATATTCCCATAGGTCCCACAGACAGTTTAAACAGCATACTAAAATTTCATTTTGATAAAGTCATTTTTACGGCAGTTATCGTGCTCATGGACAGACAGACAGACAGAATGAACAAAGTCATAAACACTTTCAACTATGTTGTAAAAGTGTTAAAAAGTGATTATTTTATTTTAAAATGCTAAACTATGCAATTCAAAAAATGCTAAATTTTGTTTTAAAACACTCAATTTTATTTTAAAATGCAAAAATACACGATTTTATTTTAACCTAAAATAATCTAAATAATATTTAATCTGAATCTAAAATATGTGATTTTATAGCTTTAAATGCTAAATTAAAAGACTAGAATTCGCAATTTTACTTAAAAGCATGATGTCCAATAGAACTGTGGGTAAAGCCAGTGGACTGCTTGTAAAAAATTCCGGAATTTTCAGAACAAATGGTGAAATTTCAGGATAAGTATTACCCATCACTAAAGTCATTTCTTAATATGAATAAAATGTAACTGTTGCTTTTAATTTAAATATAACCCAGAAAAATTTATTGTTACCATCTACAAAGCAGAATATATTTATTACACCCTACTTTTGGTCTAATCAAGAAACAGGTTTAATCTGAACTATTTTTAAATCCTTGGTGACCATTTTGGTCACCAAACCTCTATACCAAATGAGCTGCATGAAAGGCTGATCAACAAATGCCATGCAGCTGGCATCTGATTCGGTATAGATTAAGCTCTACAAGGTTTGCATGGGCCAAGTTCATGTCAACAAAACCTGTCTAAAGGGAGCGCAAGTAAATTTTTAATGGCCAAGACACTCTAATGTTTTTGAAAATTGGGTAATTTTATAATTAAAAAGAGGGAGTTGAACATGTTATGTTCATATTTTTACAATTAAAATATGTTTAATTTTAATTAATCTCATAACTTATTTTTTTATTGCAAAGGACAATTACATCCCCCATATGCCATGCAGTGACATATGGAGGTCGATGAAATTATTCCACGAGGTTAGAGCATAGAATAAGAAGTATTACAAAAGTTTTTGTCTCCCTCTCAAGAGCCAAAAGGTGGTCCACACCTGTCTCTTGCATGGGGAATACTTCAGACTGTTAGAGATATCAATGAATAATTAATATGAATGTTTGTATTATTAATATGAAATAACAGTATTATTAATATGAAATAACAGTATTATTAATATGAAATAACTGTACTATTAATATGAAATAACAATTATAAAGATGTATAATTAAAAAAAAAAACGTGGATCCCGGAGTATATAATCTGTACATATGCAGAAAATTACTATCAGAAACTGAAGCCAGGTAATTTTAGGAAAAAATGTTACCAATTTCAGAAATGTCAGGACAAAGGCATTCTCTTTTCGTAAGGTAACAAGAGTTCCCACGGGTGCACAAATTTGGCGTGCGAATTAAATTCCATGTCTAGATAAAAGAGACGATCCCAGCATTCAAACACCACTGGTAGATGGAGCTAGTTGTGCCGTAGAGCTCCGAAATCTCAGTTAGAAAATGGAGGCATTGATGGATGCATGGTCGGCGATTGACGTGCGAAGTGTAATAAGGTTTTTGCGTTTAAAGAAAACATCCCCAGCTGAAATTCATCGGCAACTAGTGGAAGTTTATGGAGTGAGTGTAATGTCACGAAAATAGGTGTGGTTTTGATGCAAGGAATTCGATAAAGGAAGAACAGATGTGCGAGACGAGCAAAGGTTAGGGTGGCTAAGTACGTCCACCACAGATAACAACATGTGCCGTACTGAAGGTTTGATTTGAGTCGATCGTCGCATTCGTGGAAATTGCACAAGAACCCAACATCTCCATTGGCAGTTTAATGGATATCATGCACAAAAAAGTGGGTTACCGGAAGACGTGTTCTTGTTGGGTACAGCGGCAACTCTCACACGAGAATAAAGCCACGTGAATGGGGTTATCTCTCCAGTACTTAATGCGGTATCAGGCGGAAGGCCATTCCTGCACTGTATCGTTACAGGAGACGAAACGTGGGTGCATCATGTGACACCTGAGGCGAAGAAGGCATCAATGTCATGGAGACACCCCTCGTCTCCACCCCATAAGAAGTTCAAAACAATGCCATCCGTGAAGAAAGTTATGGCCACAGTCTTTTGGGACCACCAGGGTATGCTGCTGGTTGATTTCCTCACCCGTGGAGCGACCGTCAATGCTACTAGTTATTGTGCTATGCTGGAACGGTAGCATAAGGCAATTCGAAGGAAACGACTAGGGACTGCTCTCGAAAGGTGTCGCATTGTTGCACAACAATGCCGACTGCATACGGCCTCGGTTACACGTGATTTGGTACAGCATTTCTGGTAGAATGTACTGGAACATCCACCCTACAGCCCGGATCTCGCACCAAGCGATTTTCATCTCTTCGGACTGTTCAAGAAGCACCTGGCAAGTCGCCATTTCCCAACCAATGCCGAAGTTCAGGAAGCCGTCATTGAGTGGCTCCGTGACCTGGACCCTGATTTTTTCTATGCTGGTTCCGATAGATTGGTTTACCGATGCAACAAATGCTTCGACAACCATGGTGACTATGTGGAAAAATAATATGTACCAGTGCCTTGCTAACTTTGTGTATCTCTTTGATTTCATGAATAAACCTTTTCTCTCAGACTTGTTACCTTACTGTTTGAACCACTCTCATATATAACATACATAAAATAAAAATCCAGTAGATAACGCGGTGAGAATTTTTTACAGCACTCTACAAGTCATGTTCAATACCACTTAGGGAAACATGGGGATTTTCTTTTGCATCACACAAAAAATGTATGCTTTTTTTCAAAAAATGATAACTCACTATAACATTGAAAATGCTATAATACTGAATACGAAAAAGGTTTTTACATGGTCAGCGTGTATATAACACGTCAGTATGTATACACACACACACATATATATATATATATATATATATATAAGGATATAAACAAGAAGAAAAAATAAGCGAGAACAGGAGTGACCATATGATTTGCATAGAATGGCTGGGGTGGATTGCGACACCCCTTTCCCGCTTAAAGCAGCTTTTACGACCCGGGCAACGCTCACGGCACCAATGTAACTCAATGGTCAATCTCCCACATGTGCAAAGACAGAAGCACCCGAACGGACAAAAGAGCAAAGATGGAACCAAGCATGGAAGAGATACACCTTACTATCCAGCATGAAAACACAACATTTTATAAGGGAAAGTCGCACATGCGCGAAAAGACTTCATGAAGATAGGATCGCAGATATGAAAATATATATGATTAAGAATTCTCATTTAGAATCAAACAATGTACAATTTCTTTCTTTGAAAAAGGAATAGTAATAATGTTGTAAAAAATATCTAGGGTAATTTCTTTTTAATGCATCATTTATTATTTTATTACATTCATGAATGCAGTCTTTTTTAAAAGTACTGTAGTTTCTGTTTCTTCTGAAGTACCCGATAATAATATTTCTGAATATATTTTTAGTGAGGTTTGAATTCCAATCAATAATATTATTAATTTTGATATTGTATGAATTTCTCTTGTCGTGTATGGTTGTATAAATTCCATAATGTTGGTGCTTTCTTATTGACAAATCCAGGAAGTCTGTCGATCCATCCTCATTGATCGGGTTTTCAATTAAGTCCAATTCCCTTGGGTAGAATGCAAAATCTATGTCAGGGGTGTTTGCATAACCCCCTAATATCACGTCGTCAACATAACGGAAATAAGGTATTTCCGATAATAGATGGGTTCCTCTTTCATATTTGGATAGATAAATATCCGCCAATATTGATGAGCATGCACCACCCATGGGTATGCCTTTGACCTGTTTGTAGAAATGCGTACCGTCATATAGTATGTTTTCATTTAAAACCAACTCAATCAAATCCAAATATCTTCTGAGAGTTATATATGGTTTTAAATTATACTCTTCATGTAATTCTTTCAAGATCATTTGTAGGTTTGTTAAATCGATGTTATTAAACAGATCCCTGAAATCGTAGCTTCTGAAGTTTAAATCTTTATGGCAAAATTTCAGTCGGTCTATCAATTCTTGTCCGTTTTTTAACATTATGGAGTTTTGCTTCTTAATATCAGTCATAACATATTGGAGTAATTTCAGAAGTTTTTTATTTGCATGTTCCAGGTATGATCCGCATCCCACTGTTACAGTTCGGAACTTGACTGGCTTTTTGTGTAACTTGGGAATGAGGATCAAGTATGGAAATTTTACTGATTTAATATCCATACCAATTCTTTTATACAGTGCTTTTATTCTATTAGTGATGATTGATTCGTTGCTAGGAATTAATGTATACATGGCACAATCCTTATAGCATTGTGTTAAAGTATCGACATAGAATTTTTTACACGTGAATGCAAAATTCGATACGATTTTGTCGGTGTATGTCAATACGAATTCTTCATTAAAATGTTTGATTGAAAACGGAAATTGAGAACTCCCAGAATCCTTGTTTCTTCTCGGGTAGAATTGGCAAAAAGCACTGTAAAAGGCATATTTCCATGCGTTAAAAGTTTGTACAGGTATACTGTGTTTGACAGCCATCTTGTATATGAAGGTTTCCAGATCGTAATTAAATTCATTATAAATATCATTATATTCTTGTATTCGGTACTTAGTACCAAGTTGTAATAAGTTTTTGAGTTTATTATCTTTTATAAAATCTAAGTTTCCAGTAATTATATGCTTGTGGTAGGGATCACAATGTATATTTTTATGACATTGACAGGATTCAATATTAAATGTAGACACGGTTTTACATAATTTATTGTAGTTGAATAATCTTCTTCCGTTGGTTCTTACAAAGCGATAGGATATCTTAATATTTAGATTAGGCAAAGGAAGACGTTCTTCTATATTATGTAATATTTGGTTGAATGGAATATTTTCGAACATTTTATTCTTAAATGTTGTGATAAAAAATTCTTTTGATTTGTTAATTTGATATTTTGGTTCAAGTGCTACATTATATTTTGCGGCTCTGAGTTTAATTAAATCCAGAATGATGTCTATATTAGTGTTTGTATCTTCCGTATTGCAGTTATTTTCTCTTAAATTGAAATTTATAATAAAATTCCATATACGTTGTAAGTATTTGATTTTGATACTGTTGGCTATATTCTTGATCCATCCGAATTTCACCGTTACTTCTGTCTTTATGAAGTCTGAGATTTTTTCTTCTGTTTTGATATAATTAAATTGCACCGAAGTCAAGTGGGCAAAATCCAACAGCTATCCACCAATAATAACTTAGAAGTACGACATTTTCAAGTACACCCCTTCAGCAATATTATGGTAACTATTATTGATATAGTACCAGACCTTTCTGAACGCTTGTGGTGGGAAAACACCCATATAAAGCAATATAATTCTGCATATCCATATGGTCTGAATACTTTATTATTCAAGGAAAATTGCAATAAAGAAAGATGCAGGAATAGTAAAGCATACCCTCTCTTAGAAAATTCAATACCTAAGAAAACTCATAGACACCAAAGAGGAAATAAAAAGCAACAATTTAATTATATCAAAACAGAAGAAAAAATCTCAGACTTCATAAAGACAGAAGTAACGGTGAAATTCGGATGGATCAAGAATATAGCCAACAGTATCAAAATCAAATACTTACAACGTATATGGAATTTTATTATAAATTTCAATTTAAGAGAAAATAACTGCAATACGGAAGATACAAACACTAATATAGACATCATTCTGGATTTAATTAAACTCAGAGCCGCAAAATATAATGTAGCACTTGAACCAAAATATCAAATTAACAAATCAAAAGAATTTTTTATCACAACATTTAAGAATAAAATGTTCGAAAATATTCCATTCAACCAAATATTACATAATATAGAAGAACGTCTTCCTTTGCCTAATCTAAATATTAAGATATCCTATCGCTTTGTAAGAACCAACGGAAGAAGATTATTCAACTACAATAAATTATGTAAAACCGTGTCTACATTTAATATTGAATCCTGTCAATGTCATAAAAATATACATTGTGATCCCTACCACAAGCATATAATTACTGGAAACTTAGATTTTATAAAAGATAATAAACTCAAAAACTTATTACAACTTGGTACTAAGTACCGAATACAAGAATATAATGATATTTATAATGAATTTAATTACGATCTGGAAACCTTCATATACAAGATGGCTGTCAAACACAGTATACCTGTACAAACTTTTAACGCATGGAAATATGCCTTTTACAGTGCTTTTTGCCAATTCTACCCGAGAAGAAACAAGGATTCTGGGAGTTCTCAATTTCCGTTTTCAATCAAACATTTTAATGAAGAATTCGTATTGACATACACCGACAAAATCGTATCGAATTTTGCATTCACGTGTAAAAAATTCTATGTCGATACTTTAACACAATGCTATAAGGATTGTGCCATGTATACATTAATTCCTAGCAACGAATCAATCATCACTAATAGAATAAAAGCACTGTATAAAAGAATTGGTATGGATATTAAATCAGTAAAATTTCCATACTTGATCCTCATTCCCAAGTTACACAAAAAGCCAGTCAAGTTCCGAACTGTAACAGTGGGATGCGGATCATACCTGGAACATGCAAATAAAAAACTTCTGAAATTACTCCAATATGTTATGACTGATATTAAGAAGCAAAACTCCATAATGTTAAAAAACGGACAAGAATTGATAGACCGACTGAAATTTTGCCATAAAGATTTAAACTTCAGAAGCTACGATTTCAGGGATCTGTTTAATAACATCGATTTAACAAACCTACAAATGATCTTGAAAGAATTACATGAAGAGTATAATTTAAAACCATATATAACTCTCAGAAGATATTTGGATTTGATTGAGTTGGTTTTAAATGAAAACATACTATATGACGGTACGCATTTCTACAAACAGGTCAAAGGCATACCCATGGGTGGTGCATGCTCATCAATATTGGCGGATATTTATCTATCCAAATATGAAAGAGGAACCCATCTATTATCGGAAATACCTTATTTCCGTTATGTTGACGACGTGATATTAGGGGGTTATGCAAACACCCCTGACATAGATTTTGCATTCTACCCAAGGGAATTGGACTTAATTGAAAACCCGATCAATGAGGATGGATCGACAGACTTCCTGGATTTGTCAATAAGAAAGCACCAACATTATGGAATTTATACAACCATACACGACAAGAGAAATTCATACAATATCAAAATTAATAATATTATTGATTGGAATTCAAACCTCACTAAAAATATATTCAGAAATATTATTATCGGGTACTTCAGAAGAAACAGAAACTACAGTACTTTTAAAAAAGACTGCATTCATGAATGTAATAAAATAATAAATGATGCATTAAAAAGAAATTACCCTAGATATTTTTTACAACATTATTACTATTCCTTTTTCAAAGAAAGAAATTGTACATTGTTTGATTCTAAATGAGAATTCTTAATCATATATATTTTCATATCTGCGATCCTATCATCATGAAGTCTTTTCGCGCATGTGCGACTTTCCCTTATAAAATGTTGTGTTTTCATGCTGGATAGTAAGGTGTATCTCTTCCATGCTTGGTTCCATCTTTGCTCTTTTGTCCGTTCGGGTGCTTCTGTCTTTGCACATGTGGGAGATTGACCATTGAGTTACATTGGTGCCGTGAGCGTTGCCCGGGTCGTAAAAGCTGCTTTAAGCGGGAAAGGGGTGTCGCAATCCACCCCAGCCATTCTATGCAAATCATATGGTCACTCCTGTTCTCGCTTATTTTTTCTTCTTGTTTATATCCTTGTATTCCACTCTGGATGCAGAGCTGCTAAGCGCCACATCCTCTGTAAGGTTTCTGTTTTCTCCTTTACTTAAATAGGAGTTCCGTTCGTGATATACTTATTTTTATATGTATATATATATATATATATATATATAAACAGCATAAACAAAGAAAAATTTTAAAGAGGTGGAGGTTGGGGGGGCTCACTGAAACAGAAGTTGTTCAGAAACAAAAGATAATTTCTTATTATTTTAGTTAATTAGATGAATGTGGATATGAAAATGCTTTAGGGACTCTATTGCCTAGAAAATAAAGGAAAAAGAGCATATTTTAAAGATAATAATCCTTCATTTTTATGTAAACTGCAAAACTGTTTAATTAATTTGAGATTTTATCAAAAATAAGATGGATGGAAAAGAATGCTTAAACATTACATGGCAATGTAATCTATATACGGGAAATCACACTTATTTGAAGCAGTATCCATCAATAAGGTTAAAATGATGCAACTTAGTACTGGTACTAAGTTCAAATACAGAAGAAACAAAATGGCAGCCACAAATTCGATCGGTATTCCCTTTAACAGACAATTGTTATTGAAAAATCCCCAATTTTAGGGAATTCTAAAACAAATTGACAAAAAGGGGCTATGATATAATATGAGGGAAAATGGATTACCCAACAAGGTGTGTGCTTGTGGCTGGTTTGAGTTGAGTGAATTTTGGAGTCTGTAGGAATGACGGATGGCACCCACGACAGGTGATGAGTCAGCACCGCAGTTAGTAATGTACTTACAAAGCTGAAATAGAAGAAAAAAACATAGAAAACTAAGTGATCTGAAATGGTCTGCCAATTTCTACATATACCTTTATGTCATCAAAATTGGTTTGGGGAGTCTCATGCATTGACTCCCTATACCATCAATGCAATTTTATAAAAATGAGCAGTAATAAAAAAATACTGAATATGACAGTCTGAAATTTACTTTGCTTTTAAAATACACTTTTCTGAAACTTCTAATACAATTAGAACACTCTTTATAGTTAGTAAATATATCAAATTAATTTTCAAAATAGGCATATTTCCTATTTTGGGCTTATTGTGTGGTGGCGCCATCTAGAGATAAAATGAGTAACTATGTTTTATAAATCACAAATTGTTCAACTAAGGTATAGCAAACCACTAGACGGCCATAGCAGTAACACACCATTAGTTCATTCCATCCTAAGGTAATGGGCATGGTAGGAAGCACAAAGGTGGAAGTTTGTCCTAGGAAGAGTCAAGTTATTTTCGCTTTATTCCATTCCCTCCGCAAATCGGAGTTCTTCAGCTTCAGGGAACTTGTGTTTCTGCTTTCTGCGATACCTGTGGGGGGCTATAATTCTTGTGCTAACTTACGGTACTAGGAATTAGATCAACACATTCCTTTGGTATATTTTTAAACAATAATAACATAAAATATTTCTTCCTATAGCAAACTTTCTATATATAAAAGAACCTTCATATTTTTACCGATTAAAAAAAATGTTTCTGTAGTCTGAAATTAAAATTAATTCGCTAGTTACAGCATAAATAGTTGATTAAATATATAAATCGTCTCAGAAACAAAAAATACCCTTCTTTTTCAGGCAAAAAGTTCTTTTCTGGTGTGGTTGCTCAGAAACTGATTGATATATTCAACCAAAAGAAAATATTATATATATATTCAGAAAAACCTAATTTTCCATCCGTAGCGTTTGGTAAAATTTTGGTGAAGCATTTGTTGGAATATCTCCAACTTGCTGACTTTTTAAATGTTGCCAAATTGACAAAAATATCGTCAAAATTGCAAAAATGACACTAAATTAATAAAAATGACTCTTAATTGATGTAATAAAATATTTTAATATATGGACTATCGCCTATGATGATATCAATATTGATAATTGATTATATAGAGTTGCGTGAAATATAATAAGTTTGTTGGGTACTTTAAAATAGTCTTGCATGTTGTCCTTTCGTAAAATCGCCAAATGTACAATTCAACATTAAAAACACAGTACCGTGGAACTTATATATTATTTTTTTACTGTAAAAGAAGTAAATTCATTGCATTTAATATGAAAAGTCATGTGCTGCTCACATTAGATATTTTTACTTTAATTTTGCATGAGAATATCTGATTTGAATTAGATCTAATTTGAATTGTATACTATATGATATCGGCAATTTTTTCAAAAATTATCTACTACTCCATCCATGGTGGATTCATTACATTGATGACATTGCTCACTATGTCAAAAGCGTTGGCTTTTGACATAATTTCAGAACTAAGAAAAAGTAATTTCATAAATTATACTCTAGATTGTGGGATTTTGACTCTGATTCAAAGATTACCATTCCTAGTTGGCAACATATAAATAGAATCATTCTATTTGGAATAAAATATTATATAAAAATAGTTGTTCCTTTCATATGTTGTCCATAGAACACATAATATATGTAAAGAGAGTAAAAAAAAAATCGACCATTCAATATTGATGGATCTGTGCATTTTGTGCACCCAGAAATCAACCACTTTATCCATGATGTACGTGTCTATTGTCTGCCTGTCCGTCTGTAGACACGATATCTCTCGAACAAATTGAAAAAAACTTGATACAATTATTTCCACTGAAAGTCATCGAGACTTTTTTATTTTCAGATTGATCAGGCCATCAATTTGACATCATTACTATACACCTAGACGTTTTACTGTGGAAGAATGAAGATTAAGTTTCTGACCCCGGTTAAATAGATCCCCCCCCCCCCCAATCCTTCATTTTCAAATTTTTTTGCAAATTACTTTTATGTAAAATTCTAAAAAGTTAAAAAAGATATTTGAAAAAATGTAATACATACAAATGTAATGTGTGTGGCAAATGCCTATCCCCCCCCCCCCCTCCAATTTTTTCCCTGCTGATGCTACTGAACAATTGCTACACTCAACATGTTCAATAGTTTTTGTGCTATGTTACACATCGTGTACACAGCTTTTCGTACACTGTTAATTATCCATCAATCAAAATTTGGGTATAAGGTATGGTTTTTCATAGAAATTTCATATTCGAAATTTTGATCACGCTATAACAACTCTTGAACATACAACACAGACGGGCTCTAAATGTCTTCAGGAGTTATAGAAACATACATGTCAGTCTGTCAAGATCTAAGATATAGTTTCGAGATATTTCATATTTAAGATTTTATTGAAAAACTATGTTACACAAACTCATTTCAGCTGCAGTCCTATGAAAAATGATTGTGGGCCCTAAAGCTATAGCTCCTTCCCCTAATCAAACCAGACTTCAGCCTCTACTCGTCTGTCCTATTTGTCTGACCTCATAAGATACCATTGTTCGTAGATAAATAGACATCTCTCTGAAAGTCTTTAAAATGTGTTTAGAAGTTATGGAAACATACTTAATCTAAGTATAAGGCATTGTTGTACTAGAGATTTTGGTTAAAATATATATTATACGAACTTCTGAACACATTTCATCTGCAATCCCATGGAAAGCGACTGCAGATTCTGGGGCTAGGGCCCCTCCCTGTGAGCAGAGCTGACTTCAGCCCCTCTCGTCCTTCCTGTTTGTATGCCTGTCCTTTCGCTTATCAGTCGAGCAAAATTTGGGTATGAGGTATAGTTATTCCGAGAAATTTAGTATGTAATATTTTGATGATAAGACATGCACAGTTACTAATATAACTTGTCTTATGATCAAAAATTGTTAATTTTGAGTGAGGCCATTTCACTTTCAAAGCACTCAAATCCTAAAAGTCCTTACATTTCAACTGTTTTAATTTTCAGCTAGACAATAATTTTGATTTCTAACATTCAGTTGGGGAGGGATGTTACATTTTAAATATATATATATATATATATATATATATATATAGCACAGAGTGTGCCTTCGTCATGTGTATGTCTGATTAGTGAAAATTAAAAAAAAAAATCTAACTGGCCAGGATTGAAATGCTATGTTTTTGTGGCCCTCCATCCGTAAGTTTAGTTAGAGGAAGAATGGTTCAGTCATATTTGAGGTTGCTGATCAGCGGAATGTATGGTTAGATTTCATTTTCAGCTATGCAAAAATATTTTGAATATTCGATGAGGGGGGGGGGGGATCGCATTGTAAGAAAGTATCTCTCTCTCTCTCTGTATATATATATATATATATATGGCCCAGAATGTAGCTGTATCATGGGTCACAATTTAGTGAATAGTAAACTAGCTAGAGCTGAAATGTTCAATTTTGCTGGGGTTTATTCTAAGAGGCTAGGGGAAGGAGGTACTGTCTTTAGTTGCCATCCCCATTTGACTTCGGTTTAAACTGTGTGACACTGTCCTGGTTGCCCAAACTTTTACCTTATACTTTCTGGTAGCTCAATGGGCATGAATAAAAGAAGTTTGTAGAATTAGAAATTTGACAGAAAACGTGTATATTCATCAAAGCGTAGGTATAAAGTATTTATCCGATCCAATAATTTTTGTATTAAAAAATTTAATGTAAAGAAACGTTATAAGGACATCTGAAAACTATAGAAGAACATCTTAAATTAGATTCAATATTTTAATATTCGATTTAGGGGAGGGGGGGGGATTTCACATTTATGTATATATATGGTCCAAAGTGTATCTGCGTCATGTGGTATGTGAATAAAAATTTCAAAAACATCAAACTGGCTATGGCTGAAATGTTCAATTTTCCTAGCCCTCAATGCAAGAGGTTAGGGGAAGGATGGTACAGTCTCAATAGCTTCCGCCCCCATCTGATTCCTATGGTTGCCCAAACAATTGCAAGAAGTTCGTACCATACAAATGGGTTCAGGAGTTCAAAAATTGTGCTTCTTCCTCAACCAAAGTTTAGGTATAAAGCTCTTTAGGTATATTTATCGGACAATTTTAGTATTCAAAGTTTTATTGAAAAGATGCGTGCGTTATAAAGACTTCTGACCACTATAGAAGAAGAATTCAATTTAAATGATTGGGGAAGGGGGGGGGGGGGGGTAACAACATTAATGCATTCATTTTATTCGAGAACAAATTCTTTTAGTTTTTTATTCTTGGGGGGGGGGGGGGGCTGTTTTTTATAATTTGTAATTGAAGCAAAGGGGGGGGGATTAACAGAATAACATTAGAGGAGAGGCATTAGGGGAGGGGCATATTGTATATATATATTTATGATCCAGTGTATCTGCGTTATATGTAGGTGAATAAAATTTGCCACCCCATTGGGTTCCGGCAGTCCAAACAGTTACCTTACACCTTCGGGTAGGTCAGACAGTCTGGGTATGAAAAATAATATCCTGGCCCTAGAAATTGAAAGAAAAATGTTATAAGTACTTCTGAACACTTCCCTGTCAGTCAAAATTGACGAATATAGAAAATAACGCTTTAATTGAATTCTTTAAAATTCGAAATATTTATTTGCAAATTATAGTAAATTAATATTTTTAATTATTTATGGATTGAATATCAAAATATATGGAATTGCATATTTCACATTTTAATTATATGCATTACTATATTAAGTAAGCAACATCGCTACAAATAATGAGCTCGTAGTGCATCGTAAGCAGCCGGACAGAATCCCAAGTTATATATTCACATAGGATCTTATTAGACCCCCCAGACAGAGCGGTACTAGACCATACAGGGTAGGTTCACAGCGTTGGGGTCAGGGTAGACAAATTTGTTTCTGAAAAATTCGTATATACGTCACCCCTCAATAGAGGAAATGAAACTAATCTTTTGGTGCACAATGTATGTTATTAGAGACAGGAGTAGATAGAAATGATGAATTATCGCTCTTCAGTAATTTTGAATGGATTCATCTCCAAATACGTTGCGCCAACTTGTGATATCGAATCAAAGCTTCAAACACTGAGGATTGTTCTTAAGAGAAATCCTCAGTGTTTCAAGCTTTGATTCGCTATCACTAGATGACGCAATGCATTTGGAGATGAATCCGTTCGAAATTACTGAAGAGCGAAATTCACCATTTCTATCTTGTTGGTGATATAGAAAATAACGATAACGCTCATGCATATAACCTGTCAGGATGCACAGGATATAAACCTTCTGGTTATAAAAATTGATATGAGGTACGAATTGTAGTTGAACAACTTCGCTGGAAATTAAGCAGGGTTGCAGTGATAACAACGTCAAACGGTAGTTGTAAAAATACAACTAACTGTAGACGTGTTGAAAAGAACAGTTCCAATTTGGTTCAAATCACTTTTATTAAGAAGCGAATCCATTGCATTTGCTTACAATATATTCATGGCAATGTAAAACAAAGCAAAGCATACTATATACAAAAACATGAGCTCTCAAGCTCATTCGTAAGGTTTCAGAAAAAAAAGTTCCACACTTAGACACATTCCTGGTTTAAGCAATCTTTACACGAGTAAGTAGAATAAAACTTTTCAAACTTACGTAACTACGTGCATTTCCCGATGCCACCTATAGCTGGTCACACGCTATGGCAAAAACTTTAAACTTCACGGATTAACACTGCATAAAGTCCATAACACGGAACAACATGGTCTCTTTAACTGAGAACCACAAAATCTTTAAGATCCACTATTACTTAGATTAAACATCCGCGTCAACCGATAAACATTCGACTACATCGAACAAGACTCTATGTAGATCCGTCTTAACATCGATCGATCAGCGATCAGGTCACGATCTATAAGTTGATCTGTACCATAAGTCGATCTTATCCGTATATCGATCTGCTTACACCAAAAATGTGTCCAGCATTTATATCAGACGATGGGTGCGTTCCGGAACACAACCGTTGCCGGCAACGCCCTCTGGATATGCAAATTAGGATGTGTGAGCGGCGAGGAAGTGATTTGCATTATAAGCTCAGTTTTGTCCACATCGCGATTCGTTCACGAGAACGGAAAAATAATTTAGAATAATGACGTCACGCTCCCGCAAAACGAGAATCGCGATGTAAACAAAACCAAACATTCTATCTAACCCTGCCTGTAATAACATACATTGCGCACCAAAAGTTGAGTTTCATTTCCTCTATGGTGACGTATTTTCCCAGTACGAATTTCTCAAAAACAAGTTTCTCTACCCTGACCCCTAACCCCACCGCTGTGGACCTACCCTGTATGGTCTAGTATCGCTCTATCTGGGGGATCAGGATAGATAAGATCCTTTGTGAATAAATAACTTGAGATTAAGGTTATTATATCTATGGGGAGGCTTGGGATTCTGTCTGGCTACTTACGATGCGCTAAGAGCTCATTTTTTGTAGCGATGTTGCTTACTAAAGAATACAGTAGAGTGCGCAGGGATCATAGCAGATTTTCTAAAAATTTTAGGTAGGAATTTAAGGAATTTTTTTCTAAATTTTAGGAAAATTTTAGGAGCTAATTTTTATTATTTATATTATTAGTACTGTTTAATTACCGTTCTTTTCATTAATAAAGGATAATTGATACTAAAAACAAACATCATTGAAAGAAAAAGGTAGTCTTTTGAATATTTTTCCTATTTCATTTTTCATTTTAATGCTCTGTAGACTTGAAAATTCAAATTATCACTCAGTATCCAGTGGCCACTTTATCACAGGTATTTTTTGTGTAAATATATACATACATATACACTATATATATATGTATGTTAGACAAATGTTAGTTTAGTTTTCAAACAACTTTATATAAACAGAAAAATAAAATCTTAATATAATTAACAAAAACAGAATCCAAAAAGCTTAAAATCACATTTAAAATTTTTAAAGAATTATAAAATAAAATACGGCCATAAGAGCGAAAATCTAGCTGGTAAGTTAGTTATTGCATGTAACGTACAAGGATTGCATGCCCCCGCGCAGCGGGCTGGCTTAAAGCAAATAATACTAATAAAAGCCAATTTATTTTGGGAAAAGTGTTTATCTGTTAGCCTTGAACCCTCGTAGTGGGCTGGAACGCAATTGACATCTATTTCAAATCTATGCAGATTGCATATGCCCGTGCAGCGTGTATATCGTTATTACATGCAGTAGAATGGTCGTTATTGCATATATCGTACGTAGATTGCATACACCCGTTAATAAAAGACGATTCATTTTATACACAGCAGCTGTATCATTACCCATGTGCCCGCATTGCGGTCGGAAATGCGATTGACAGCTCTTAATGAGTTAGCCGTAACTTCCGCGTGTAGCTGAGGTGTGTGATCAACAGTAACTTCATAAACTGCATCATTAGCCGTGAATTGCGCATGTTGCTACATCGTTAGCCGTGAATTGTGATGGAAATTAATCATAAAACCTTTGTTGGTCCTCATAATAGACCTGTTGGTCCAGCAGAAAGATAGATGACGATACACTTATGCATATAACCTGTCAGGATTCACAGGATAAACCTTCTGGTTATAAAATTTAAATAAGGTACGAATTGAAAAACTTCGCTGGAATTTAAGCAGAGGTTGCAGTGATAACAACGTCAAATGGTAGTTGTAAGAATACAACTAACTGTAGAGGTGATGAAAATAACAGTTCCAATTTTAGTTCAAATCACTTTTATTAAGAAGCGAATCCATCGCATTTGCTTACAAGATATTCATGGCAATGTAAAGCAAAGCAAAGCATACTATGTACAAAAACATGAGCTCTCAAACTCATTCTTAAGGATTCAGTAAAAGTTTCATGCTGAGACACATTTCTGGTTAAAGCATAAATACACGAGTAAATAGAACAAACTTTTCAAAACTTACGTAATTACGTGCATTTCCCGATGCCATCTATAGCTGGTCACACGCTACGGCAAAAACTTTAAACTTCACAGATAAATACTGCATAAAGTCTTTTGGAAAATTGAAAATTTGAAGATAGCAAAGCACGCACTGTCAGAGTCAATAAGTGTTGGCTGGGTCATGAAAGTACACAAGTCCAGTTTTAAAGAAAAACTTCGTTCACTTTATTTGGTGAAAAACACAACTCGGCATATTACACGTACCTGGTAATTTTCCATGCCGTAAAACATCAAAAATATACTATGTACAAAAAATTTTTTAGTTGTAAATGACTAGACAGAGATTTCTTGAAGCATTTGGTAGTAAGTTACTATACTACCTCTATCACTTGCGTGTATTTCAGCCACCATCACTTGGCAAAGGGAAACCAAAGGATAGAACATCAGGAAAATCTTTAAAGCGGCTTCCGAACGTTTGTAAGTAAATTTAACGTTCAATACATGCTGGTCCAAACTGACCACATCTGCATCCGTTTCGACTATTCACCGTCGTCAAACGATATTCCGCAGTACTTCAGTTAAAAACATTTCTGTCTGCCTGCATCAGACCATCAGTGTCTATCTCGTCTGACTTCTTCAGACGTCTGATCTCGATCGACTCCGACCTTCTCATTTGCTTCAAGAAACCTCTGCCCTATATATCCGAGAATGGACAGTTCCGGAAACGCCCCCGGATATGCAAATCAGATGCGTACGCATTGAGAACTGATTTGCATGAAACCTCATGTTGAAAAACGTCACGGTTCACGCCGGTGAACGGGAAGAGTCGTTCATATTAAATTTGCATAAACGCCCGTTCACAGGAACGTGAATCGCGATGTATTGATTATTTCCAACAATCGGCCCCCTCATGCAAATCCTTAAGTCTCAATGCATATGCAAAAGAAAACCTACTCTGAGAAACCAAGGTATATCAATAAACACCAAGGCCCCCAGTATCCTATCAAACATATAATGAAGGAAAAAATTTAAAGTATTATATCATTATTAAATTTAAAATAAAATGCATAAGTACTTATAGCATCTGAAAAATAGTCAAGTATTGTCGACAATATTGTAACAACAACATTTCACATCAAGTAGAAATTTATATACAACACAACTTCAATGCTTAAGTATCAGCATTCAAAAATTGAAATTTTAGTTTAAATTTAATTATAAGTATCCAAAATTTAAGTATAAGCACATTATCATATTAAACAAGTTAACTTTAAAAGATTAAGATTTTGTATAAGCATAGAATTTAAGTTTACTTTAAATTTGAGTATAAACACTATAATTCAAAAAGCTTAAAAAAATTTAGTCTATTAACACAATATAAGTATACATAATTAATACTATTAGACTGCATTGATATACCAAATATTTAAAAATACATGATGCAAGTAATTAGATAATAAAATTCCTTTATCAAAACTTTCAACACATACTTTTTACCAAGTTGAAAAATACAAAATTTTATACACATAAGCTATTATTTAGCATCATGCGGGTCATGGAAAATGGATGTATATACAAAGGTGTAAAGTGAAAAAGATTCAATATTACAAAAATTTATACTCAAGATATACTATCTTATATCAATGAGGTTTAAAATAAACAATAATGTATATATATGACATCTTTTTAAAAAAAAATTCCCAAGTTGTAAATTCAATTTAGTATTTAAAATTTTCTTTAGACTAAACATTTAATCTCAAAAAGTTTTGATTTAGTTTTTAAAAATTTTATTACAAAATTTAAGTATTATTTCCTTAGTCATTGGTTTAGTAAAGTGATCTGCTAAGTTATCTTTACTATTTACAAATTTAACATTAAAAGATTCATTGACTATTAAATTTCTTAGGAAATGATATCTAACATCAATATGCTTAGTTCTATTGTTTTCAATTGGAGAGTTAGAAAAATTAATGGCTGCTTGGTTGTCGCTAAAAATAACACTGTTACTTTTATTAAAGTTTAACCCAAGTAAATGACATTCTTCTATTATGTTTTGTACCCATACCATTTCCTTAGCGGCTTCAGTTAGTGATACGTATTCAGCTTCCATGGTTGATAAGCTGACACACTTATGTTTAAAGGTACGCCAAGAAATAGGTACATTGTCAATAAAGAGTATCACGCCTCCAAGTGAAACACGGTCATCTCGGTTTGCAGCAAAGTCAGAATCTGAATAACAATTCAATTTTAACTCCTGAATGTTAGATAAATTCAACATATAGTTTTTAGTCTTTTCAACATATCCTAAAAGTCTTAACAATGCATCCCAATGCTTAATTCCAGGGTTTTCTTGAAATTGAGATAATATATTGATGGCGTAACAAATATCAGGTCTAGTCCTACTAGATATAAAAGCCAAACACCCAATTAAGCTCCTGTAAGGAAAACTTTGCATTTGCTTTATTTCTTCACTTGTCTTTGGACAATCTATTTTACTTAGAATATTCCCTTTAGAAATGGGAAGTGAAGTAACTGGATATTTATACTGTTGAAACATTTGACATACTTTATCTATATACTGACTTTGATGTATAAAAAATTTATTGTCACACTCTTTAAATTCCACGCCTAAAAGTTTTCTAATTTTTCCTAATACCTTGATATCAAATTCTATGCTAAGTAATGAAACAATGTGGTCTATGTCCCTTTGATACTTTGAGAAGAGAATTATGTCATCCACATAGACTAGCATAAGAACTTTGCTATTGTAAATATATGCACAATTACACCATTGAAGTTTTAAAAAATTTAATTCTTTTAATTTGGTGTCAAGTTCATTAAACCATTCTCTTCCACTTTGATGAAGACCGTAAATGGCTTTCTTCAACAAACAAACATAATCAGGCTGTTCCTGATTGACATAACCTTGAGGCTGTTTCATATATACCTTTTGACTCAATTTAGCATAGAGATAGGCAGATTTGATATCTAATTGGAAATGCATCCAGCCAAGCATGCATACGAAAATTGAGAAGAATGCTCTAATTAAGTTGAAGTTAACAACAGGGCTAAAAACTTCATCGTATGATTCTCCCTTTTTCTGACCATACCCCTGGGCTACCAAACGAGCTTTAAATCTCTTGATTTTCCCTTTCTCGTCTTTCTTAATAGTGTAGACCCATCTATTGCCTATATGCTTTTGTGAGGTGGATGCAGGAACTAGTTCCCAGACACCCCTCTCTTGCATTACGGCCATTTCTTCATCCATAGCATTACACCATTTTTCGGACTGGGAAGATTTAATAGCAGCGTTGTACCCTTTTGGTATATTTATTTCAATATTGCTTGCTTCTGGTCTGCCTCTGACCCTTTTAAGACCTTTATTTTCCCGAAAATTAAACAGTTGCTGATCAAATTGTATATTCCTTTTATCACAATATTTCTTAACATCATTGTGCGACCTCAGCCTTTTATTATCTCCTTGAGCGTAATAATACACATCGGTTCTACTCCCATCGGGTCTTGGAACCGTCTTTCGCTGCCAAGCAATATCCGAGCAAGGAGTCATACTGGAGTCAGCAGGAGAGTCCGTTTCCTCACTGGATTCAGACGGATCGTCACCAGTGTCTTCACTCTCTCCTGCCCCCCCATCAGACTGCCCTCTCGGATATTCCCCGTCAGAGTATTCTGAAAGGTTATCTCTTGATATCCCTGAGGAGATATTTCTGGGACAAATTGGGTCCAGGATGCCTTCCACTACATCACCCTCATCAAACCTCACATTGCAGGTCTCAATTGTTCGTTTCTCCCCTGACAAAAATATCCTATAGCCCTTAGTTTTAGTAGCATAGCCTACCATCACCCCTTCTGTAGCTTTCATGTCTAACTTCTTTCTGAGCTGACTGGGTTTGCCTACATATGCTCTACAACCAAAGGTTCTAAGATGTTTGACTGAAGGTTTTCTACCACTGTAGAGTTCATGTGGAGTTTTTGTCTTAAATTTGTGACATATTCGATTTTTAGTGTATGTAAAACACAATATTGCTTCCGCCCAGAATCTGTCATGCAATTTGCAGTCGTTCAACATGGCTCTAACACAGTCAAATGCGGTTAAGTTGAATCGCTCTGATACTCCATTTTGCTGTGGGGTATATGTGTTAGTCCTCTCAGCCTTAATACCGATACCCTTCAGGTAATTTTTGAACTTATCATGGCAGAATTCCATCCCATTATCCGTCCGGATACATAGAATTTTAGTACCTAACTGCCTTTCTTCTCTGGCCTGAAACTCTTTAAAATGTGAAAATACTTCTGACTTCTGTTTCATGAGGTAAACAAAAACTTTTCTACTATAATCATCTGTTATAGTTAAGACATACTTGTTCCCACCATATGAGGCTGTGGGTAAGGGACCACACACATCCATGTGTAACAATTGCAATGGTTTAGTGGACCTTATCCTACCGGTGGGTTTATACGATACTCTCCTAGACTTAGCCAATTTACACGATTTACAATTTAACTTTTTGTATTTAAGCCTAGGAAGTCCGTTTACGGCAGAAACTTTGCTGGTTTGGAGGAGATATTCAGCGTTTATGTGGCAATATCGTTTATGCCAAAGACAGTTTGTACTATTAAGTTCAGTTACAGAACTGCTAGGCTTAGATATTGAACTATCCACATTTCTATTCTGCTTAGTTTTTGTTTTGTCAGATTTAAATTTAGTTTCTTTAAGATTAGGTGCTATTTTTACTTTGTCTATTTTTCTGGAAGCACTAGGATCCCTATCCTTGGATTTCTTATCCTTTTTGTGTTTCTTGTCTCCATCTCGATCCCTATCTTTAGATTGACGGTTTTCTACGTTATGTTGTTCCTGGGTACTATACTTAGGTTTTAAAAAATATAACCCATCCTTTCTTTTTGCATAAAAGAATTTCTCCCCTTTAGGTGTAAAAAACCATAGAACCCCATTAGCTCCATTAAAACTAAAATTTTGTTCCTCAAGAACAGATGCAGCTAATAAATTTCTCCTAAGTTTAGGAGAATACATAACATTTTCCAATTTGATAATACTTTGCTTATCCTTAAATTGGACATACATTTCCACCGTCCCGATAGCCTCAACTGGACTTTCGACATCCCCTACTGCTAGCGACATTGAAGTGCCTTTGCACTCATTAAATTTTGAAAATAACTTAATGTTATTACAGAAATGTCGCGTAGCAGCAGTGTCTACTACCCAGCTGAGTCTATCGCTAGGATCGATTACAGTATTAGCCTCAATCTGTGGAGACCCAAGAAATTCCACAATACTAGATCCATTATTTCTACTGCAATTAGATTTAGTATGACCTAGTTTGTTACACTTAAAACACTTAATTTTACTTTTAGAAATATTTACATTATGACTAGAAGTATTTACATTAGACACATTATGAGATACATTTGGAAATTTAAGTTTAGACACTTTTACTCTATTTACAAATTTCTTAGAAGTAAAATATGCAGAATTTGAACTCACAGTTTTGGAAAAGTCACTTGCTTGCTGCCTCAGCCGGCTCTCCTCCGCTGCTAGCTCTGCTTGTATTTTGCTGAGCTTGAAGTCCGAGTCATTCCATCGATATATAATTTGAACGATACCTCGGAATTCTTCCGGAAGGTACCGTATCGACTGGAATGCTACATATAGTTCTTCAATGGGGTGTTTCGCGTCTTTAAGCCTCGTCACGGCCTTCCGCAGTCTTGAGCAAAAAATATCAACAGGCTCGTCTGGCTCCGGCCGAACGTCGAAGAACTCATCTAGTAATCTAACCAGGTTGGCTCTGGAAGGCGCTTGAAAATGTTCTTTCAAGGTATTCCATACTTGACTAGGTTCGTCGGTGACGTTTATCAACTCCTTGTATTCCGAGGATAAACTTTGATAAATGATGGCTAATGCTCGGTCTTTCCGGCGATAAAAATCATCGTAGTCACGACGACTCGCGGTTGCGTCTTCTTCGATAGGCTTAGCACTTCCATCTACGTGTCCGAAACATCCTTCTCCCTTGAGGACGAATGAGATGTCAGTACGCCAGGTGACGTAGTTGTCCCGCGTCAGCAACTCCATTCTACTTGCCTCCATGGCCACTCGTAGTTTTGAAGAAGCAGAAGCAAAAGTTCTTGTACACTGTTTACGTTTACACTGTTGCGTTTCGTTGTTCACACGAACTTCAAAATGGTGCCATGTGCGGCCCCCATCTGAACACTGGAACGATTTCTTTAAAGATACTTGCACTTATGACTCTATTGGGCGTTGAACTGGCCCCGTAACCGTTTCTTTTGCGAAAATTGAAAATTTGAAGATAGCAAAGCACGCACTGTCAGAGTCAATAAGTGTTGGCTGGGTCATGAAAGTACACAAGTCCAGTTTTAAAGAAAAACTTCGTTCACTTTATTTGGTGAAAAACACAACTCGGCATATTACACGTACCTGGTAATTTTCCATGCCGTAAAACATCAAAAATATACTATGTACAAAAAATTTTTTAGTTGTAAATGACTAGACAGAGATTTCTTGAAGCATTTGGTAGTAAGTTACTATACTACCTCTATCACTTGCGTGTATTTCAGCCACCATCACTTGGCAAAGGGAAACCAAAGGATAGAACATCAGGAAAATCTTTAAAGCGGCTTCCGAACGTTTGTAAGTAAATTTAACGTTCAATACATGCTGGTCCAAACTGACCACATCTGCATCCGTTTCGACTATTCACCGTCGTCAAACGATATTCCGCAGTACTTCAGTTAAAAACATTTCTGTCTGCCTGCATCAGACCATCAGTGTCTATCTCGTCTGACTTCTTCAGACGTCTGATCTCGATCGACTCCGACCTTCTCATTTGCTTCAAGAAACCTCTGCCCTATATATCCGAGAATGGACAGTTCCGGAAACGCCCCCGGATATGCAAATCAGATGCGTACGCATTGAGAACTGATTTGCATGAAACCTCATGTTGAAAAACGTCACGGTTCACGCCGGTGAACGGGAAGAGTCGTTCATATTAAATTTGCATAAACGCCCGTTCACAGGAACGTGAATCGCGATGTATTGATTATTTCCAACAAAGTCCACAACACGGAAAAACATGGTCTCCTTAACTGAGAACCACAAAATCTTTAAGATTCACTATAACTTAGATTAATCATCCGCGTCAACCAATAAACATTATCATAACATTCGACTACATCGAACAAGACTCTATGTAGATCCGTTTGCGATCAGGTGAGGTCTGATACGATCAAAATCCGTAATCCATATCCTACAGCGATCTGTATACCGATCCGAATGCATCACGATCGTATCTGCTTAAACCAAAAATGTGTCCAGCCTTTATACCCGATGATGGATGCGTTCCGGAACACAATTGTTGGCGGCAACGCCCTCTGGATATGCAAATCAGGATGCGTGAGCGGCGAGAAGATGATTTGCATGATAAGCCCAGTTTTGTCCACATCGCGATTCGTTCACGAGAACGGAAAAATCATTTAGAATAATGACGTCATGCTCCCGCGAGACGTGAATCGCGATGTAAACAAAACCAAATTTCCAGCAATCGGCCCCCTCATGCAAAAACACAAACTCTCAACACACAACAAAAGTTTGTAGTTGCAAATAATCTCACAGAAATTTCTTGAAGCATTGATAGTAAATTAACTATACTACCTATATCACTTGCGTGTATTTGCAGCCACCATCGAAGGTATCACACTTGGCAAAGGAAAACCAATGGATAAAACATCAGCAAATTTTAACGTGACTTCCGAACATATGTAAGTAAATTTAACGTTCAATACATACTAGTCTAAACTGACCACATCTGCATCCGTCTCGACTAAATAGGCGACGATAACAATATCTCGCAGTGCCTCTGTCTGCTCAGTCAATCGATCTCTTTCAATCAAATCTGTCGATCTAGTCTATATCAAGACTGCCTGCTTCAAGAAACTTCTGTCCTTTATATCCGAAAATGGACTGTTCCGGAAACGCCCCCCCGGATATGCAAATCAGATGCATACGCATTGAGAACTGATTTGCATGAAACCTCATGTTGGAAAACGTCACGGTTTACGCCGGTGAACGGAAAGAGTCGTTCATATTAAATTTGCATAAACGTCCGTTCACGGGAACGTGAATCGCGATGTATTGATTTTTTTCCAACAATTGGCCCCCTCATGCAAATCCTTAAGTCTCAATGCATATGCAAAAGAAAACTTACTCTGAGAAACCAAGGTATATCAATAAACACCAAGGCCACCAGTATCCTACCAAACATATAATGAAGTAATAAATTTTAAAGTGTTACATCATTACTAAATTTAAAATAAAATGCATAAGTACTTATAGCATCTGAAAAACAGTTAAGTATTGTAGACGATATTGTAACAACATTTCACATCAAGTAGAAATTTATATAAAACACAACTTCAATGCTTAAGTATTAGCATTCAGAATTTAAATTTTAGTTTAATTATAAGTATCCAAAATTTAAGTATAAGCATATTATCATATTTAGCAAGTCAACTTTAAGAAGATTAAGATTTTGTATAAGCATAGAATTTAAGTTTACTTTAAATTTGAGTATAAACACTATAATTCAAAAAGTTTAAAAATTTTAGTCTATTAATACAATACAAGTATACTTAATTAATACTATTAAACTGTATTGATATAGCAAATATTTAAAAATACATGATGCAAGTAATCAGATAATAAAAGTCCTTTATCAAAACTTTCAACACATACTTTCTACCAAGTTGAAAAATACAAAATTTTATACACATAAGCTACTATCTAGCATTATGCAGGTAATAGAAAAATGGATGTATATACAAAGGTGTAAAGTGAAAAGATTCAATATCACAAAATTTATACTCAAGATATACTAGCTTATATCAATGAGGTTTGAGATAAACAATAATGTATATATATGACATCTTAAAAAATTCCCAAGTTGTAAATTCAATTTAGCATTTAAAATTTTCTCTAGACTAAACATTAATCTTAAAAAGTTTGATTTAGTTTTTAAATATTTTATTACAAAATTTAAGTATTATTTCCTTAGTCATTGGTTTAGTAAAGTGATCTGCTAAGTTATCTTTACTATTTACAAATTTAACATTAAATGATTCATTGACTATTAAATTTCTTAGGAAATGATATCTAACATCAATATGCTTAGTTCTATTGTTTTCAATTGGAGAGTTAGAAAAATTAATGGCTGCTTGGTTGTCGTTAAAAATAACACTGTTACTTTTATTAAAGTTTAAAATTCCATGGTTGATAAGCTGACACACTTATGTTTAAAGGTTCGCCAAGAAATAGGTACATTATCAATAAAGAGTATCATGCCTCCAAGTGAAACACGGTCATCTCTGTTTGCAGCAAAGTCTGAATCTGAGTAACAATTTAATTTTAACTCCTCAATATTAGATAAATTTAACATATAATTTTTAGTCTTTTCAACATATCCTAAAAGTCTTAACAATGCATCCCAATGCTTAATTCCAGGGTTTTCTTGAAATTGAGATAATATATTGATGGAGTAATAAATATCAAGTCTAGTTCTACTAGATATAAAAGCCAAACACCCAATTAAGCTCCTGTAAGGAAAACTTTGCATTTGCTTTATTTCTTCACTTGTCTTTGGACAATCTATTTTACTTAGAATATTTCCTTTAGAAATGGGAAGTGAAGTAACTGGATATTTATATTGTTGAAACATTTGGCATACTTTATCTATATACTGACTTTGATGTATAAAAAATTTATTGTCACACTATTTAAATTCCACGCCTAAAAGTTTTCTAATTTTTCCTAATACCTTGATATCAAATTCAATGCTAAGTAATGAAACAATGTGGTCTATGTCCTTTTGATACTTTGAAAAGAGAATTATGTCATCCACATAAACTAGCATAAGAACTTTGCTATTGTAAATATAGGCACAATTACACCATTGAAGTTTTAAAAAATTTAATTCTTTTAATTTGGTGTCAAGTTCATTAAACCATTCTCTTCCACTTTGATGAAGACCATAAATGGCTTTCTTCAACAAACAAACATAATCAGGCTGTTCCTGATTGACATAACCTTGAGGCTGTTTCATATATATATTTTGACTCAATTTAGCATAGAGATAAGCAGATTTGATATCTAACTGGAAATGCATCCAGCCAAGCATGCATACGAAAATTGAGAAGAATGCTCTAATTAAGTTGAAGTTAACAACAGGGCTAAAAACTTCATCATATGATTCTCCTTTTTTCTGACCATACCTCTGAGCTACCAAACGAGCTTTAAATATCTCTTGATTTTCCCATTCTCGTCTTTCTTAATACTGTAGACCCATCTATTGCCTATATGTTTCTGTGAGGTGGATGTAGGAACTAGTTCCCAGACATCCCTCTCTTGCATTACGGCCATTTCCTCATCCATAGCTTTACACCATTTTTCGGACTGGGAGGATTTAATAGCAGCGTTGTACCCTTTTGGTATATTTATTTCAATATTGTTTGCTTCTGGTCTGCCTCTGACCCTTTTAAGACCTTTATCTTCCCGAAAATTAAATAATTGCTGATCAAATTGTATATTTCTTTTATCACAATATTTCCTAACATCATTGTGCGACCTCAGCCTTTTATTATCCCCTTGAGCGTAACAATACACGTCGGTTCTACTCCCATCGGGTCTTGGAACTGTCTTTCGCTGCCAAGTAATATCCGAGCAAGGAGTCATACTGGAGAGTCCGTTTCCTCACTGGATTCCGACAGATCGTCACCAGTGTCTTCACTCTCTCCTGCTCCCCCATCAGACTGCCCTCTCGGATATTCCTCATCGGAGTATTCTGAAAGGTTATCTCTTGATATCCCTAAGGAGATATTTCTGGGACAAATTGGGTCCAGGATGCCTTCCCCTACATTACCCTTATCAAACCTCACATTGCAGGTCTCAATTGTTCGTTTTTCCCCTGACAAAAATATTCTATAGCCTTTAGTTTTAGTAGCATAGCCTACCATCACCTCTTCTGTAGCTTTCATGTCTAACTTCTTTCTGAGCTGACTGGGTTTGCCTACATATGCTCTACAACCAAAAGTTCTAAGATGGTTGACTGAAGGTTTTCTACCACTGTAGAGTTCATGTGGAGTCTTAGTCTCATATTTGTGACATATTCGATTTTTAGTGTATGTAAAACACAATATTGCTTCCGCCCAGAATCTGTCATGCATTTTGCTCTCATTCAACATGGCTCTAACACAGTCATATGCGGCTAAGTTGAATCGCTCCGATACTCCATTTTGCCGTGGGGTATATGTGAAAAACCCAGGCCGTCCGACTCATCCAGAGGACTTGATATGGGGTATATGTGTTAGTCCTCTCAGCCTTAATACCGATATCCCTCAGGTAATTTTTGAACTTATCATGGCAGAATTCCATTCCATTATCCGTCCGGATACATAGAATTTTAGTACTTAATTGCCTTTCCTCTCTGGCCTGAAACTCTTTAAAATGTGAAAACACTTCTGACTTCTGTTTCATAAGATAAACAAAAACTTTCCTGCTATAATCATCTGTTATAGTTAAGATATATCTATTTCCACCATATGAGGTTGTAGGCAAGGGACCACACACGTCCATGTGTAACATTTGTAATGGTTTAGTTGACCTTATCCTACCGGTGGGTTGATATAATACTCTCCTAGACTTAGCCAATTTACAAGATTTACAGTTTAACTTTTTGTATTTAAGCCTAGGAAGTCAGTTTACAGCAGAAACTTTGCTGGTTTGGAGGAGATATTCAGCGTTTATGTGGCAATATCGTTTGTGCCAAAGACAGTTTGTACTGTAAAGTTCAGTTACTGAACTGCTAGGCTTAGATTTTAAACTATCCACATTTCTATTCTGCTTAGTTTTTGTTTTGTCAGATTTAGATTTAGTTTGTTTAAAATTAGGTGCTACTTATTTTTCTGGAAGCTTACTTATTTTTCTGGAAGCACTAGGATCCCTATCTTTAGATTTCTTATCCTTTTTGTGTTTCTTGTCTCCATCTCGATCCTTATCTTTAGATTGACGGTTTTCTATGTTATGCTGTTCCTGGGTACTATACTTAGGTTTTAAAAAATACAACCCATCCTTTCTTTTTGCATAAAAGAATTTTTCCCCTTGGGTGTAAAAAACCATAGCACCCCATTAGCCCTTTAAAACTAAAATTTTGTTCCTCAAGAACAGATGCAGCTAATAAATTTCTCCTAAGTTTAGGAGAATACATAACATTTTCTAATTTAATAATACTTTGTTTATCCTTAAATTGGACATACATTTCCACTGTCCCGATAGATTCAACTGGACTTTCGACATCCCCTACTGCTAGCGACATTGAAGTGCCTTTGCACTCATTAAATTTGGAAAATAACTTAATGTTATTACAGAAATGTCGCGTAGCAGCAGTGTCTACTACCCAGCTGAGTCTATCGTTAGGATCGATTACAGTATTAGCTTCAATATGTGGAGATCCAAGATATTCCACAATACTAGATCCATTATCTTTAGAGCAATTAACTTTAGTATGACCTAGCTTATTACATTTAAAACACTCAATTTTACTTTTAGAAATATTTACATTTTGACTAGGAATTTTTCTATTATGTACACTATCTCTATAAGTATTTGCATTAGACACATTTTGAGATTTAAATTTAGATATTTTTACTCTATTTACACAATTCTTAGAAGTAAAATAAGCGGAATTCAAACTTACAGTTTTAGAAAAGTCACTTTCCTGTTGCCGGAGTCTGCTCTCTTCAGCTGTCAATTCTGCTTGTATTTTGCTGAGCTTGAAGTCCGAGTCACTCCATCTGTAAATTAGCTGAACGATGTGCCGGTATTCTTCCGGAAGGTATCGGATGGCTTGGAAAGAAACATATAGGTCCTCAATGGGGTGATTCGCGTGTTTAAGCCTTGTAACGGCCTTGCGAAGTCTTGAGCAAAATATGTCAACAGGCTCATCTTGTTCCGGCCGGATATCGAAGAATTCATCTAGTAGATGTACCAGATTAGCACGAGAAGGCGCTTGAAAGTGCTCTCTTAAAGTATTCCATGCTTGACTCGGTTCGTCGGTTATGTTTATTAACTCCTTGTATTCCGAGGATAAGCTTTGGTAGGTGATAGCAAGCACTTGGTCTTTCTGTCTATAAAAATCATCGTAGTCTCTGCGACTCACTTCTTCTTCAATAGGCTTAACAGATCCGTCTACGTGTCCGAAACATCCTTCTCCCTTGAGGACGAATGAGATGTCGGTACACGAGGTGATGCAGTTGTCTCGCGTCAGCAACTCCATTCTACTTGCCTCCATGGCCACTTGTAGATTTAGTAAAGAAGCAGAAAAAGTCTCTTGTACACTGTTTACTTTCTTTAATCACACGTACTTCAAAATGGTGCCAGGCGCGGTCCCCATCTGAACACTGGTTCTTCAAACACTTGCACTTATGATTGATTCTATTGGGCGTTAAACTGGCCGATAACCGTTCTGGTGGAAAATTTAAAAATTTAAAGCTGAATTTAAGAAGCAAAGTACGCACTGTCAAAGAGTCATAAGTGTTGGCTGGGTTATAAAAATATACGGATCCAGTTCAAAGAGAAATCATCGTTCACTTTATTATGTGAATAACATAACTGGGCAACTTACACATTCCAGGTAATTTCCATGCCACAAAACATCAAATAATACTATGTACAAAAGTTTGTAGTTGCAAATAATCTGACAGAAATTTCTTGAAGCATTGATAGTAAATTAACTATACTACCTATATCACTTGCGTGTATTTGCAGCCACCATTGAAGGTATCACACTTGGCAAAGGAAAACCAATGGATAAGACATCAGCAAATTTTAACGTGACTTCCGAACATATGTAAGTAAATTTATCATTCAATACGTACAGGTCTAACTGACCACATCTGCATCCATCTCGATTAAAATCATCGCATAACAATATCCCGCAGTGCCTCTGTCTGCTCAGTCAATCGATCTCTTTCAATCAGATCTATCGCTCTAGTCTATATCAAGACTGCCTGCTTCAAGAAACTTCGGTCTTTTATATCCGAAAATGGACTGTTCCGGAAACGCCCCCGGATATGCAAATCAGATGCGTACGCATTGAGAACTGATTTGCATGAAACCTCACGTTGGAAAATGTCACGGTTCACGCCGGTGAACGGAAAGAGTCGTTCATATTAAATTTGCATAAACGTCCGTTCATGGGAATGTGAATCATGATATATTGATTTTTTTCCAACAGGCGGAATACCGTGAATTACTCGACATCATCGACAACCCGGCGGATGCGTGGGAGAAGTTGGAGGTGCATTTTGAGGCCCCAACGTGTGCTAACCTAGTTCGTCTGCTGGATGAATTTTTCAGTCTTCGCCCGGAAATCGAGGAACCAGTGGATATTTTCTGTACAAGGATAAAGAAAGCAGTCACCAAGCTGAAGAACGTGAACCATCCCGTGGAGGACGTATACGTAGCGTTCCAAGGCATCCGGTACCTGCCAGACGAATACCAAAGTATTATTCAAGTCATCTACCGTTAGAGCGACAAAGATTTTAAGATAGATAAAATTCAGAAGGAGCTGTCCCAGGAAGAAGGAAGGATAAGGCAGTTGAAGAGAGATCGTGACAATGTAAGTTCCAATTCATCTGTATATTTTTCTAGTGTTAACGCTGAACGCAAAAATGTCACTAAAGTCTAAAAGTCTATTAAGGTCATATGACCATGCTTTGTTTGTAATAAAACTGGTCATTTAAAGGCACAATGCCCAAAGTTGAAAAAGTTGACTAGCTCTAATATTATTGAAGTACTTTCAAACATTAATGTTGAAGCTAATATTGTTGATGATCCTGACAATAGGCTAAGCTGGGTGATTGACATCGATGCTACGCGACATTTCTGTAATGATATAAAAATGTTTTCTAAATTTAATAAATGTAAGGATACATCTATGTCGCTAGCAGTGGGTGATATGGAAAGCCCAATTGAGGCTATTGGATCGGTGAATATGTATATTAAATTTAAAGATCATACAAATAATATTATTCTACATAATGTTATGTATTCACCAAAATTACAGTGAAACTTGTTGGCCAAATCTGTATTAGAAGAGCAGGGCTATTCTTTTAGTGCAGCCAAAGGTGTACTATGGTTTAAGACTCCTGAGGGAGAAAATTTCTTTTACGCTAAACGTAAAGAAGGACTGTATTTCTTAAAACCGCAGTACTCAACTAAAAATTTAAATAGTAATGTTGAGGGCCGTAAAAGAGATCAGGATAGGGAAGTCAAAGCAAAATTAGGCCTAACTTGAATAATTGGAAAAACAAATCTGATTTAAAATCAAAGTCAAACAAAATTAGTGGTTCAACAGTTGAAATTCTGAATAAAACTGAATTATGGCATAGAAGATATGGCCATATTAACTCAGACTACTTGCACTAAACAAGTAAAGTTTCCGTGGCAAACGCACTCCCTAAGTTGAAATATGCAAAAGTGAATTGCATTCATTGCAAACTTGCAAAATCTAAGAGAGTTTCGTACAAACTAATAGGCAGGATTAGATCTACAAAAGCTTTGCAATTACTGCACATGGACGTTTGTGGTTCAATGCCTGTAGCTTCATTGGGGAGAAACAAATATTTTTTGACTATTATGGATGATTTTAGCTGCAAGGTGTTTGTTTTTATTTTAAAACAAAAATCAGATGTGTTCAAAGTTTTTCAGGATTTTCAAGCTTGTCAGGAAAGACAATTAGGCAAAAAGATTTTGTGCATCCGTACTGATAGCGGCATGGAATTTTGTCACGGTCAATTTAAAGCTTTTTTGAAAAAGTTAGGGATTAAGCATGAGCGATCTGACACATATACACCCGAACAAAACGGGGTATCTGAAAGATTCAACCTGACAGCGTTAGATTGTGTCAAAGCAATGCTTAATCAAAGTAAAATTGGTGACAAAATGTGGGCAGAGGCAATCCTATGTTTCACTTATACAAAGAACAGGATTTGCCATAAATGTAAAGTTCTATTATGGAAGAAGCCTGCTGTATCCCATCTCAGAATTTTTGGATGTAAGGCTTATACTGGTATAGCAAAACAGCTTAGGAAGAAGCTAGTCGTAAGAGCTCAACAAGGAGTTATGGTAGGATATGCGGAAAATACCAGGGGCTATAGAATTCTTCTAGTGAAAGATAGAAAAGTGATAGAGACAAGCAATGTCCGTTTTGAGAAAATAGAAGCAGCGGAAGGCGTCCTGGACCCTATTTGTCCTAGAAACTTCACCCTAAAGACATCGAGATTTACTTGCTCGATGGATTCAGGATCGGGATGTTTGGATAGTGAGTCAGAGGAAGAAGCAGGTGAGAGCCATGACACTAGTCATACTAGTGAGGAAGAGGACTCTCCTGCTGATTCCGGCCTGACCCCCTGCTCAGACATTGACTGGGAAAGGAAAGTCGTACCTAGGCCTGATGGAACTCGAACTGATGTTTACCATTCGATGAAGGGTGATAAAAGGAGACTAAGAAGTCATAATGACATTAAAAAATTCTGTGCTAAGTCTAACATACATTATGACCAAAATTTGTTTAACTTCAGAGAAAAGAAAGATATAAATCCAGGCCAGAGGCAAGATAATAATTTCCAAAAGCTATAAATCGGCAATTGAATCCCCACACTCACAAGAATGGCAAAAAGCCATGAATAATGAAATAGCAATAATGCCAAGAGAGGGGTGTCTGGGACTTAGTGCCTGCACCCATCTCACAAAAAGTAATCGGATCCAGATGGGTATACCCCATCAAAAAGGATGAAAATGGAATAGTGAAGAGATTCAAAGCCCGTTTAGTGGCTCAGGGATATTCTCAAGAGAAGGGGGATTCGTATGATGAAGAATTTAGCCCCGTTATAAATTTTTGCTTAATAAGAGCTTTTTTTGCAATTTTCGTATGTTTGCTTAACTGGAAGCCTTTTCAATTAGACATCAAGTCAGCATACCTGTATGCTAAATTGAATGCTAAAGTTTCATGAAACAACCACCTGGATATGTCGATCCGAACCAACAAAATCATGTCTGTTTGCTAAAAAAGACAATATATGGCCTACATCAGAGCGGCAGAGAGTGGTATAACGAGCTTCACACCACTTTGAGAAAATTAAATTTCTTCAAACTCAAATGGTGCAATTGTGCATATTTTACCAAGACAAAGTATTAATGTTGGTCTATGTGGATGACATAGTTTTATTTTCAAAACATCAAGGTGATATTGATCATGCAGTTTCTTTACTAAAGGAAGAATTTGATATCAAAGCACTAGGAAAGGTAAAAAAAACTGTTAGGTGTGGAATTTACTGAAACCAATAACAAAATTTTTATACATCAAAAGCAGTATATTGATAAAGTTTGCCAAATGTTTAAATAATTCAAATATCCTATTTCTTCACTCCCTATTACAAAAGGAATCACGTTGAGCAAAAATGATTGCCCAATGAATGGTGAAGAATTAAAACAAATGCACAATATCCCATACAGAAGTTTGATCGGATTCTAGCCTATTTATCAAGTAGAACTAGACTAGACATATGTTACGCTGTAAATATTCTGTCTCAATTTCAAGAGAATCCAGGCGTGAAACATTGGAACGCATTACTTAAACTTTTGGGATATCTTGAAAAAACAAAGAATTACATGTTGAACTTATCAGGCATTGGTAACTTAAATTTAAATTGCTACTCGGATTCGGATTTTGCCGCCAATAGGGATGACAGAGTGTCACTCGGGGGGTATGTTATTTCTAATAGATACAGTACCCGTTTCTTGGCATACATTTAAACACAAGTGTGTTAGTCTGTCAACGATGGAGGCAGAATATGTTTCATTAACAGAAGCTGCGAAAGAAATTATTTGACTACAAAATATCATTGAGGAATGTATGAAGCTAGGGTTAAAATTTAACAGAAATAATAGCATAATCTACTGTGACAACCAAGCTGCAATTAATTTTTCAAATTCCCCAATAGAGAATAACCGAACCAAACATATTGATATAAAGTACCATTTCCTGAGGAATTTAGTTGAGAATGAATCTTTTAAAATCATCTTTGTAAATACCAAGGAAAATGTAGCAGATTACTTTACAAAACCAATGACCAAGGATAGAGCATTAAAATTTTGTAATCAAATTTTCAAAAACAAATTAAAGTTGTAACTTCTAAATTTTTCTTTTTTGTACAAATATGGTTAGGATATCGTATAATTTACTCCTCCCTCTTTGATATAGATACTTGTATCTAGAGTATATATATATGTATTGTTTACAATGAACTTTTAAAATTTTTCACATTACACTGAATGTATATATATATCCATGTTTTCAATTCCCGCATAAGACAACTATGCTTATGTGTATAACATTGTGTGTTTTCTCCTTGTTATCATACACTTGGTTATGATTCATTGATGACAAACCACTTCTTTAAATTTATATATGAATACAATACAGAAAGAAAAAAAAAATCTTTCATTATCTGTGTCATTGCTGTTAGTATTAATAATGTATCCTGGTCTTGGACAGAGATAATGAACAGCTATAATTAAATTTGATATTTATAGTAAATTTTTAATCTTAAATGTTAAATTTAAATAGTTATACATAAAATTTTCTACAACTTGAATTTGATATTTATAGTAAATTTTTAATCTTAAATGTTAAATTTATTTTCTTTGAGAGGTTAAAGACTTCTAGGTTTGTTAGCTTGCGCTGGAGATTCTTAAGATACCTTGTGGAGATTCCCACTCCCACAAATAAAAGAATCTCCCCCAAACTCGGGTCGTAAATGATCATGTGGGTTGCCATTCGTCTTGCGATCGTATTTCACTAAAATCGCCCGCGGACGGAGAAGATTTAACCATTGAGAATCGGCGATTTTGTGGTGATTGACACTTTTGTCGTCTTTGTAAAAGATGAGTGCTATTTTGAACAACGTTTTAATTTCTGAAGTTTTTTTTAACATCGATTGCCGTACGAATGGAATGTATTCGGGAGAGAGTAGAGTAAATTTGACGCCGCAGCAAAACATTACACAATTTTAGGATGATTTAAAAATTTTAGGTTAATTTTAGGAATTCAAGGGAAGCTTCAAACTTTTAGGAATTTTAGGACGAATGCGATCCCTGAGTGCGTCATTAAAATGTGAAATATGCAATTCTATATACTTTGATATTCAATACATAAATAATTAAAAATATTAATTAACTATAATTTGCAAATAAATATTTAAAATTTTAAGGAATTCAATTAAAGTGTTATTTCTTATATTCGTCGATTTTGACCGTCAGGGAAGTGTTCAAACATTTTTCTTTCAATTTCTAGGGCCAGGATATTGTTTTTCATACCCAGACTGTCTGACCTACCCGAAGGTGTAAGGTAACTGTTTGGACTGCCGGAACCCAATGGGGTGGCAAATTTTATTCACCTACATATAACGCAGATACACTCTGGATCATAAATATATATATACAATGTGCCCCTCCCCTTTAAATCTAATGTTATTCTGTTAATCCCCCCCTTTGCTTCAATTACAAATTATAAAAAACAGCCCCTCCCCCCCAAGAATAAAAAACTAAAAGAATTTGTTCTCAAATAAAAAGAATGCATCAATGTTGTTAACCCCCTCCCCCATTTAAATTGAATGTTAAGAATGAATATTCTTCTACAGTGGTCAGGAGTCCTTATAATGTGTCTTTTCAATAAAACTTTGAATATGAAAATTGTGAGATAAAAGCTTTATACCTAGACTTTGATTGAGGAAGAAGCACGATTTTTGAACTCCTGAAGCCATTTTTGCAATTGTTTGGGAAGCAGATAGGGGTGGCAGCCTTGGAGACCGTGCCATCCTTCCCCCGACCTCTTGCATTGAGGGCCAGGAAAATGGAACATTTCAGCCATAGCCAGTTGGATGTGTTTGAAATTTTTATTCACATGACGCAGATACACTGTGGGCCATATATATACATAAATGTGAACCCCCCCCCCCTTTTTAAATCGAATGTTATTCTCTCACTTTACCCTCTCCCTCTTAAAAATTCTGAAAAATTATGTAAAACACCCTCCCCCCCCCCCCCCCCAAACATTTAAAAAAATTAAAATAATTCATCCTCGAAAAAAATAAATATATTAATGTATTTTGGTTGACATTTCTCCATGTGGTACCTCACACAAGGGGGATGTTCTGGTTGGAAAACTGCAAAATGCTCTTGAAAGTTCACATATTCAAGTAAAAGGGCAGTTGAATGGTATAGCATTCGATAGACAGTATTTTGATCTTAGTGTTGATAAAAAACTGGCTAGCCTTTGTGAAAATTTAAACCATTATTTTCTACTTCCTATGTGGGACATAGCCCATAGGTTAGAATGTGTGTGGAGTGATGTTTGTGAAGCACAATCCTTAATGTGGATATATAATAAAACCCAAGTTATAGGTAATTTAATGAAAACTTATAATTGGGGCATTGGATATGAAGAATTAATTGATGAAAAAAATGAAACAGCCTTTCTGAATCCTAAATCTTTTCAGGACACTCGTTTTGTGCAAAGTCAAGTAGTCAGAGTATATAGAACATTCCAAAGAGATTTTCAGCTTTTTTTTTACTGATCTTAAAAATAAAACCTCACCAAGTGCATACAAAACGGTCATTAAATGCCAAAAAATACTCATCGGCATTGAGTAAGTTTTCGAAATCCAATTTTATATTTCAAGTACTTGGAACGATTGACATCCTTGAGGTTTTAACAAAATTGAGTTGCATTTGTCAGAATGTACATGCTTGTATTTGGACATTTTTTGATCATTTTCTCTTCGTAAAGAGCATTCTTAATGACATGATCATAGAATTAGAAAGTGATATGTTGTCAGAAGGAAATTTTCCATCCATCGTAAAAGACTTGGATTCATTAACAAAAAATATTTATCAGAATTGTTTACCGATTAGTGACAACTCAGAACATTGTTCAAGCCGTTCACAGACTCTTCAGGATAACCAGGCATCTGTTGAAGATAAATGCAATTTCAAAGGTGATAGGAAGAAGTTGGAAATACTATGCAAAACACTACTGGAAAAATTAGAAGATAGAATACAAGAACCTACAATTGTCAAACATATGCGGCTATATTTCAGTAGTAAATATTTGGCAAATACTGCAGATTCCGAAAACAATTCAGAAGAGGAAATTCAAAACTCGTTACAAAAACTTATTGAGTGAGTTAATGAAAATGGAAAACTCACATTAAATGCTGATGTAATTCAGTTACAATTTAAAAAAAAAAAAAAAAAAAAAAAAAAAAAAAAAAAAAAAAAAAAAAAAAAAAAAACATCTTAAGCACAGAGTTTTTCATAAACGTTAAGAGCATGGAAGAAAAACCTAATTTGATGATTCGAGATAACCATATCATAAAAGAAGCCTTTACAAATGAAAATGTTTGCTAAAACATTCCCGAAATCTTTTGTGTTTTGGAGAACTGCCTGAAAATTTGCAGTGAAGCAGTTTGCGAATCTATTGGATCTGTTATAGGCAATCATCTTCATAATCGACATATTAAATATGACAGTCTTTTCCAAGAAGTCTTTATTTCTTGGAATGGACCTCCAGTACACAATGCTTCTGGACTTTTAAAAAAATCTTTAGACAGACATTTTGATGCAGAAAAATATCACTTCACGAGATTTTCTTCTATGTCTCGTTTGAAAATTTACAAGACATCAAAACTCATCGACAAACTCCATAAGGAAATTGGAAGGCTGCCATTTCTTGGGAACCATTAAATTTTTTATAAGGTCTATGTAATTAATTAAATAGTATGATAAAATAGATAATAGATAAAATGTGTGATTAATTTTTATAATTTGAGTAATTTTCCTTAACCCTTCCACACAATTTTGTATAGGCCTATTAGGGCGTTATAATTTTTGGGGAAATTTTTCCAGTAAAATGTATGTTCTGGGGAAATTTGGGATTCCGAACATTTTTTGCACTCCTGGTTTACTATTCATTACATTGTGACCCCTGTTACAGCTATATTCTGGGACATATATATATATATATATATATATATATATGACTGAACCATTCTTCCTCTAACTAATCTTTCGAATGGAGGGCCACAAAAACATAACATTTCAATCCTGGCCAGTTAAGATTTTTTTTTTTAATTTTCACTAATCAGACATACACATGACGAAAGCACACTCTGCGCCATATATATATATATATTTACAATGTAACATCCCCCCCTCCCCAATTGAATGTCAGAAATCAAAATTCTTGTCTAGCTGAAAATTAAAACAGTTGAAATGTAAAGACTTTTAGAATTTGAGTGCTTTGAAAGTGAAATGGTCTCACTCAAAATTAACAATTTTTTATCATAAGACAAGTTATATTAGTAACTGTTCATGTCTTATCATCAAAATATTATATACTAAATTTCTCGGAATAACTATAACTCATACCCAAATTTTACTCGACGTATAAGCAAAAGGTCAGGCATACAAACAGGAAGGACGAGAGGGGGCTGAAGTCAGCTCTGCTCTTCGAGGTGTAATCAATGAGTAATCGTGATTCTAGCTCTTTGGCTCTGCTCACAGGGAGGGGCCCAGGGTCTGCAGTCCCTTTCCATGGGATTGCAGATCAAATGTGTTCAGGAGTTCGTATAACGTGTATTTTAACCAAAATCTCTAGCAAAACAATACCTTATACTTAGATTAAGTATGTTTCCATAACTCCTGAACACATTTTAAAGACTCAGATGTCTATTTATCTACGAAGAATGATATCTTATAAGGTCAGACAAACAGGCCAGACGAGAAGAGGCTGAAATCCGGTCTGATTAGGGGAAGGAATCATTTTTCATAGGACTGCAGCTGAAATGTGTTCAGGAGTTCGTATAACGTGTTTTTTCAATAAAATCTCAAATACGAAATATCTCGAAACTATACCTTAAATCTTGACAGACTGATACGTATATAACTCCTTAACACATTTCGAAGGCATTTAGAGTCCATCTGTGTTGTATGTTCAAGAGTTGTTATAACGTGTTTTATTTGTTATAACGTGTTTTGCACAAAACGCACAGATCCAACAATATTGAATGGTCCTTTTGTTTTTTTTACTCCCTTTACATATATCATGTGTTGTATGGAAAATATATGAAAGGAACATCTATTTTTATATAATATGTTATTCCAAATAGAATGATTCTATTTATATGTTGCTAACTAGGAATGGTAATCCTTGAATCATAGTCGAAATGTTTATCCCACAATCTAGAGTATAATTTAGGAAATGATTTTTTCTTAGTTCTGAAATTATATCAAAAGCGTTGTAGTGAGCGATGTCATCAATGTAATGGATCCACCAAAAAAGTAGTAGATATTTTTTGAAAAAATTGCCGATATCATATAATATACAATTAAAATTAGTTTTAATTCAAATCAGATATCCTCATGCAAAATTAAAGTAAAAATATCTGATGTGAGCAGCACATAACTTTCCTTATATAATGCAATGAATTTACTCTTTCTATAGTAAAAAAAACAATGTATAAGTTCCACGATACTCTGTTTTTAACGTTGAATTGTACATTTGGCGATTTTACGAAAGGACAACATGCAAGACTATTTCAAAGTACCCAATAAACTTATATTTCACGCAACTCTATATAAATAATTATCAATATTGATATCATCCTCCATAAGCGATAGAGTCCATATATTAAAATATTTTATTAATTAATACATCAATTAGGAGTTATTTCATTAATTTAGCGTCATTTTTGCAATTTTGACGATATTTTCATCAATTTGGCAACATTTAAAAAGTTAGCAAGTTGGAGATATTGTGACAAATACTTCACCAAAATTTTGACAAACGCTACGGACGGAAAATTAGGTTTTTCTTATAGTAGCTTATATTCTTTTCAAGATATTGAATTTTAGTCAATAAGTCGTCATTTTCATTGATTTAGCGTCATTTTAATCAATTTGGTGACATTTTCGTTAACTTGTTAATATATAGAAAAATCGTCAAGTTGGCGATATTCCGTTAACTTCGTTGCCAAAATCTCACTAAGCATTACGGATGGAAAAATAAGTTATTCTTATAGCAAATAAATGACTATTGACTTTCAAACAAAAAAGTATTACCCAAAGTATCTTTTCTCATGAATGGAACGAGCTAAATCCATGAGAATGATGTCACCTAATTTATTACATGATATTATATACGAAAAGTGAACATATTTCACAATATTTAATAATTTTTTGATAAATTTATTAGAAAAATGTGCAATATCTAGAGAACGGTTTATGTTAGCGTTTTAAAGTTTGTGTTAATTGTTTTCTAATGAAAAACTACATAAGAAATAACTATTTGCATAACACTTTATTGAAGGTTTTGATTTTTTCAAAATTTCACTCGAAAATTTAGGGAAGTTCTGAACATTAGACTGCGTTTAAAAACAATAGGCTTCCAGTATCCACGGATTGTAATTTTTGTACTAAATTTCATTCGAATTGCTCCATTCGTTCGTCAGATATCGTCTCCACAGACTCACTGACACCACCTCAAAACGTTTGATTCATATTCAGGGATGCTTGAAACGTGCTCCCATCGAAAACTCGAAGTAGAATTTTCGACCCTGTCACAATACTTTTCATATACATTATACTATGTACATAAGGAAAGTAATGTATTTTAAAATTTTATTTTATATTTCACTTACTAACTGTTTAATTTGACTTATTAAATGATCAAAAGAAATTTAATGCTGAATATTATTTTATTTGATACTGTTGAAATTTAGGGATTGACTGCTGAAACTGATGAAATAGCACTGTATAGCAACATAAAATATATTCGCTGAATCTGCTGTCTTAAATAATCTGAAATTAAAAATATTTTGTTATTAGTTACAGTTACAGCATAAATATTTGGTTGAATATATCAATCAGTTTCTGAGCAACCACACCAGAAAAGAACTTCTTGCCCGAAGAAGGAGGGTATCTTTTGCTTCTGAAACGATCGATATACAGGCGGCCCTCGACTTTTGCACATAATTGGTTCCTGAAAATGTGTGAGAATGTTGAATATTTGAAAGTAGAGGGATGTAAGAAAACCCATAAAAAAATTGTATTTTAAAACATTTATTTATCAATAATAATAGCATGTATTTATTAATATACATAATTAAATTAACGAGGCATGTTGAAGTGCTTTCAGGATATATAGGATTCTTTATAGACTTATCAAGAGTTAGTTGAATACCACCCTTTTTTTTCTTTTCTTGATAAAGAGTTCTATAACATGCTGTGTCTTTCTCAATCACCCTACGTACTTGAGATATATGTTCTCTATTGGAATCACATCCTTCCATGATAGTCAAAAATTTGTCAAGATGCATGAAGGCTTCATTCATATTTTTGATTGTCAAAGTCTTGACGATATTATCAGTTTCTTCTTCCTCACTTTCATTGTGTATTTCATTTAACTCTTGTTGCTCAATTAAGTATTCATTTGACAGAGGTACTGAGTGAGATTCAATCAACTCATTAATATCTTCGTTGTTGAAGTCCAAGTTTAATTCATTCATTAGGCTAACTATTTCATCTGTAATAATTTCTGCAGTTTCTTCAGAATTTATAAAATCACTCATTTATGAGCAAAATTACTTCCAGGAACCTTTCATTGTTGACACTTTTATTTCAGCCCACGAGTCTCCAAAATTGTTTATTGCATTCCATATACTATAGTTCTCAGTCATACTTTCACGTCAGTTGCCTGATTCATTATTGTCCTCATATAAAATCATTTAAAAGTAGCTATCACTGTAGCTATCACTTGCTAGAGCAAGACTAAGCCTGTTTAATACATTGTACATTTGGCCCCTCCACCACCGAGGCTCTAAGCCCTAGTGATGTCACAACGATTCCGAAAAGTGAGCTACTCTAGATGGCAATGTGTGAGTGAGCGTGAGCCACTGCACTCCGTGGGAATGACTGCATGGAATGTTGGAAACCAGTGGATGGTTTAAACAAGAATGTCCATATAATGCAGCGTGCTGTTTAGTCTGAAAAAATTTCTGCAGAATAGTAGTTTATCAGTGGATGTTAACTGGTGGAGTTGAATAGGTGTTCACAAAAAAAACCAGTCAGTTTTTCAAAACAAAATCACTTTAATTGACGGAAATATGTATCATATCCGTAAGTTATATATTGAAAATTAACGTATAATTAAATTTCTGATGAAGCTGGTGATAGAATAACTATGAGCCACGAAATTCTGGTTCCACAACTTCGTTGAAAATTTAAAACAGAGTGTTGCAGCTATAACAAACGTTAGATAGTAGTTGTAGGAATACAAGTAGCAGTAGAAGTGTTAAATGAGAACAGTTCCAGTTTAAATCAAAATCACTTTTATTGAAGAGTGAATCCATTGTATTTGCTTACAGTATATATCATGAGAACAGGTAAGCAAAAACTAAAGCATACTATTTACAAAACATGAGCACTACAGCTCATATGAAGGTTTTTCAGTGTAAGTTCCATGCCTAGACACGTTTCTGGTTAACGTATTATTTACACAAGTAAGTGGAATAAAAGCATTTCACACTTACGTGACCACGTGCACTTTCCGATGCCACCACTAGCTGGGCACACGCTATGGCAAAAACTTTAAGGATCAGCACTATAAAGTCCACAACACGGGAAACATGGTCTCCTTAACTGAGAACCATCAAAAACTACTAAGTTTAGTTTAAATATCCGCGTTCACCGATAAACACTTTATCGTAACTTTCGACAACATCGAAACATGACTTTACGAAGATCCGTCTGCCCGATCTAGATCCTTCTAGATCCTTCCATCGATCAGTATATCGATCGAATGACTAACCGGTCTAATGACCAAAGCGATCTCACTTAAAACAAAGCGATCTCCTTTAAAGCGATCTGATCTAAAACCAGAAAAGTGTCTAGCCTTTATATCCGAAGATGGGTGCGTTCCGGAACATAACCGTTGCCGGCAACGCCCTCTGGATATGCAAAACAGGATGCGTGAGCGGCGAGAAAGGTGATTTGCATGATCAGCCAAGTTTTGTCCACATCGCGATTCGTTCACGAGAACGGAATAATCATTTTAATAATGACGTCACGCTCCCGCGAAACGAGAATCACGATGTAAACAAAACCAAGTTTCTAACAATCGGCCCCCTCATGCAAAAACACCAACTCTCGGCGCCCATGCTTTCATCCAACAAAAGGTTATTCTAAGAATCAAAGTTCTTAGTATCCTAAAAACATAATATATGCATACACAAAATTTTATACATTAAAGAAATTTATAACACTTATAACATTTAGAAAGTGAATAGCCTTTTCTCAAAATGGCAACAATCAAATGAGTACACTTATCTATTATGCAGATCATAAGCATTCTTTAAATTACATGTTTAAGGATAACATAGTCAAAGAAAACAGTATAACCATACTATTGCCCTTTCTTAAGTACTAGCTCATACTGAAGAAAGCTATTTCTTTACTATTTTGAAAATTTATAAACAAACATTAAGTTTAAAATTTAAAAGTCTAAAGATATCAAAAATTTTAAGCTCTAGAAAAATTTTAGGTATAGTTATCAATTTTAATATTTAAGATTAAAAATTTAAATCTAAACATCAAAATCAAGTTGTAGAAAATTTAGTGTATAACTATGAAATTTAACATTTAAGATTAAAAATTTAAATCTAAACATCAAAATCAAATTGTAGAAAATTTAGTGTATAACTATGAAATTTAACATTTAAGATTAAAAATTTAAGTCTAAACATCAAATTCAAGTTTGTAGAAAATTTAATGTATAACTATGAAATTTAACATTTAAGATTAAAAATTTAAGTCTAAACATCAAATTCAAGTTTGTAGAAAATTTAATGTATAACTATGAAATTTAACATTTAAGATTAAAAATTTAAGTCTAAACATCAAATTCAAGTTTGTAGAAAATTTAATGTATAACTATGAAATTTAACATTTAAGATTAAAAATTTAAGTTTTATTATCTTAGCCCATGACTAGTATACACACTAAATACCCAATACAATGGCAATGATAATAAAAGATACAGAAGGTAAATATACATATGAGATAAACACAGATTAAAAATTTTATGTTTCATGTGAATTATATCAATAATGTACATTCAGATAACATTTTATTCACATAAGCGAAAATGCATTATGCGTGTAGTAAAAATGGATATATATATTTTTTTTTCAAGTGTAATGTGAGAAAAGTAAGAGTTCATTGTCACATAACAATATATACTCAAGATACATTTCATTTGTATCAATGAGAGAGGAATAAATTATAAAATACCCTAACAATTTATACTTTGAAAATATGAAAAAAAAATTTAAAGTAAAATTTTTATTTGAACAGTTAAATTTTATATTTTAAAGATATCATTACTAAATTTTAAAACTCTATCTTTAGTCATTGGCTTCGTGAAGTAATCTGCTACGTTATCTTTAGTATTAACAAAGTTAATTTTAAAAGACTCGTTTACAACTAAGTTCCTTAAAAAGTGATACTTTATATCTATGTGCTTAGTTCTATTATTCTCAATGGGGGAATTTGAAAAGTTTATTGCTGCCTGGTTGTCACAAAAAATTATACAATTATTTTTGTTAAATTTTAAACCTAGCATTTTACATTCCTCCAAAATGTTTTGCATCCATATCATTTCTTTAGCGACCTCTGCCAACGAAACATATTCAGCTTCCATCGTTGACAGACTAACACACTTGTGCTTAAATGTCCGCCAAGAAATTGGTACTTTATCAATCATGAACAACATACCACCAAGTGACACTCTGTCATCTCTATTGGCTGCAAAATCTGAGTCTGAGTAGCAGTTTAGCCTTAAATCACAAATATTTGACAAATTTAACATATACTCTCTGGTCTTTTCAACATATCCCATTAACTTTAATAATGCATCCCAATGCTTTATTCCTGGATTCTCCTGAAACTGAGATAGTATATTTACTGCATAGCATATGTCTGGTCTAGTTCTGCTAGACAGATAGGCTAGGCATCCAATCAAGCTTCTGTAAGGGAAACCCTGCATTTGTGTTAATTCACTATCATTCATTGGGCAATCAATTTTACTTAAGATGTTACCCTTTGTAATAGGTAGTGAGGAAATTGGATATTTGAACCTTTTAAACATCTGACAAACTTTGTCAATGTAATCACCTTGATGTATATAAAATTTGTCTTCAATCTCCTTAAATTCCACACCCAAAAGTCTTTTGACTTTTCCCAATTCTTTGATATCAAATTCTTTACTCAAAAGTGAAACTGTATGGTCTATATCATTTTGTTGTTTAGCAAACAAAATTATGTCGTCTACGTAAATCAGCATTAATACTTTATTCTGATATGTATAAGCACAGTTGCACCATTTAAATTTTAAAAAGTTTAATTTTTTCAAAGTGGTGTCAAGCTCTGTATACCATTCCCTTCCGCTTTGGTGAAGGCCATATATTGCTTTCTTAAGCAAACAAACATATTGAGGCTGATTTGGATCGACATATCCATGTGGTTGTTTCAAGAAAATTTTATCATTCAACTTTGCATAAAGATATGCGGACTTAATGTCCAGTTGAAAATGTTTCCATTTAAGCATGCAAACGAATATGGAGAATAAAGTGTCAGAAACGCCGTAGAAATTTACCCAACTTCACACGCTTCAATATGTACGAAAATAATTACAACGGCTTTTCAAGAACCAGAAACTTTACTTCAAAACTTAACATACGTACAGCCCACGTCAACTCGTAAACAAAACCGCTCGTTCCTCTGACAACGTCTACAGAAACCCAAGAGTGTTGCCATAGCATTATTACAAAACTAAAATAAACAAATTCACAAGAAATGCAAATTTAAATATAAAACTTGAATTAACGAAATCAATGTGAGTTACTTAACATTCTCCCACCTTTTGATTTAAACATTATAATCAAAACTTACAATAAATTAAAGATAAATTAACATTTAAATGGAAATTAAACTTTTCTACATTTATCTAAACCTAGATGGGAGTCTAATTGTTCTGCCACTTCTAGTAACAACAGTTTTTCGTTGAGCAGAGGGTGAAGTGTCCACAACCCTTTTCTCACTAGCTACAGTATCAGTTTCTGGTTCTCGGGATGGACATTCAATTTCAAGAGGGAAAATTCTCTGAACTGGTCGAATTAGTTCCCCCGTTGCTGTCTTTAATTTCACAACTCTGTTGCTGCCATCTTTTCCGGGATAAACTTCAGTTATTTTTGCCATTGGCCAGAAAGTTCTTTTCTTATTCTCGCATTCAATGAGAACTATATCTCCAATTTTGACATTCAGCATTTTCATTTTTCCCCTATGTTGCACTAATTGGCCAAGATACTCTACTCTAAATCTTTTCCTTAGCTGATCCTTTAATGTCTGCTGATATCTCAGTCTTTTTGTGAGATCCACTTTGTCCAAAAGGTCCAAGTCTGGCACTCCCACCGTCTGCATGTCCTGCAAAAACATAGCCGGAGTCAAAGGAGTTAGGTTTTCAGGATCTTCAGAAATGTAAGTCAGTGGTCTGGCATTAATTATTGCTTCGCAATCGCAGAGAATGCTCATCATTTCTTCATAGTCTAAAGAAGCTGTTCCCAAGACCCGTCTCAACAGTCTCTTAACCATCTGCACAAGACGTTCCCAAAACCCTCCCCACTTTTCCCAACTTTTCCCACCTCCCCTCAATATGAGGGGTCCAGCCAGATCTACTCCAGTATTTCGATCATGAATGTTCTTTCGAGCATTCTGAAGAAATCTCAAAATCCATCCTACCATTCTTATAATTTTTGTATACTTTGAAAAATATGATAGAAACCATGTCTCTTTAAACGTTTCACTCAACAGAACCGCAGAGATATTTTTTCTTTCTTGCAGCACGTCTATTTCATTAACCGTGCATTCAGAGCGTGGCCAATCCTTTTCATTCTGTTTCAGCCATGGAGGTCCCTCCCACCATCGGGATTCAATTAATTTCTTCACTGAGCATCCTCTGGAGGGCAGATCAGCAGGATTATTTTGGCTATTAACATGTCTCCAATTTTCAATATTAGATAATTTCTGGATTTCATTTACTCTATTTTTGACAAATACTCCCCACTGCTCATTTCTTTTAATCCAGTGTAGGGCAGTAGAAGAATCCGTCCAGAAATATTCCCTAACAGAATCAAATTTCAAACTTCTCTTCACAAAGTCTGCTAGACGTGCACCAATACAACAAGCTAAAAGTTCTAGTCTTGGAATAGAAATGGGTTTTAATGGTGCAACTCTTGATTTTGCCATGAGTAGCTGCACGGAAATATTAGTATAGGTTTCACATCGCACATATACAACAGCTGCATATGAAATCCCAGATGCGTCACAAAACACATGTAGACTCAATGTTGAGTTATTATTGATAAAAGCATGTCTAGGAATCCTCACGACATTAAGCATTTGTAGTTCAGCGATCCATTTCAAAAAGTTATGTGAAACATCTTTCGGTACTTCAGCATCCCAACTCAATTTAGATTTCCAACTATTTTGTAATAACAACTTAGGATACAATGTAACTGGACAAGTGAAACCTATGGGGTCAAATAGTCTTTGTGCAATACATAAAATAGTTCTTCTACTGATGGTCCCTTCAGGTTTGCTTATCGCTGCGATGTCACAGAATAATACATCTTCTTGTTTGTCCCATAACAATCCCAAGACTGTTGACGGATTAGATTTGACACAAGTATCCGTTATTTCGGTATGTTCCCAGTCTCTTAATTCAAATTTTCCTTCCGCCATCACCTCTGTGGATATTTGAACAAATTCTTGCAATTCCACTTCAGAGTCTACAGAACACACACAATTATCAACATAAAATGCGGATTTAAGTTTCTGTGTTACCTTATGTTGAGCTGAAGATGAATATTTGTCCAAATGGTGTTGTATCACTGCTCCAAGAAGAAAAGGACTACAGTTTAATCCAAAGACTACTCTGCAATGTTGAAAAATCTTTATAGCATTCTGGCTTTCACCTTGCCACCAAAGAAATTTTAAAAATTCTTGATCACTTTTAACAACAGATATTTGCAAGAAAGCCTTCTTTATGTCCGAAATAACGCCGATTTTTCTCTCTCGAAACTTCAAAAGTATTGTGGGAATCAGTTCCAATAGATTTGGTCCCTTCGCTAAACATTCATTTAAGGAATAAGATCCTTTCTGTTTACAGGATGCATCAAAGACAGGTCTAACATTAGTCGATGAATTGCACTTAAATACTCCTCGATGAGGTAAAAAATGACCACTATTCTCTGAACTTTCTGTGATTATTCCTTCTTGCCACCACTCATGGAAAACAGCATTGTAGCTTTCAAACTTTCCTTCTTTCATGAGTTTCGATGTTGTGGAAGTCAATCTCTTCTCAGCTATTTCTCTGTTAGTTGGTAATTCTCCTTGAGTATGCATCCAAGGAAGACTAACTTGATATCTTCCGTCTTCATTAATTCTAACTGTTTTCTTGAAATGATCCGAAGCAGCTGTTTCTACTTCGTCTTTGCTTTGATGTTCACATGGTTCAGTGATTCCAATAGCTTCTAACTTCCATAAATCAGGAACATTGTTACTATGAATCGAAAGTGAAGTTAAAACCGAACCATAATTGCTATACTTTGAATCCTCTTGCGACTTTCCCATTACAACCCATCCTAGATGAGTTTGCACAGCGACCAGTCCACACTTTAGCTGATGAACGCGTCCTGTGTAAAGTTGACCAGCGAAATCGGCTCCAATAAGTATTTCAATAGGTGGCAGATTGCTTCCTATATCCGTGAGCTGGATTCCTTTTTGTCTCATTTCGTCCAACCATAATCCAGTGTTGAGTCTTGGTATTGAACCACATATAACAGGTTGGTCTAACACTTTAATTTTACAGCAATAGTTATTAACTGAACTATTCAAAATTACATTGTAGCACTTGTGCTCTCTCCTAGAGGTGATTCCTCCAAACACGACTTGTGTTAATATATCAGTATTCACAGGATAAAATCCCATCTGCCTTGCAGTACTTTCTAGAATATAAGAACGCTGAGAACCTGTATCAATCAGTGCCCTAACTTTTCGGTCTTTTCCGTGAGCTTTAAGAACCACAAGCAGTGTTTGCAATAGTACTTCAGAGTGGCCTTGGCTGGATAAAGTAATATTCTGATCCCCACCTTCTTTGAACTCTGTAACTAAAGCCCTTTTATTATTGGTTAGTTCAGGACACATAACTACCCAGTGCCTTTTGGAACAAATTATACACCGAACATGTGATTTGCACTGTTTAGAACGATGTCCAATCCGTAAACAAGTGAAGCATCCCTTCTTTCTTTTTAAAATATAGTGCTTCTCTTCTAGAGAAAGTTTTTGAGCTTTGAAGCATTCTTTACTTTCATGAAATTTTCCGCAAAATACACAAATGGACTTTTCACATGAATTTATCCCTAAAAATAAATCAGTAGCAGTCGGTAAATTCATACCCGTTTCCTTACAAATTTCCTTTCGACTACTTTTCTCATTTTGCTTAAAACCAGCTTTAGCAAGCGAGATACGCTCTTCACCTTCTACTTCAGTTCTTAGGAACAATAACAGGTTTTTCAACTTATCAATGTAAGTATCACTTTCTTCACCTTTAGCCGCCACCGGATTTCTTAACCAGACTCGTAGTATTTCTTCCGGTATGCAAGATTCAACAAGGGGAAAAAGCATTGCTGCGTATTTGTCAGAAGTCATACCAATTGATTCAAGAGACCTTAAATGCGATTCTAACTTATCATACAATTGAGCTGTATTTGCTTTGAATTTTGAAGACACTGCATTTTTAATCACCAGTCCAAGCAATTCCCTGACATAGAACTCTATGAGTAGCTCTTCCCTTCCAAATCTATTTTTAAGGCTTTCAACAGCTTTTGAATAATTTTCTGCAGTAGGAGGGAAGCTGTCTACTATTTCTTTTGCTCTTGTGCCAACGATCATAGACTGAATTAAATATTGAAATTTATCTTCTTCTTCCATCAATTTATCTTCATGGATTCTCTTGAATTGACTCCAAAATGCTAGCCAATCTTTTATTTCACCCCCAAATTTCACAAATTCAATTTTAGGAAGCTTCAGTTTCGTTTTTTCTTGAACATGGGAAAAACTCGCCCTTCGTTTGGTTGCGGTTTTATTTAAATGCATTTCGACGCCAACCCTAGCAGTAACCATTTTTCCGCGATATTCTTCTATTACCCCATATTCAGTTTCATATTCTTCCACTTTTGACTCATCGGCAAGCAAAGCGTTACAGATTTCATCGTCGATCTCTGCTAAATTCAACATTAATCTGTCCATATTTGCCAAATGTGTTTGAATAATTTTATCATCTGGTTCCTCATCAATTAAAGCCGCTGTCAAAATGTTATACGACTTTGTAAAAGACGCTCGAATCGGCTTTCGCTTTCTTATGAGCAGTTCCATTATGAAAATGTGACAGCGACAGGCTTAGTTAAAACAAAATTCCAAACGAAACTAACCTTTCTATCTTCACGGTCACGTCCGGGTCACCAAATGTCAGAAACGCCGTAGAAATTTACCCAACTTCACACGCTTCAATATGTACGAAAATAATTACAACGGCTTTTCAGGAACCAGAAACTTTACTTCAAAACTTAACATACGTACAGCCCACGTCAACTCGTAAACAAAACCGCTCGTTCTTCTGACAACGTCTACAGAAACCCAAGAGTGTTGCCATAGCATTATTACAAAACTAAAATAAACAAATTCACAAGAAATGCAAATTTAAATATAAAACTTGAATAACGAAATCAATGTGTGTTACTTAACAGAAAGCTCTGATTAAACTAAAATTAATCACAGGGCTAAACACTTCATCATATGAGTCCCCTTTTATCTGGGTATATCCTTGAGCTACTAGGCGAGCTTTGAATCGTTTAACATTTCCCCTTTCATCCTTCTTAATGGTATAAACCCATCTACTTCCTATAATTTTTTGTTGTGAGATGGGTGCAGGCACTAAGTCCCAGACACCCCTCTCTTGCATTGTAGCTATTTCATCATCCATGGCTTCTTGCCATTTATCGGACTGGGGAGATTCTATTGCCGATTTATAGCTCTTGGGTATCAAGATCTCAACATTGCTTGCTTCTGGTTTCCTTTTGATATCACTTACCCCCTTTTTCTCTCTAAAATTAAACATTTGCTGATCATAATGAATGTTAGCTTTTCCACAAAACTTTCTGACATCATTATGAGATCTCAGCCTTTTATTGTCACCTTTTACTGAGTAGTAAATATCCGTCCTACTCCCATCAGGCCTAGGTACTGCTTTCCGTATCCAGTCAATATCTGAGCAGGGTGTCAGACCAGAATCAGCAGGAGAGTCCTCATCCCCACTAGATTTACTAGTGTCACGGCTCTCACCTGCTTCTTCCTCTGACACTCCTCCTAAGCATTCTGATTCCGAGTCAATCGACTGAGTAACGTTCGATTTCCTCAAGGTGATTCCTTTAGGGTAATTAGGGCCCAGGACGCCTTCCGCTGCCACTCCTTCCTCAAACCTTACATTAGAAGTTTCCTCAACTTTCTTTTTACCCGCTATATAAATCCTATAGCCTTTGGTGCTTTCGGCATATCCGACCATTATTCCTATTTGGGCTCTCATATCCAACTTATTTCTAATTTGTTTGGCTGTGCCCACATAGGCTTTGCACCCGAAAACTTTGAGGTGAGCAACGGCTGGCTTCCTTCCATAATATAACTCGTGTGGAGTTTTGGTTTTGAACTTATGACATATTCTGTTCTTGGTGTGTGTAAAACACAAAATCGCTTCTGCCCACATTCTGTTATCAACCTGGCTTTGATCAAGCATAGCTTTCACACAATCTAGTGCAGTCAGATTAAATCTTTCAGAAACCCCGTTCTGTTCGGGTGTATATGCATTTGACCTTTCTGATTTAATCCCCAATTTATTTAAGTATGCCTTGAACTGGTTGTGACAGAACTCCATACCATTGTCCGTACGGATACACAAAATCTTTTTGCCTAGCTGCCTTTCTTCCTTAGCTTGGAATTCTTTAAATATCTTAAACACCTCTGATTTTTGTTTCATTATATAAACAAACACTTTCCGGCTGAAGTCGTCAGTTATTGTCAAAAAGTATCTGTTTCCGCCCATTGAAGCTGTAGGTAAGGGACCACACACATCCATATGGAGTAATTGTAAAGGTTTAGTGGACCTTATCCTACCAATTGGCTTAAAAGAAATTCTCTTAGACTTTGCTAACTTACAGTGTGTACAGTTAATTTTTGCATATTTTAGTCTAGGGAGTCCATTAGCCGCGGAAACTTTACTTGTCTGATATAAATAATCAGAGTTAATGTGGCAATATCTCCTATGCCAGAGTTCTGTTTTATTCAAAACCTCAGAAACCGCACAACTTGGTTTCTCATTAACCTTTTCTTTTGACCTCGACTTCACCTCAGAGTTACGTTTACTTTTATTTATTCTAGGCAAATTTTTCATTTTGTCAATACTGTTTTTCTTATTTAGGGGTTTTCTATCTTTCTTAGAATTTTTATCCCTACCCTGATCCTTTCCTTTAGTTTTACGGTCTTCAATATTGTTATTTGCAGTCTGAACTTCGTATTGAGGTTTTAAAAAATATAACCCTTCTTTTCGCTTAGCATAGAAGAATTTTTCTCCCTTTGGAGTGTAAAACCACAATACCCCATTAGCCCCTTTAAAAGTATACCCCTGTTCCTCAAGAACAGATGCGGCTAATAAGTTTCGTCTTTACTTAGGCGAAAACATTACATCAGACAAAACAATATTACTTCTTATGTTCTGAAACTGAACATACATTTTGACCGTACCGATAGCCTCAACTGGGCTCTCAATATCACCCACTGCTAGCGACATAGATGCACCTTTGCTTTCCTTAAATTTTGAGAATAAATTAATATCATTGCAAAAGTGCCGCGTAGCAGCGGTGTCAATTACCCAGCTGAGTCTATCGCTAGGATCCTGCACAGTATTAGCTTCAACTCTAGCAGATGAATACAATTCAATTATATTTGAGCTAGACTTAAGAATAGGGCAATTATTCCTTAAATGACCAGCCTTCTTACAAAAATAACACGGTCCTATGACCCTTTTAACTGGTTTAACACTTTTAAACACTTTGTTATTTTTACACTTTACATTTACATTACTCTGAGACAAGAATACAGATGAATTTTGACTTACATTGTTTCTATCACTACGGAGTTGCCGGATACGTCCTTCTTCCGTAGACAATTCATGTTGGATTTTCTCCAAAGTGAAATCTTTGTCCTCCCATCTGTAGATTAGCTGAACTATTCCCTGGAAGTCATCAGAGAGGTATCTTATGGCCTGGAATGCCACATAGACGCTTTCCACCGGATGCTTGAGGTCCTTCAATTTGGCGACCGCCTTCTTCAAACACGTACAGAAGATATCCACCGGTTCATCTGGCTCCGGACGTAGGCTGAAGAACTCATCCAGTAAACGCACCAGGTTGGCGCGAGTCGGCGCGTCGAAGTGCGTTTTTAACTTATCCCACGCATCTGCCGGATCGTCGTTAATGTCAATTAACTCTTGGTAATCAGATGAAACATTCTGGAACAGGATTGCTAACGCGCGGTCCTTTCTTCGCATGTGATCTTCATAATCACGGCGTGACGTATTTTCATCCACCGGTAACGCTGTTCGGTCTACAAATCCGAAACAGCCCTCTCCTTTAAGAGCGAATGAAACTTCATTCCTCCAAGTGACGTAATTGTCTCTAGTTAATGCAGTAATTTTATTTGCCTCCATGGCAAGGTGGCCTTTTGGAACTGAGCTGAACAGACCTTTTGTTTACGCTTTCGTCGACATGCAAATGGCGCCGTCCGCGGCCCCCGTCGACAGGATTCGTTGGAACTCTAACACTTCTAAATTTTTAACATTGTTATGGGGAGCACTGGGCCCGTAACCTTTGACGGAAATATGTATCATATCCGTAAGTTATATATTGAAAATTAACGTATAATTAAATTTCTGATGAAGCTGGTGATAGAATAACTATGAGCCACGAAATTCTGGTTCCACAACTTCGTTGAAAATTTAAAACAGAGTGTTGCAGCTATAACAAACGTTAGATAGTAGTTGTAGGAATACAAGTAGCAGTAGAAGTGTTAAATGAGAACAGTTCCAGTTTAAATCAAAATCACTTTTATTGAAGAGTGAATCCATTGTATTTGCTTACAGTATATATCATGAGAACAGGTAAGCAAAAACTAAAGCATACTATTTACAAAACATGAGCACTACAGCTCATATGAAGGTTTTTCAGTGTAAGTTCCATGCCTAGACACGTTTCTGGTTAACGTATTATTTACACAAGTAAGTGGAATAAAAGCATTTCACACTTACGTGACCACGTGCACTTTCCGATGCCACCACTAGCTGGGCACACGCTATGGCAAAAACTTTAAGGATCAGCACTATAAAGTCCACAACACGGGAAACATGGTCTCCTTAACTGAGAACCATCAAAAACTACTAAGTTTAGTTTAAATATCCGCGTTCACCGATAAACACTTTATCGTAACTTTCGACAACATCGAAACATGACTTTACGAAGATCCGTCTGCCCGATCTAGATCCTTCTAGATCCTTCCATCGATCAGTATATCGATCGAATGACTAACCGGTCTAATGACCAAAGCGATCTCACTTAAAACAAAGCGATCTCCTTTAAAGCGATCTGATCTAAAACCAGAAAAGTGTCTAGCCTTTATATCCGAAGATGGGTGCGTTCCGGAACATAACCGTTGCCGGCAACGCCCTCTGGATATGCAAAACAGGATGCGTGAGCGGCGAGAAAGGTGATTTGCATGATCAGCCAAGTTTTGTCCACATCGCGATTCGTTCACGAGAACGGAATAATCATTTTAATAATGACGTCATGCTCCCGCGAAACGAGAATCGCAATGTAAACAAAACCAAGTTTCTAACATTAATAACATGAGTCCATTACTTCGACCAGGTTACATCAAATATTGTAACTTCATAGTAAAGACAAATATTATGTACAATAATGAGCTTGCAAGCTCATAGCAAAAAGGTTTTCAGTTTAAAGTCTATGACTAGATGCACTCTCAGTACTGTTTAACGTTGACTTAACATAGGTCAGTAAAGTACCAAATCTTACCAAAGATGCCGTGTACTTTCCAAAAGCCACAATCTCCTGGTCTGGTCACACGTTATGGCGAATTTACTTTCACATTACACTGAGTCTACACCGTGGAATAAATTAACATGGCCTCTTTAAAACAGAAAGAGCCAATACTTGTAAAGTTTAAAGCTCTTTCCGAATTAGACTATCGGAAAAGACTCATACGTTCATTTAACACAACATAGCCGGCAACTCTCTAACACTATCACAACATACTCAAACCGATACAACAGCAATCACAGATGATCATCAATCTCTGCTCGTCTGCTAGTATAGACGAATGGTCATATCGCAGTACTGAGAATGCGTTTACCATATATACACAGTGATGGGTACGCTCTGGAACATAACCGTTGATGGCAGCTCCCTCACTATATGCAAAACAGGATGTGCGCGAGACGAGAAGGTGATTAGCATGATCAGCCTGTTCTGTTCCCGTTACGAGTAGTTCACAGGAACGGAAAAACCATTCTAAAAATGAAATCACGTTCGTGTGAAACGAGAATCGCGACGAAAACAGAACTAAGTTTCCAAAATGGAAGCGAACGATTTTTGCGTTATCGACAAAAAGCTTTAAAAAATTGAATTTTTAAAAATGTGCGAAATAACAAATTATGCGAACGTCGAGAGCCATGTATTTAATCAACTATTTATGCTGTAACTAACGAATTAATTTTAATTTCAGACTACAGAAACATTTTTTAATCGGTAAAAATATGAGTTCTTTATATATAGAAAGTTTGCTATAGGAAGAAATCTATTATGTTATTATCGTTTGAAAATATAACAAAGGAATGTGTTGATCTAATTCCCAGTACCGTAGGCTAGTGCAAAAATATAGCCAAAAATATAGCAAAAATATAGCCACAGAAACAGTTCTCTGAAGCTGAAGAACTCCATTTTGTGGAAAGAATGGAACAAAGAGAAAAGACTCTTCATAAGACAAACTTTCACCTCTGTGCTTCTTTCAATACCCATTGTCTTAGGATGGAATGAAGTCATTGGTGTATTACTACTTTGGAGGTCTAGTGGGTTGCTATACCTTAGTTAAACAATTGGCGATTTATAAAACATAGTTACCCATATTATCTCTAGATTGCACCACCACACAATAAGCCCAAAATAGGTAAGCTGCCTTTGAAAATTAATTTGATATATTTACTAACTATAAAATTGTATTAGAAGATTCAGAAAAGCGTATTTTACAATCAAAGTAAATTTCATATTCAGTATTCTTTTATTACTGCTCATTTTTATAAAATTGCATTGATGGTATAGGGAGTCAATGAGTGAGACTCTCCCTTAAAATTCTTTATAAGCTAATTTTTTACTTTTTATTTATTTTTCCCTTCACCCATTTTAGTTCATAATTTCAAACGCTTTATAATAATATCTTCGCTGGTCCCCGGGGGGTATCGATATGGTTTTCATTAATGAACTAATTCTATTACAGTACAACCTCGAAAATCCAGACTCGTCCCGACTTTGCCGATTCCGGATTTTCGATTTTTCCGGATTATAGAATTTGAATAAAATTCAGATTTGATATTAACTAAATACACTATAAAGCACTATTTTTAGTAAAAATAATGGCAAAAGTTAAGTTAATCAATTAAAACATATTATTTAATCTAAAAAATAGGGCAAAAGAAATTTCTAAGAAAAAATATACACATTAATAATCTAGAATGTGTGAATGAAACGAAATGATAAATTATTTACGGGGGGACGACGAAAATTTGGAAAACGTCCGGATTTTTGAGGTTGTACTGTATAACGATAGAATCATTGGACTTCCAGGAAATTGCAGGACCATACATATGATGCTAAGCCTAGGGCTGCCATCATGGTAACCGACCCCCGGTACAATATGGTGATTCTTTACAACTCAAGAGACATCATTAGTGTCAGGACAGAACTTGAAATAGAAAGCGTTATCTTATGTGCTATCTATTGTTCCCTTTCTGAGGACATAGAAATCAAGTTGGTTATGTTGGAAACTCTCTTTACTAAGTATGGGGAAAGTCAGTGGATTTTTGCTGGTGACTTTAATTCTAAATCGGATGCATGGAGTCCGAGACCAACCAATGGGAAAGGACACACCTTGCTGGAATTTTTAAATAAACACGAAATTGGCATGGTTAATGATCGAGTAGACCCACCTATGACAGTGTGTTGGGAACTAGCTGGATTGATCTCTTTTTAGTGAAGAACATTCTTGAATCCAGGATTACGGATTGGGAAATCACGGACAATGAATCCCTCAGTGATCACAGGTTTATGAAGTTCACCATGAGTGAAGCTCATAAAAGACTGAATCCATATAGCAGATGGAAATTAACAGAGCTCTACTGGATGGAGGCTAGAGTTGAAATCCTAGAAATGGTTTCTAAATATGATAATAAATGGAATGAGGAATTGGATATAAATAGTTATATTGTGGAGATAGAGGAACAACTTGTTGAGATCTGTCAGAAGTATAATAGAAAACGTAGAGGCGGTGCAATGGCAAAAAGAATAATAATGTGATCTGGTGGAATTGGAGACTTCAGATTTTTAGAAGTAAAGCGAAAGCCCTGAGGAGGCTATACCAATCTACGACAGAGGAGGAGTTAAGAGGAAAGAGGAAGATGGAGTTTAGGAAGCAAAGGGCTATTTATATGAAGACCATAGCAGCTACCAAGGCAGAGTGCTTTAAGAAGCACTTAGATGGAATAGTGATCAATAATTCCTTTGGTAGTCACTATCAAATCGCTAGAAATCGTAACAAGATGGGGAAAATCTATAGTTTAGTGGAAAAAGAGAATGGAGAATTGACTACTAGTTATGCTGAGTCAATAAGTGAAATTTTAAATTATCATTTTACCAGGACCTGGAGTATCCGTATCCTAGCACGGAAAGCCAAGATCACCCTTTTACAGTCCAAGAAGTGGGGGCAGTATTAAAATAAATGAAGGCAAATAAGGCCCCGGGCCTAAATGGATTAACTATTAGTTTTGTTCATATAGACAATTTGGTTTTGAGAGGTAAACAGAGACTCAGAATTTTGAAATATATTTCTGGTAGAGATTGGGGTGCGGATGTGCCAACCCTGAGAAACACATACACTGCTCTTATTCGACCGATCCTAGAGTACGGCGCTCAGGTCTATCAGGCTGCCTCTGTCAGCAGCCTAGACAAACTGGTAGCTGTAACTGGTCTCCACAACAGCTGTCCGAGGGACATAGTACTGCATGAAGCCGACCTCCAACCCCTCAGGCTTCGGAGTAGGTTTCTCCTGGCCAAACATTTTGCAAAGCTTATTAGTTATGGAGATCAGCACAGAACCTCTAATTATGTGCGTGGCTGGAGCAACAATCGGCGTCTTAAGAGAGAAAGTCCACTTAGCCACGTTGAAAGTGAGAGTTGGCTGCAAAGCGAAGTTGAACATATCTCCTTGGCCTGCTGTATGGAGGTTACTGCCTCGTTTCGTGATAGGGTCTTCTTCAGGACTGAACTCTGCTCATACACTAACAAAGGCACGAAGCATCCAAATTATCTTAAACAGCTTGCTTTGGAAACTATTTATAAAATTTCCAGTGATGTGTTGCAGATTTATACTGATGGAAGTAGAGATGATGGTGCCATCTCCGGTAGCGGGCTCTACATCAAGCAGGGGAATGGCATTAGGACATGTAGGAGAAACCCCAACTACTGCTCAGTTTTTCGGGCGGAACTCATAGTCATTGAGGAGGCCTTGAGTTATTGTGTCAAAGAGGGAGCCAATACAGACATCTGGATCCTGAGTGATAGCCGTAGGTCTATTCAGCACCTGGCTGAATGGTGGAGACATGGTGATGGAACGACAGTGAATATTGTTCAGCATTTGGGTTACTTGTGTGCCCATAATAGGATATTTTGTCAATGGGTGCCACCTTACGTAGACATTTACGGTAATGAAATTGTGGATGGTCTGGCCAAGGAGGGCAGCCTTAGGAGTTCTATTGACGGTGTCTGTCTTTCTTTTTCAAAACTTGCCTCACGAGCAAACTTGAAATCGACTCCAATTGGAGAAATTTTCCTGCAAAAATTTTCCTGCATTTCTCCCAGATATTTTAGCTCACTTTTAAATTCCGATTTCTAAAGTGCATAGGAACCCTGATCGAAACTCTCTATAATCTGGAAAATTCTAGAATCTGAAATTAGCGACGTCACGATGATTCCGGATTTTTGAGGTTGTACTGCATAATATGCTCACTGTTTCAGGAAATATCAAAGGAAATAATGCTATGAAAATCTTAAAATTTGAATCATGAAAATGATTCCAAATTCTCTCGTTTTGTCACATCATGTACAATGATAGGTTGAATTGTCCACACATACACATGGAACTTTTAGCAGGAGGGAGAAAACAACCGACATCAGTGGGGAAAACTTACAAATAAGATGTACAACATTGACTAGATTAATGCCCACCTTTGTGACCTTAAATGTCCAGGTCTTGCATTTCCCTGTGGTACGTGCTCAGGGGGTCTCCTTTGAAATATGCAATTAAGCATTGAGCTGAGTCTCCCTGTTCAAGTGAAAGAAAGCCTAAGATGAAAGGTACTCACAAGTGTGTTTCTTTCTTGTCATACTGCTTTAAAAGGTGGGAAAATTTTCCTAAAAATGCATAACTGAGATGCCTGTGGTTGGGGGAAGAGATGATAGTCAACCACTCGGGATGTTGCAAACGGGAAGCAGTGTACAGGTCCTGGATGGCTCCTTGAAATTTCTGAGCACCCTGTCAAGAGAATGAAGCATCTTAGGATATATGAAGAAATTAAATACATTCATTTTCTAAATTTCTGTAAATAAGTGATTTCTAGGGTGAGTACATTTTCTTTTAAAAAATTTCAAGGACTTTCAAATACCATGCAATTATTTAAGGACATCATTTGTTCCATATTATGAAGTTGTATGCATTTCTGGGAGGTTATTGTTTAACGTTGTAGCCATTGAGGAAATTTTTGGGGAAAAACAATGTTGTTTAGGGAAGTTTCAGTGACAGCGTAACTGCTAGGGAAATTTCCAGAGAAAGTTGAACTCAGAAAAAACACAATGCTGTGAATCTGCGGAACACTTTCAACCCTGCCTTTTTCAAACACTTTCAAGGACTTGACCCAAAAAATGGGAATTTTCAAGTACTTTCAAGGCCTTGAAAATGTCAATCTAAATTTCAAGTACTTTTCCACTTTTCAAGCACCCGTATGCACTCTGGATTCCCAGTCAGGAATACTAGAGTTTTGCAAGATTTTCCAAAAACTTAGAAAAAGTAGGCGGTCATGCAAATGGTCTCTCTCAACAGGCCCCCCACATTTAATTTTAGGCCAGGGTACTAAGTCAAGCCACAGGCCCTAGGTAAAAACAAGGGGGAGGGGGTACCTTTTTTAACATTTTACAACACAGTTAAAAAGTGTTTATGACTTTGTTCATTCTGTTTGTCTGTCTGTTCGCACGATAACTGCTGTAAAGATGACTTTATTAAAATTAAAAATTTTAGTATGTTGTTCAGACGGTCTGTAGGACATATGGGAATATAAATTAATAATATCACCCAATTAGTTTTGGATTGAACCTGTGTTGAAAAAATGAAATACATTGAACCCTATGAGACCTAATTTTTCAAACATTTTTTAAGTGAATTTAAAATTTACAAATTGCTTTGAAAGTTTTAAGAAATATTCAAATTATCACATAAAAAAAAAGAAAAACAATTCAGCAAAATATATTCAGTAGTTTTTCAAATAAAAATTAAAATAATAATGACATCCATATTATATGAAGTGATCACATGACCCACTTTAAAATAAAATAGGGCATCCACCTTGTGTCAAAATCCTGATTTTAAAAATTCTTTTTAATTTATCATTAGTGTTGTATCCGTCCTAAAACCATTTTTTTTTGCTTAATTTCTGTGCATCTATATTCTGAAACAACACAATTACAATATATTTGAGCTTAAATGATAATCAAACTTTGATTATTTCTATAATGAAACCTAATTTTTACTTATGGAGAATGTAAACACATTAAGCTGTAGGATGAGTTGTATAAGAATTGCTGAATTTCTTTAACGCATAATTATTTAGCTCTGGAGTCTGCAATATAGCTGATATGAATGAAACATTCATTGATTCTACATAGAGAAGCAGACGATTTTATAGCAGACTTTTCGCTGAAGTTTTAAGTATAGAGTTAAATTACTTTTACCTCCATGGTTTTAAGTTTTTAAGTACAATAAATTATTGTAGTATTGTGATGAATGAAAGGAATGGAATAAAATTATATGAATGAAATATTTACTGCTTTTATATCGAGAGCCAGGCGATTTATATTTCAATGACGTCATTTGAATAAAGTTCATTTGCTTTCGATGAAGTTTTTAAATATAATAAATTATTATAGTATTGTGATAATTTTTAAAATATTACCGCTGAATGTATCGCATTTTAGAGATGTTTAAATAAAATTGCATTGCAGTTGGAAAGTGCAATCAATGCTTTATGCATGATTGATCTTTCATGTTTTCTTTTATGTATTATTTAGGGGTAGAGTTGAATTTAATAAAATATATCAAGTAGGAGGTTAACACCCGATATAACGCAGAAAAATAACACAGTTTATACAATCTGATAAAATATATCAAGCACGAAATATAACACAATATAACACCGATTATTAAAGATCGTTCAAGTGGTGGAATTTAAAAATATTTCATTTTAAATGAAATATTTTTATACTCAGTTGCACACGTATTTCGCAGAGTTATACGAATTTTTGGAAAAATCGGAAGTGACATCTCCGGAACCAGAAGTATAAATTAATAGTGACCCCTACTCTCTGCAAAATTCAATGCTGAATCCTTATTTGTCATTATCTAAGCTATTCCTACAGCCAATCCTGAGAAATAGGTATTTTAAAGAAAAATTGTAATATTTTTAATCGGAAGTGACACATGTAGAACCAGAAGTGAAAATCCTTAATGGATTCTCCTAACCCCTAAGTAATTTTATACTGAATCCATATCAGTTATCATTTAAGCTCTATCAATAGCCGATTTTGAGAAATAATTGTTCGAAGGAAAATTATTTTTTTTTTAATCCAGAATTGGGAAAAGAACTGGAAGTGAAAATTCTTAGTAAATCCTCACACCCTACTCTTACTGAAATTCGATGCTAAATTCATATCAGTCATATCTACACTCTGTAGTCAATCAAAATATACATTTCAAGAAAATGTTCTGAACTGTAAGATGAAGAACCGCAAGTAGAAATCCTTAGAAAACTAAATTCCAGCGGGGGCAGGAGATTCCCTACTTCCTCTGGAATATGATGCTGACTATATATCAGTCATCGTCTAAGCTCATCCTTAAAAAATAGATGTTGTAAGGAAAATATAATTTTTTTTAAATGGAAGTGATACCTTCACAATCGGAAGTTGAAATTCTTAGTGAATTCCTCTGTGTCCTTCGCAATTTTTACTGCATAAATCAAGCTCTATCCTCAGCCAATTCCAAGAAATAGATGATACAAGGGAAATTATTGAACTAGAAGTGGGAAAAAAATAGGAACAAAAATTCTTTTTGAATCCAGAATTTGATGCTGAAATCCCTGGATATTCCTTGGCAAAATGTAATAAATATATAATAGAGAATGTGTTAATTTTCTTTTTCAATGAGCATAATTCCTAGTACAGTAAAAACATTATGAACACAAAAGCATTCATTTTCCTTTCATAATGCTTATTTTCTGTGAAATTTTGTACTTATTTAAATATAGTTATTTTAGAGGATTGAATTTACAAAACAGCATAGAAATTTGATAAAATAAATTTTAATTCATTCTAAGATTGACTTCGTTTTAAGATTAATATATCTGAAAACAATATTTGAAAAAGATAAGAAAAATATTTTGAACATACCTTAAATCTTATATGGTAGCATTGGGATTTGTTTTAGTGAATAATTTTTTTTACAAAATTTAGTCACATGTTGAGAAATGCACTAGCAAATAGCATTGATAACACATATGAGATTATCATATAATTGCATGAGAAATTAAAATAAACTTGTTTTTTATGCTTCCTTTAAAGCAATATTGGCTATCACTGAAATCAACCTGTGAAACAAGTTCATGCCAGGAGGAACAAACCAGAATTTTCCTTTCTACATCCTTGCATGGACACCATGGATACCCCGTCGCATTAATTGGATTACGACCTTGAAGAGCAGGAAGATAAGATCGCCCTCATCCCAATCTGTTCACAAAAGAAACCTGTAGGCGGGTCATCTCAGTGGTTAGCTGGATGTGATTGATATGAGCTGTAAACATGAATGAATGACCAAAAGCAAACTTACCCACTACGGTTATAAATGTATCTATTTAGGTGTAATTCTAGAAATTTTTCTCCCTGGTTGGTTTTTATTGCCTTGTTGACCTCGCCTTTCTTAACAACAAATAATCGACAGATTCTACTGTGAAACACAATGACACTGAAGCTATCTGTACCGAGACGGCTTGTTTTGAACTAAGGGGCCCTTCTTTGAGGCTTTTTTTGACTATTTCAGAAATGAGAGGATGCCAACCACTGGTTCATTGAAATTCCAATGACATTCCTAAACTCTGTTTTGGAAAGTAGGACTATCTGCATCGGCTTTAAACAATGCCCGGTGAAGAAGTCCCACACTGTCAACAGATGCTACCACTGTCAGGAGTTCAGCCACATACAAAGATTATGTGGCTCAACGAGCTCAAGATGGGGGTTCTATGCACAAAAGCACGAAACAAGGGATTGCCAACGAAGTGAGATGGTTGCTAAGTGCATAAACTGCGTGCAACATAACAAGGGTGAGACGACGGCAGAGAAGGTTCCCACAGGTCACCCAACATGCACTAGGGATTGACCTAGCTATAGGATGTTCCTGGACGGCCAAAAGAAACTGGAGATAAGGGCATATTTAACGGAAAAAACAGAACGTCTGTACAAACGATGAGCAGAAGAGGCCGCAATCCAGGTGAATGGTAGGGGGCGATATTGACGCGAAGTAACTCTCATAGGAATTACAACTAATGGAGTTACCAGACCAACAACCATCAACATCGGCAGTGAACTCTCCATCTTTGAGTCAGCCTCAAACTGCAGGGCCTTCACACACCCAGGGACAGGTCGAAATAGGGGGTTCAAGTAATGCTTTTCCCCCCTCATCTGAATCAAATTCATACAGATCCATCTTAGAAATAATAGAGCCGCGACTGTGTTCCTCTACTCCTATCTTTGCGATAATAATATCAACGTAGCCTTTTTACCTATATGAACACAAACACGGGTAGGCCGGTAGGTCTTGGAAATAGCTGAAGGTGCCATAATTCACTAAACAATAAGGCGATAATTGCAACAAATACTGGTACAACACCCATTAATGTACAAAGTGCACAAGTGTCAACAGCTATTGTTCTCCAGAATGGAATGGCTAAGCTATCGATTACAAACACTTATGCTCCCCCCTCAGAAGACTTTAACAAAGTTCTCCTGGACCTGTCACAGATACTCGGAGCACTAGGTGACTCGACTTTGATCTGTGGCGACTTTAATGCCCACTCAACACTTTGGGGCTATTCAGATACTGACAGAAGGGACACAGACCTAATGGACTTTCTGCTCCTGCACAATTTAGAAGTAGTAAACGTCCTAGGCAGCAGGCCGTCATTTCAGACTCAGTCTTGCAAGGGATGGCCGGATATCACAGCGGCAACAAGCAACATAGCAGACAACATCAACAATTAGTCAGTCCTTGACAAAGTGACTCTTAGTGATCACAAATACATAACGTTCCAAATGAGAGACGATGAAGGCATTAAATCTGTCAATTCCAGACATAGACTAGAAAGTAGAAACCAAATTTGGTAATCATAAGAGATTCAGAAAAGAAGTAAAAACAATAGCAAGCCAATGGGTGGGACACATCAACTCAATAAATAATGCACAGTATCTTGATCAGCCAACGGAGGAACTCTTGGGAGACCTCACTGACACAGCTAGGAAAAACTACAAGTTTCGAAAACATAAGACACAGAAAACGCCTAATTGGTGGTCTATTGAACTGAAAGTGAACAGAAGCACGATTCGAGCCCTCCGACGTAGATTTCAAAAAGAGCAGAACCTAGAGACAAGGGAAAAGTACAAATTGGAACACAATAGGGATAGAGCAAAATACAAAAGGGAACTGATAACAGGTGGGAACAACATCAGGAAAAAGTTCTGCTCAGACACAACTGACGCATTCAGTTCCCAGTTCAAAATCATAACCAACAAGAACACTCCACCTAGACGGAGAATTCGTAGTAATCGGCATCTTTACTTTTGATAAGTAAAATTTCAGGAATTTCGAGAAGGTACATATAAAATAGGGATATTTTAGGACATAAATATTTTAATGAAAAACATAACATTTTAGCGATTCATGTTGAATTTGAAGAAGCATATTTACTACTTTCATAAAACATGTGATCACGAGCTTAATTTACATTATATGTGGTAGTAAATCCCTGTTAACTACCATGCATGCAGCCGTAAAGTTTACATTAGCCTAGCCAGAAGGCAATTTTTCATAGAAAAGGTACATAAAAAATAAGGATATTTTAGGACACAAATATTTTAATGAAAAACATAACATTTTAGCAATTTATGTTGAATTTGAAGAAGCATATCCATTGCTTTCATAAAACATGCGATCACAATCTTAATTTACATTACATATGGTGGCAAATCCCTGTTAATTACTGTGCATGCGGCCGTGGCCGTAAATTTACATTAGCCTAGCCAGAAGGCAATTTTCCGTAGAAAACTATGCAAATTCCGCAAACCGTAGTATGAGATGAGGATGTTTCCCATAGAAACTACAGAGAATCCGTAGTAATCGGCATTTCTACTTTTGAATTTAAAATTACAGGAATTTCGGTATGGTATGTAAAAAATAAGGATATTTCAGGACACAATTATTGTTTTCGGGAATTCTAGAACAATTACGATCCCTGAACATCGAAACGTGCATCCAAGTCAATTGTAAACATAAACAACATACTTCATTCATGTATCTAGAATTTTGCATTAGGACTAGCAGCATTTGATAAACAAAAATCCCTGTTGTCTCTAGTCCGTTTTTTGGATGCTGCGTGATGGGAGTAAAAGAATGAAAAGAGCTTGTCACATGAGAATGCAGATGTTTTCGTGTGACAAGCTTTATTTATTCTATTACTCTCAGAATGCAGCATTCAAAGTTGCACGGGAGACTGTGCTCGTCTGCAATTCTAGAAGTTGGGAAAGCATCTGCATCACAGAAAAGTAAACAAGTGCACTCCTACGATAGCCATTCATTGGGGCATTTCAATGATGTTGGAAATTTCCGAAAATTTCGGCTGCTAAAAAGAAAATACATATTTTCTCAGAAAAAAGAGGGAAAAGGGGACCTGATAATGAAAAAAGGGACTTTAAGGGACTAATTATGAAAAATAGGACCATTTGCGAGGCTTGGAAATATTGTAAAAATAGATATTCTGGATATATATTTTTTGTTTCCAGTGGTAGAAAAATTACAAAGCCTGAAAGTAATACTTTTTGTACAGACTACTGTTTTATGATAGCCAATGAACCCAAGTACCTTGCTATGAAAATCAATATATTTATTTATTTATTTATTTATTTACAAAGACTGCAAGCAACAGGACGTAGTCCCAGTTACAGCATGCAGAAGCAAAACTCATGTATTATATATTTTGTTTGGTATAATAAAAAAGAAAAACCAATCTTTATTGGAATTTCATTTTTTCTGTCCAAAATTATGATATTTTTCGTAAAATTTTGTGGATATTTATAATTACATTTTCCATGTATTTTAAATGTGTATAGCCTCAGCTGATTTAGGGCATAAATGCTTTTCATAAAAATATAAACAATTCATATATGAAAAACGTTATTACAGAAGCTAGTTTGGATTTCCTGTAGTCAGAGATACCAATCAGTTGATGAAAATTTCAGTAGCAAAGAAGGAAAATATCAGTAATTTTAAGGCTTTTTCAGTAGTCAGCTTAAGAAATTAAATATATATGGTCACATAATACAAAAATTATTTAAGAATATGTATAATTATGCATTTATATATATATATGTATAAAGTAATAATAAAAAAATATTACTTTTTATATAGATATACTTGACTGCTTGGCACTGAAGGGTTTCTGTAATTAGTTTTGATGGTGAAGGTATTTTGATAGGGTTGTACGATTTTTATTACTCACTTTGGCAACAGTAGATCACTTCTTTACTTTTTACCGAATGGCAACATTGGTCTAGTCATTTTTTACTCGTCATGGTTGTACATATGAGGTGTATTTCAAGGTATTTATGTTTCCTTTTTATTTTTTTTAATCTTTATGCTTGTCATCCTAATAACACATGTTTATAGATAAAATCTATCTTGTGTTTCAGAAACAAGCATTTCGTTCATTTCGTTTAAATATTAGGACTTGAAAAAGAATTTTTTCGAAATGAACTATTCTTAAGCCTAGAGCTCTTCCACGTGCAAGCTTTAATGCTTGATTATTTTTGTATTCCTTTTTTCGATTCCTCACCATTATCATTTGTTGATTATCTTAAGCTTTCTGAACTGCAATATGTATTATAATTTCCTCATTATGGTTGAATTTCATTTTATTTCATTGTATTTTGTAGGCAAATTTTAAGATAGTGTATTATGAGTTACTACCTCCATTCTACCATTGGAATTACTATTTTAATATTTTATATATATATATATATATATATATATATATATATATATATATATATATATATATATATATATATATATATATATATATACATATATATATATATATATATATATATATATATATATATATATATACATATAAATATAAATTATTAAATCCAAAGTTAGAATGTATGTAGTAACTCATAATACACTATTCCAAAATTTTCTATATATATATATATATATACATATATATATATATATATATATATATATATATATATATATATACATATACATATATATATATATATATATATATATATACATATATATATATATATATATATATATATACATATATATATATATATATATATATATATATATATATACATATATATATATACATATATATACATATATACATATATATATATATTTGAAATGTAATAATAAGAATTATGTAAAAATAAAAAAATAAAAATACAATTCAAGTAATATTAACATCACCATAGAAGCAAATTCACGGCCATAATGCCGATAAGAGAAAAGAACAGAACCTTCCCAAATTCGATGATTAATCAGAATTAAATTCCTCTTCAGGTCTGAGTATTTAACTCTAATTAACCCAAACAAATGCCTGTTTCAGATTAAGCAATAGTACATTACTATAAATGCTTAAACTCAGACTACAGGCATCAAAAAATGAAAAAATGAAAAAAGGATACATTAAGAAAATTGTATTACCATGCGGCATGAATCATTCCTCTTCTACCACGTGTATACACGATCAACCTCAACAACTTAAACTAGAAGCACCGGAATGAACAAGTCGAAATTCTACCAGGGAGGCAGTACGAACGTTCACGGAAGTACTCCCAAACCCGTCCAGTGAGTCTAAGCTGAAGACTGGACAAGCAATTCAGAATACAACTTCCCAAACATGCAGAACTGAATATGAATATGAATCATAGATGAAAATTCCTACTAAACAAGAATTCATAGGAAAACTGGATAATCGAGAATGCCACTATACACCATTATAAGGGCGCACGAAACGTAGTTTCAATACTGACAAAAGTTACATTTTTTTGCGAAAATAAAATTCAAAACATTAATGTTAATGCATCTTATTTTCCGATTTTTTGATTTTTCTAATGTTTTTGACTTAGTTTATTATTTTTCATTTTTATTTATTTATATAATTAATAAATAATTATATATAACATACAAACATATATATATATATATATATATATATATATATATATATATATATATATATATATATTTTTTTTTTTTTTTTTTTTTTTTTTTTTTTTTTTTTTTTTTTTGTCTCTCTCTCTCTCTCTCTCCTGTAAGTTAGTCACTATAATTGGGAATGTTTTCTAGGATGTTATCGAGTGAAATTTGATACACTGAGTTGATAATTTTAATAACAAAATTGGGGGGATATGCATTATTAGTCGCTGTACTCAATAATTCCATAAAGTGCGCTAATTTATAATATTCATCACAAATTTTATTGATTCTAAGAGCCTGGTTTATTATAATATTTCTAAATACAGATATATGCAGACAAGAGTCAAAATGTTGAATTTTTGATGTATTAAATTTAAAATCCTGTCTTTTATCATACAAGTTTATAACCATATTACAATTTTGTAAATTTAAATTTAAATCTAAAAAGTTTGCAACATTTGTGTCATTATTACTTGCATTTAATTGTAAATTTATTGGATAAAAGTTTAATACTATAGGGATATTATTATTTGGGGATACACATAAAATGTCATCTATATATCTAAACATGTGCATATTATGCAAACTTGGATTAATGTTTTTTTCATAGAAGAATAAATACAGATTAGCTAACAATGATGAGACACACACAAATGTAAGTTCTATCCAGTGAAAATTCCTTTATATTAAAAAGAAACATGTACTTACGTTTTGCAAAACACGAGTTTTCACTAAAAATAATAATTTCACAAATAATAAATAATTTCAATAAATAATCATAAATAATTTCACAAATAGTGTTTGACTCAAACAAGAAGGCATTTGAGTCGTGTGATTTTGGATGAGTCCATTAGTTAAATTCAATGACAGGTAGAAACGTCCTAAGAAGAACAGGTTTCCAGAATTGGCGCCTTTAGTTCACATTAATGTACAATTTCTGTAGTACAAAAATTATTTGTGCAGAACGATAAAGAGCTTTATATGTATAAGTACATTCAGTGTAAGTGTTGAGATTTGGTAGAATTGTTTTCTTCATAATAATTAAAATTATTTATTACAATAATGGTCGTACATGTTTTATTAAAATTGAAGAGTTCGGGTTGTAATACTTTTCTTGTAACTTAAATTATTTTTTATTTAGTGAGAAATGAACAACACGTTTTATATACATGAATTAATGATTCACCTACAAAAAGGAAAAAACTGATGTGGGCAGCATTTGACTTTTCCTACAGACTTATATTTATTTTTTTATTTCTTTCATAATTCATTAAAATGAATTTATATGCACAAAATAACATGAATAATTATTTGAAATGACACTGAATTTGCAGTTTCAATTCAATTTTTTTTTTTCAGGGAAATTTTGCAAAATTACTGAAATTCCAAAAATCTTTGGCTGAGATCCCCCTCCCCCTCAATTTATAGGTTGCTCGTTTGTGTAGTACGACATTTACTTTAAGAAAGATCCTGGAATTAATAATCCATCTACAAAATGGCAAAAAAATACATTAACATACATACATTTTTATATTTTTATCATTATATATTTTACACTTTATGTAATGCTGTTTAACTTCTATCAAATACAGAGAAAATTTTTCGATCCAAATACTTTTGCTGCCATCGAAAATCATTTCAGTAATATCTATCCATCACATTTTATATAGTTACATATTTCATACATCATTTCATTTTAAAATAAATTTTAGTAATTTAATTAATTTTAAATATGTCATCTAACCATTATTCCTGTTTGTGTGCCACTATTTGGACAGTTCTGCATTAGAGCTTAGATTGAATTGCCATGCCATCTAAGGAATCTATCATAAATCTAGCCATAAATTTACATTGGTATTGACAGTAATTTTACATATAAAACTATGCAAATTCAGTAATCCGTAATATGACAATGTTTCCCATAGAAACTACAAAGAAGCCATGTAATCAGCACCTCTGCATAGTTACGAGAACTCCAATATCAGATATTTGTGACTTAATATTGAATTTCATGATTTCTCGTGACCGATTTCACATTTCATTACTTTTTGGTGACCTGTAGACACCCTGTATAGGTGTTCTCTTTTTGCAGTGTGACGTCATTGGTTGTATAGTGACATTGTGATTATATGCATTTCATCACAAATTGCAAGTATGACATCATCGATTGGTCAATTTTAGGTTTTCCAGTTAAATCGAGGGTCATGTAACTTATTTCTCTCAAGAAGAAGTAGGGGACATTGGCTACTTGAACTAGTCAATATACTGTGGATATTTACATACATCATTTGTGACATCAGCACTGCGAGCCGGTGCACTGCGAGCCGGTGAAGATTCATTGCCATTATTTGCTTTTGGCTTGCTCGTTTGCAGTTTGAAAACTTTTTTTTTTATGGAAGCAGAACATTGATTTCACATTTCTGTTCATTATGCTATGTTTAGTTACTGCTGAAAGTTTTTTTGTTAGATGGGTGGTTCTGAATAAAATTTTGAATTTTAATTGACCATGGTATCGTTCCTGCTTGAAAAATATGTTGAGTATCAACTGTTCCAGCCAGTACTGGTATTTAGCAATAAAACTCAATTGGTCAGTATGCTTTTAAATAACTGCACTTAACATCAGTACTTAAAAAGTTTGAACTAGTCAATAAACTGTATAATCAATTTCTTTGATTTTGCAGATTATTTTCATCGCCAACTATATCAGCCCTAGAAAATACATCTGGCAAATTAGCCATAATAGACTTGAAGCTATTGGTAATAATTTTGTTTGCTAACTATTATCAAAATTTTACAAAACTTTTTATACATTTATTTTTTTTTAAAGCAGTTCTATCAAGAGCATCAAGGATGGTGTCGATGGGTACCTTATCAAAGGCACCTTCAATGTCGAGAAAGGTGGCAAGAGCAACTTCCCTGGCATTGAAGTTTCTCTCCAAAATAAAGGAGAGACTGTAAATGGCAGTGTCCGTAGATTTGCCCGGTTGATAGGCATGTTGAGAACTTGACAAGGGCTTAGAAGCCAGGATCACTTCTCTTAAGTACCTATCAATAAGCTTCTCAATGGTCTTTAAAAGAAAAGACGTGAGGCTAATAGGCCTAAAGGATTTGGCCTCGTAATAATTAACCTTTCCAATCTTTGGAATGAAGATTACTTTAGTATGCCTCCATGCATTTGGTACATGACCTAAGGCAATACAGGCTCTGTAGATACTGCAGAGTATGGGAGCTAGCACCTCAATTCCCCCCTGGAGAAGAATTGGAATGATGCCATCAGTCCCCGGAGTTTTATAGGATTTATGGGAATTAATTGCCCATTTGACCCTATCAAGAGTAACCATGCTCCTGGCAATGCTCCAACTTTTGTCATCAGAAGAAGACGAGGAGCAGGCATTAACATTGTCACAATGATCATGAGGATAAGAAACTGGAAAGTGGACCCTGAACAGCTCAGTCAGGGTCTCTTCACCAGTAACAGTAAAGTCACCATTTGACTTCTTGACAGTGTTCAAATTACAATTTCTATCCCTTGCCATCAGCTTAACAAGTTTTGCCGTGGCAGGAGCATCTTTAATACCTTCGCAATAAATTCTCCAAGATTTTGTGGTGCTGCAAACTTGGCAACTTTTTAAAATATTGACAGATTGACGAATATGTCACCAAATTAATAAAAAGGTCACAAAATTGATAAAAATGACGCCAAGTAGGTAATGCGTAGCAAATTTTTAATTCCATCATATGACGGGCATACTTTCTAGTATATAAGAAATGAGCTTCTCTCCATTTGTTTGCAAAACTTAACAATACATATGGCAAATTTGGTGATACATATCGCAAATTTTGTGAATAAGCTAGCGAAATATAACCAAAGAGGCGATATTTAGTCCCAGATTGATGAAAATATCGTTAAAATTGCAGATATGATGCCAAGTTAATAAAAATGATGCCTAATTAATTGATTTATTATTAAAATATTTTAATATATGGACTATATTCCTTATTGAGGATGCTATCAACATTGATAATTGTTAATATAGAGCTGTGTGAAATATATGTTAATTGGGGATAAGTTAATATGGGACTTTTTGATGTAATTTTAAAAATTGTTTTTTTTTTTTTTAGCTCTATATAATGCTCATATTACAAATCAATCTATTCATACTATATTTACACAAATTTTCCTAAACTTTGTTCTTTTCAATAATTCTATATTTCAAGGTAATAAATTATACTTACAAGTCTCAGGTTTCTTACAGAGTGGCTGTAGTAGCAGTATGTTAGCAAATTTATACCTCTATCATTATGAAAAATCTTTTACTTCAACAGATTATAAAATTTACAAATATGTTAATGATCTGCTTTGTTTAGTATTTATAGATAACTGTGTCATAGATATAGATTTTCATCCTGTTAATTTGGAATTAATTCCTAATGAAGCCTCTATTAGTAATAGTGTTAATTTTTTGGATTTAAATCTACTTATTGAAGCTACTAATAGGATAGTTACTAATTTATATGATAACAAGAAAGATCAATCATGTATAAAGCATTGATTATGAAACACTTTCCAACTTCAATGCAATTTTATTTAAACATCTCTAAAATGCAATACATTCCTCGGTAATATTTTTAAAATTATCACAATACTACATTAATTTATTATATTTGAAAATTTAAGACTTCATCGAAAAAAATGAACTTCATTCAAATGACGGCATTGAAATATAAATTGCCTGGTTTAAGCATCTCTAAAATGCGATACATTCCTCGGTAATATTTTTTAAATTATCATAATACTACAATTATTTATTATATTTGAAAACTTCCTCGAAAACAAATGAAATTTATTCAAATGATATCATCGAAATATAACACACCTGTTTCTCTCTATAAAAGCAGCATTTCATTCATTAACTTTTTCCATTCATTTTATTCATCACAATACTATAATAATTTATTTTATTTAAGAACTTAAGACCTTGGAGGTACAAGTAATTAAACTCTATGCTAGCTCTATGCTCTCTTCATCGCAAAAATCGTCCTTCTCTGTTTAAAATCAATGAATATTTCATTCATATCAGCTATATTGCAGAGTCCATGAGCTAAATAATATTACATTAAAGAAATGCAACAATTCTTATACAACTCATTCTACATCTTTTGATATTTACATTCTCTATAAGTGAAAATTAGGTTTCATTGTAGAAACAATCAAAGTTTGATGCTCATTTAAACTCAAATATATTGTAATTGCGTTGATTCAGTATGTAGATTCACAGAATTTAAACAAAAATAAAGTGGTTTTAGGACGGATACAACACTAAATATGAATTAAAAAGAACTTTAAAAATCACAATTTTGACACAAGATGGATGTCATATTTTATTTTGAAGTGGGTCACGTGATCTTTTCATATATTGGTCATGTGATCGCTTCTTATAAAAGGCGTAATTATTATAATTTTTATTTAAAAAACTACTGAATATATTTTGCTGAAATTTTTTTTAAATATTTTATGGGATAATTTTTTTTATATATTTTATGAGATAATATTTTTTTATATATATTATATGGGATATGGGATAATGGCTAAATATATGCATTTTATTCTCCTCTTGATTGATGATTCTCTATTTTTTACATTCTTTTATATTAGCATTTTTTAAGTTAAGGTTTTATGAGTTACAACTTCTCTCATTTCTATCATTGGAATTTGATATTATAATTTTATTATATATATATATATATATACATACACACCAATAAAAATTTGTATACTCCTGATTGGGGCAAAAGAACAAGATAAATATTACAACTGTATTCAGGATATGTTAATGGACAATACAAACCTCAAACATCAACTGAACAAAGTTCCTTCGATTCAGATATGCTCTGACAACTGCGTCTTTTAAGTTCATGAGATACCCTTCTATTAGAGACATATGAGTGAAAAGAAAATGGGTGAACTGCCTGAAAAACAAAAATCCCCAAACTATAAATAACTTCACAAGTATTTATCAATACACCATCTATTTTGTATAATAAAACACCAACTGGAGGCAAAGGGCAGTCAGGATTAAAAGACAAGCATTAACAAAGGCAAGAATGAAGTAATAAAAATACAATGTGGGCAACGCATTATTTTCCTTATAGAATGCAATGATAAATTACGCATAAGTTCCATGGCAGTGTTTTGTACACTGCTTATCCGGATGACAACATGTAAAACTGCTTAGAAGTATCCAAAGTAATTTTTTTAGGAATTTTACACTTCATTTGCAAAAATTTAGAAAGGTTTTACGTTATCTGGAATTGAATAGCTTATGCTGCTTGGACCAAAAATTAACCAAAAATAGTACTGTTCATATAGATCCAACCAAGAAAAAAACAAGGACTATTCAAGGTAAAATACCAAATTTCCAAGAATTCAAAATCAAAGTAAAAGTAATAATGTACTGGGCAGAATTGTACAATTTCTCTAAAGAAAAGATTTAATTACATCCATTCTGCATTCAATATAATTTCAAACTTTATATCTAACTCTGCATGCAAGTAATTTAAAAAATCTGTTATTCATGAGATATCTTCTACTATAATAAAGGACAATACTCAATCACTGTCTGCATAGCCACAATACAAAAGGCAGTATCCATTTTTGTAAATAAATTAAAAATGAGTCCAATATACAGCTTCGATTTCAGTATCCGATGCCATATGCAACATAGAAATTCTGCTCTTTATATATAGATTATTAAAAATTCAAAATAATATAAGATATCATCACTTACTTGACTAAATTAATTTTATTCATTTGACTTCAAATTTCAAGTGTCATACAATAAAACACTATATAGTTTATAATATATGTGTGTGTTATTTATTTGAAAAGGGGCACATAAAATAACAGCATTTTCACCCCATTTGTTATAGAACACTGATAACAAATGGGGTTGGTTCCTTGCTGTAAACATTGAATAGCTATCGTTGAAAGCTATTTTCACATTAAATATGCTTGCAGTCATGAGCAGCTTTGTTCCTTACCAATTACAGTTATGGAATTTGTATAATTTTAGAATTTATTAAATTAAAAAGGAGAGTATTACATAGTGTTTTCTAAAATTTTCTTATTAGGTTTGAATGATTTTAGTGACATTTAAATGTTAAAAATATTTTGTATATGTTGCAATATAACAATTATAGCCTTTTCTGATGCTATAAATTTAAAAACATTGTTAGTTACAACTTTATGATTGCCAATAAGCAAAAAAGAAGGAAAAACATGATTTAAATAACCATATAAAGTTCCAAAGAACTCCATAAAATTTTGAGGTATAGTCTTACAAGCAAAAGTTTAGATGGTAAATTGGTAGTTATTGCAAATAACTTATTGGGATCATATGCACCCGTGAAACAACTGTGAGCCCACGTAGCTGGCAGGTATTTATTAGCTGACAGGTATCGAAAGGTACTGCAATACTATGTAGATAGCATGTGTCCGTGCCACGGGAGTATCGTTAATGTTTGGTTCTTGTTTGTATCGCACACGAATTACAAGCACTCGCAATGCGAGTATATCATTATTACATGTAGTAGAATTATCGTTATTGCATGTACCGTACGCAAATTACATACATCCGCTAATAAAAAAACAATTCATTTTGTAAATCTGCTACGCGAATTGCATGTCTGTGCAACGTGCGTATTGGTATTGCATGATGCAGAGCTATCGTTATATTATATAAAACTTGTGCAGATTAAACACAACCAAACAGAATATTATGCATTCGCAATACTATAGATGCTCTTACAGACACTGCTGCTAATGTTTCAATGATGAAACATAACTTTGGTAAGAAAATGAATATTAGTTTCAGTAATGATGAATTCCCATTGATCCACGGTATTGGAGGATTACAAGAACCAGCTGGAAGAGCTACCGCAAGTATAGAAATCGATAAAATGCAATTAAAGAATATATGGTTTTATGTGGTTTCGGATGGTACATTTGAGGGTCCTAATATTTTGATTGATAACAATGTTATTCATTCACCTGACTTAATAATGGTTAGAAAACAAATCCAAGTTGGTACATGTAAATGAATTTGATTTTTCAAGTAAATGACGTACCTCAACATGTAGTTCAAAAATAGGTGAACCTGTTTCCATAATGCTTCATACAGTTCAATTAGTAACTTTGATCACCAAGGATGAACATCAAAGTGGTTTAATTTTTTCAGTTTCAATGATAAGCAACATGATGTGTATTTGGTCAGAAATGGAAGATCATAAATGCCGATTGGATGAACATCAAATTTTATATAACAGTTTCAATGATAAGCAACATGATGTGTATTTGGTCAGAAATGGAAGATCATAAATGCCGATTGTTAATTCCAGTAGTGAAAATTTGATTTTTCAAGTAGATGACATACCTCAACATGTAGTTCAAAAATAGGTGAACCTGTTTCCATAATGCTTCATACAGTTCAATTAGTAACTTTGATCACCAAGGATGAACAACAGTTTCAATGATAAGCAACATGATGTGTATTTGGTCAGAAATGGAAGATCATAAGTGCCGATTGTTAATTCCAGTAGTGAAAATTTGATTTTTCAAGTAGATGACGTACCTCAACATGTAGTTCAAAAATAGGTGAACCTGTTTCCATAATGCTTTATACAGTTCAATTAGTAACTTTGATCACCAAGGATGAACATCAAAGTGGTTTAATTTTATATAACAGTTTCAATGATAAGCAACATGATGTGTATTTGGTCAGAAATGGAAGATCATAAGTGCCGATTGTTAATTCCAGTAGTGAAAATTTACAATTGATAAAGGATGAAGTCGTATACGAAGCATGCGGTCATCTGATCTCGTACAATACAGTAATATTCATCTCAATACTGAAAACACAGGTTCAAAAATTTTTACGTCTGCAGTTCCAAATAGAGAACTTATTCAATGTGATCAAATAAATGTTAGCCATATTATCACTCATGCTCAACATCAATAATTATGTGACTTACTAAATGAATTTCGATTGTGTATGCTATGAAACCAAATGAAATAGGATATATTAAATACTGCGACTATGAATCTATTTGAAATGCCAAGAAATAAAGCAGTCAATTCAAGATATTTCCCTGGAGATACAGGACTCAATTCTGTTCCACTGATGTGGGCGTGGGTTCGAACGGTGATGAATATAACAATGATGATGATAATTGCGAATGAAGATGTTCCTTTATAGCATGGCCAAATGTAACAGAATAAATTAAACTCAATGGTCAAGTCAACATGCTTAAAAGTTGTAAATTATAAGTTGGCTATCGGGATTTTACGGCAGTCGTGTGGCGATTGTGTTACAAAGGGTGGCTGATGTTTTGATGCAATGTAAAATATTGAATAAAGTTGCTGTTCTGAGGTTCTGCGTTATTATCGTCAGAAATTATTATTAGTTAAGTTGACATATGCCGCTATGTTAAAAAATATATAAAATTTCAAAGTTTTTGCAAGAGAAATATTCGATCTAGTTCTAGATTTTTCTTTTGTAACAAAGCAGAATATAAAATTTCATGAAAATCCATTAATATGTGTCTCCACTATCGAAGAAATCGACCACAGACATAAGTGGATATTACTCCAAAAATAGTTAAAATGTGTTCAGGCAGTCTAAAAACTAGTCTATTGGCATCAAATGTGGAAATCAAAAAATTTTGTGACTATAATGCTTTCTCAATACAATGCATGTGAAAGTAAAAATCAAAATTGATAGTTTGAAAATAATGCATTTAAAAAGAATTGATAGAGAGAAAAAATTTTCTTGGCTTATATTTTAAACTTTTTGCAGTACTGTATTCACTCCAAAGAAAAAAATTTGTTTAATAAAATGACATTTTAAGGTCAGTGAAATAACGCTTAAAAATGAAATACAATCCCAAAAGCACACTAACTGTACAGCGCTAACTGTACAGGCTGTACAGCGCAATTATATAAAAAGATTCTTATATTAAGTTAAATGACATACTTTTCTTCACTTTTATCATTCTCATTTAGATTTATGATGATTGAGAGTCCCAGTTTGACCCGCCTGTGTCTAATGAAATAACATTTAAAAATGAAATACAATCCCAAAAGCACACTAATTTTACGACTGTACAACACAAGTAATTATATGAAAAGATCCTTATATTAAGTTAAATGACATACTCTTCACATTCTCTTCACTTTTATAATTCTCATTTAGATTTATGATTATTGAGAGTACCAGTTTGACCCGCCTGCGTCCAGTGAAATAACATTTAAAAATGAAATACTATTCCAACAGCACACTAATTTTACGGCTGTACAACATAAGTAATTATATGAAAAGATCCTTATATTAAGTTAAATGACATACTTCTCTTCACTTTTATCATTCTCATTTAGATTTATGATGATTGAGAGTCCCAGTTTCACTAGCCTGTGTCCAGTGAAATAACATTTAAAATGAAATACAATCCCAAAAGCACACTAATTTTACGACTGTACAACACAAGTAATTATATGAAAAGATCCTTATATTAAGTTAAATGACATACTCTTCACATTCTCTTCACTTTTATAATTCTTATTTAGATTTATGATTATTGAGAGTACCAGTTTGAACCGCCTGCGTCCAGTGAAATAACATTTAAAAATGAAATACTATTCCAACAGCACACTAATTTTACGACTGTATAACATAAGCAATTATATGAAAAGATCCTTATATTAAGTTAAATGACATACTTCTCTTTACTTTTATCATTCTCATTTAGATTTATGATGATTGAGAGTCCTAGTTTCACCAGCCTGTGTCCAGTGAAATAACATTTAAAATGAAATGCAATCCCAAAAGCACACTAGTTTTACGACTGTACAGCATAAGTAATTTTATGAAAAGATCCTTATATTAAGTTAAATGACATACTTCTCTTCCCTTTTATCATTCTCATTTAGATTTATGATGATTGAGAGTCCCAGTTTGATCCGCTGGACACAGAGATTGGGATTTCACTGGACACAGAGTGAAATAACATTTAAAAATGAAATACTATCCCAAAAGCACACTAATTTTACGACTGTACAGCACAAGTAATTATATGAAAAGATCCTTATATTAAGTTAAATGACATACTTCTCTTCACTTTTATCATTCTCATTTAGATTTATGACAATTGAAAGTCCCAGTTTGACCCGCCTGTGTCCAGGCCCTCTGGAATACTGAAAGAAGAATGACACACAGAAAAATGTATCACATATGTTTATATCAATTTTTTAAAATTATAATATTGTATAATAATTAAAATGTATATTTTATATATAATTATATAAAAATTATAAATTATATATAAATTGTTTATATAAACTATAAAACATTTAAAAATATGTATTTAATTTTTGAAGTGCAATGTACCCTTCATGAATTAGAAAAAGCAAAAGAGGAGAAAAAAAGTCCACTAATCAAACAGAAAATGGTAGGCCAAAGATGAAAAAAAATAAATAAATAATAATAATAATATGTTAAGGTGCTTAGAATTGGTTTTCCATAACACTGATCCCACTCCCACACTACACACACAACAGAAAACATTACATTTTGTTCGAAAACATGGGAGAGTCAGCAGCTATGTAATGCAGATTTGGCAACACTGGTCCCACTCCCACCCTACACACACAACAGAAAACATTGCATTTTGTTTGAAGGAACAATATATTTTATCTTTTGGCAAGTTATGTATTACATAGCTACCAACCTACATATATGAAAAACTGGGAAATTTTCACATAAAAATTCAATATATACTCCTACATGTTATACTTAATGAAAATATAATAAGTACAACTTTTCAACAAATAAAATTAAAATATGTGATAATTATAACATTCAGCAGGTATCACACTATTATTTTCAATAGCAAAGAAACTGTGTTCATTTTTTTGCCCACATGCCTATTGATATGGGAAATAAAATCCCCCATTTCACTGAGTAAAATATTAAAGATCGAGCAAAATTCATATTCACCCCCATTGGTCAATTTCAAAATAAACTCAAATGTTTTAGAATATGAATCCTTAAAGGCTTGCTAGTACTTCTTATTAAACATGGAGATTCTTATTAAATCTGGGGTAATTGTAATACGTGTTGACAAGTGTAAACAATGAACGAACAGTTACTGATGCGGTTATGAATGAAGTAACCTATTCTTCCCATTTCGTAGAAGCAGAAAATTGACATGCGAAAAGAACCAAAGCAAATCATGACTTGCAGCCTACGGTAAAAGGAAATTGACATGCGGAAAAGAACCAAAACATGTCACATGACTCACATTATCTCTGCCTAGAAAAAGGGAAAAATAAGAGCAGCTGACTGAAAACATGGAGAAAAAATGGGAGAGTTAGCAGCTATGGTATCAAAAACAAATTTATTGCAATTTAAAAAGAGAATTAATTGCATTTTCTATCTATTTGGGGGGTCCTTGATGGCCACCCAGTCCAATGGGGTAATGGATCCAGTGATGATATTGTTATCCAATAGCATAAAAAATAGAAACGTGGTATTTCCGTAAAATTCTTAAATATTACATTTAAGCTAAAGTAATATGTCCAGTGACTTTTAAAAATACACTCCCCTCCAAAAAATCAGTATGAAAGTGAAAATCAGGCACTAATTAGAAACAACTGCAACAATTTATTCCAAATTTTACAGTAACATAGAATGGAACTCTGTCTCATGCAAAAAAAAAAAAAAAAGTTTCAAATGTATACTTAAAAAATTAAAAAGAAATAAACAAACATGGAGAAAATGGCAGGCCATAGTTTTGAATGTGAAATGTATGTCAATAAGGAATATGACCTCCTCTGACACTAATGCAGATTTGGCAAAGACGATTCATGTCACCAATTAAGTGCTCAATGAGATTGGAAGGCAGTAATCTTCACCTTTGTATGACAGCAAGTTAGAGCTTTTGGGTAGTGTTTGGAAGGGATGTATCATTGTGCCATGATACTGCCAGAAATGTGGACCAAAGGTGTTCATCTACCAAATGTTATACCACCCTAAACCATGGTACCACTTAGGAGGAGGGGGGGCGTGAGGTGACTGATGGTGGAGTTGGCTTTTTGGTGGCGTTGTTGAAAGCACTGCCATACACAAGTACAGCCATCTGGCTTGCCAAAACAGAATCATGATTCATCTGTGAACAGAATGCTTCACTATTCTGTCGACCAATTGCATCTCATTTGACACCACTGGAGGTGACATAACCAGTGAAGACGTTGAAATGGTAGGTGTCGAAAAGGTAATCTACCTCCGAGTCCTGCATCATGCAAACAGTTTTGAATTGATAAATAAATAATTTGATCACGTCTGATGTTATAATAGCAAAAATTAAGCACAAATCCACAACAGAAGGTCTTTATTTTACTTCCTATAAGACGTACAAAAGTTTAAAAAAAGGGGGCCAGAGCGCTTTCGAGCATAAGTACGCTCTTCATCAGTGGCTACATGGATATAAAATTTGAATCGTTCATATATAGACCAGATATAGCGACAAAATTTGCATAAATACAATTTACAAAAGGATCTACGTTTAGACAAGGATAAACCGTAAACTATTTTTTTAGAGTTTCAAAAATTTCAACAACAAAAGAACAGCATATTAAATTACAATTTAATTACAGAAATCGAAAAAAGGGGGGTGGGGTGGCAATCAAGCATAATCCCAAAGATGAAGACGTCAAAGATAATTTTTCAGAGACTTGAATTGCATGGAGTCGAGACTGAGTCGCCAAGCATAACTCAATATTCATAACAGGGTCCTTTTTGAATCCCTTTTTATTTATATTTACCGTGAGTCCATTTGTAATTTTGACCCTGTTATGAATTTGAGTTACGCTTGGCGACTCATTCTCAACTCCATGCAATTCAAGTCTCTGAAAAGTTATCTTTGATGTCTTCATCTTTGGGATTATGCTTGATTGCCAACCCACCCCCCTTTTTTCGATTTCTGTAATTAAATTGTAATTTAATATGCTGTTCTGTTGTTGTTGAAATTTTTGAAACTCTAAAAAAATAGTTTACAGTTTATCCTTGTCTAAACGTAGATCCTTTTGCAAATTGTATTTATGCAAATTTTGTCGCTATATCTGGTCTAAATATGAACGATTCAAATTTTATTTCCGTGTAGCCACTGATGAAGAGCGTACTTATGCTCGAAAGTGCTCTGGTCCCTTTTTTTAAAACTTTTGTACGTCTTATAGGAAGTAAAATAATGACCTTCTGTTGTGAATATGTGCTTAATTTTAGTTTTGAATTGTTTGGGTCGAAACCATGTTACCTGTAGTGTGGCATAAATGTCGTTGTAACGTGGTTGCTGTGGTAAACTGCTGCCACGCAACACTTCTCAGAAACATATGATCTTCACCTGGTGTGGTACACCTGGAAGCTCCACTACCTGATGTTCGTGTCATTTTGTTGTCTCTCACGAACCGTAACACATAACATTGAACTGTGCTCACATCATGACCCAATAGTTCAGCGATCCTTTGAAGGTTCATTTCACCCTCACGTAAACAAAGATTTGTTGCCATTCTGTTGGCGACAACTGAACATATGCAATACATCGACATACTCTGATGATTTTTATAACCTGAAACCAATGATGCTACAATTTAGCTGTGATATCACTCCTCCTTGACCTGACACTTTTATGCTGCTCGGCAAGGTGTTATGTCACTATGCGTAATGAACCTGTGACCATTTATATATCTCGCCTTGCTATTTATAATGCCTGATTTACATAAAGCTACACCTACAACTTTATGGTGTTGCGATTTCAGTTGTGAGCAGTATTTTCATAAATGTTACAGAATTAACTGCTGAAAGAATAGGCTTCTAAAAATATTATTTGCTATTTTATCAGAATGGGTAAAATATGGCTTGTATCCTTCTAGTTCTTGCCTATCCCCACACAACAAGAGACTTCCTGTGGACATCCAATAAAGCTCCCGCAAATCTCGTATCCAGTAAACTTCGAATTTCGAGACATCATTACGCTCAAATAAGTAAATATACTCAAACTCGATCACCATGATTTCGTTCACAATGAATATATGACATAATCACCAAAGGAATTCATCACTGCATAACACGAGGTATGTTTGACGTCGACCTCTAGAAACCAGGTCACAAATCATAATGATGAAAAGCGGGGTCCTTGTGAGTCCAGGGATCTGCCAGAATTTTTCATGGCATCCTCTTACCGCATTCTAGAGTACTGGAGTGTTACAGTAAAACCTAAAAGTATACCAGCTCTAAGAGCCTGGCACACCTAAATTCTTACATGCTCGCCAGTTACAAAAAAAAAAGTTCTAATGTCATGTGATGTGTTACTAAGCAGAAGTGCTCAAGGTCAGTCTGGCAAGGGGTAGTTGGAGCCCCCTTCCACTCTCGTATTTCTTTGTTTGCTTATTTAGTCTGCACAACACAGTATTTGACTCTCAGTCACCAAAATGCAATCAGTACAATACGAAGGATTTTTACTCGATGTAATCAGTTATTATTTTTAAGAGCAGATAGTCCACTGACAAAGGAAAAGTTTTGACTCATAAATTTTACTATTTTATAAAATATGTAAAAACAATAATGTGCTTTTTCAACACAAAAACAATGGCTGTTCGTTTTTATTTCATTGGCTGTACATCGCCTTTTTATTCTGGAGCAACCCATTCTACTTTTGAAGAATCCATGCAAGCTACTTGCGATTAAAAGACCTTAAATCTAAAGCAAGCAGGGTTAGAAAAATCAGAAAATTTCTACATGCCCAAAGGATAGGCAAATATACACAAGGCACACTTGCAAATCTACATAAGGATTCAAGTGCAATTAAATGAGAGAGAAAGAGAGGACGAAGAGCTGCTTTGGCACTGTGCCGGGAAGCTCTGGCTTGTCCAAAAAAAAATAAGATGCCCAAGATAAAATTTTACATGCCCAACATTTTTCAGATGACATTTTTCATTGCTGATAGCTCTGGAGCCCATGAAATTAAATATATTAAATATCATTATACACAAAGCCTATAATTTAATTTCAAAATTAGAAAATTAGTTACCTTTAATGATGAAAATATATCAAAAATGAGAAATGAATACTAAATTTTTAAAATAACCTTTTAGCAATTTATGCCGAATTAGATAACTTTTGAAGAGGCATATTTATTGCTTCCATAAAAAAAAGCTATCACAATCTTAATTTACATCATATGCAGCCATAAATCAGCATTGTCGCGATTGACATTACAGTGTACGTGGCTGTAAATTTACATTGGGCAAGACAGAAGGCAATTTTTTGTAGAAAAATATGCAAATTCAGTAATTTGTAGTATGAAGATGTTTCCCATAGAAACTACGGAGAATCCGTAATAATCAGCATCTCTTCTTATCAACACATGTGACGCCCACAAATCTATACAAGGATTCAAGCGCAAATGAATGATAGAGAAAGAGTGGATGAAGAACTGCTTTGGCACTGTGCTAGAAGCTCTGGCTTGTTTCTGTTAGCGAAGTAGGTCACTGTTGCTCTCCGTAAGCTGTGAAACTTGGTTTTCTCCCCCACAATTATCAACTATCACGCTGAAAGTCATTCATAGTCCGTCACTTAATGATTGAAACTTTTCTTTTTTATCGTCTTCTCCCATGCGGCTTTAAATGTTGAATGTAAAATATTTGCAGCAGAGTGCTGCTACCAATCAGCCTAATCAGGTCAATGTCAAATTATTATTTTTATTACATGTCCGGTCGGGCATGTAATAATTAATACATGCCAGGTTGGAATTTTTATATGCTCCGGGCATGTTGGGCAATAGATTTTTCGAACCCTGCAAGCAAGTAAAAAACCCATTTAAAAATACAATAAATAAAAAAAAAGAAACAAACTTACATCATCATTAGTAGCATGGTCCGGTTTCTGTAGACCCATTTCAATACTGGTGGCTTTATTTCGCAGAAGACGACGCTGTAAACTGTTATAACTGCTGGACCGAGGAAGACACGCTGCGGCCGATTCAGGAGTAAGGTGTGTGGTAGGAAGACTACTGTAACCATCTTGTGACTGAAGGGAATCTACAGTAAAATATGTTCATTCTTCTACACTAAATGGATATTTCAACTTTACAATACAGTTTTCACTTAATCGTTTTTTAATCCAATGAAACTTTTCATGCTAAAAGATATTATATTATTCCAGGCTTATGTTATTCTCATTTTATAAAAGTGAAAAATTTTACTTTTATTTTTTTTTTTCAATAGTTTTCTAAGCTATGTTTATTTAACCTCTTGAGGACCGGTGGTGCATATAAGTAACAGAGAGCTTTCTCCTTCCTTGGCCCACCGATGCGCTTGCACAACAAATATGACCCAGCCACTTTGGCCCATTGATGCATATAAATAAGCAACAGCCGAAATGTTTCAATAATCAAAAATTTTACTTAACACTAAAGGCGCTATAATCCTGTAATTTTTGCAAAGCCAGTTACCTGGAACATTGACTTACATATTTCAGTTTTTTATTAGGATGCTGACTAATAAACAAACACACATGAAAGCTGTTGTGGAAGTCAGTGGTGTAGCGTCCATTGAGGTTGAAAAGTTGAGCCTCCCCTGCTTAAACTCTAGTTTAAAGAATTATATAAACATACTCCTATTTATTAAAATGTTTCAAATAACTTTCGAATACATATGCACTATTTAGAAAATTTTTACATTTAATTGCTTAAAGTGACATGTTTCAAAATATTTTTTCCATTAAAACACATATGTTTTAGACGCTGAAATCATCCAACCTTTGTCGTCTATAAAGAAAAGCGTGGTTTTAAACCCACCCATCTATTAAACCCCTCTCTAACTGATTAACTAACATGCAAGCTAGCCTTCAGAAAGGCGTGGCTATTGCTTCCCATTTTCAGACATTTGTAAACAGTCAATAATTGGATGAAAGAATATTTCTCGGGCAAGACTAATGGATCCTCCAGTTTGGGTCAAACGTGATTCTATTAATTAATAACTTGCAGAAAATAATCATTATTCATGATACTACAGAATTTGAGCCAATTTTCATGAATAAACTAGCATTTACCTACTTTAAACAATATCAAGAGGAAGAAATATACTAATAATGACTACCATTAAACTTAAGTAGTTTGCAAAGTAGACATAGCTCTTTATATCGTCATCAATATGGCGAAGCATCTGTTTGCATATTTGGAAGTTTTAGAAAGAATAAATCTGATTTTCCTTCAAAAATCCCATGTTGAAGACGAATCCTCCCAGTAGCGAGGTCACCTTAACCAATGTCCTTATAATTTAGAGTGCTGATGTCTTAAAAATTTTTCACTACTAGCAGAGTGGTAGTTTAGCAGAGGATATTTTGCAAGTGAGTTTGAAGAAGTGTTCATCAATAAAGAGTCAGTATTTCGAACACAAATCACTTTTATTGACGTGATATCCATTACTCTGACACTGTTACACAAACATTGTAATGTCTTAGTAAAGTAAAACAGTATTTACAAAAATGAGCCAGCAAGCTCATAGAAAAGGTTGTTTGTTAGATATGGTCTACGACTAGGCACGCACTCTCAGTAACTTTTATCGTTGCCGTAACACAGGTAGTGAAGAAAATTACCTTACCACAGATGCCGTGTTCTTTCATGAAGATCACACATCATCTTTCATCGTCAGGTCACACGTCATGGCATTACATTGTGTCTAAAAACCCGCGGGAATTAACTTGGCCTCTTTAAAACTGAAAGAACCAATACTAGAAGAATTTTTCGCACATTCCGAACTAAACTATCGGAACAAGACTCATAATTTGTTACGCAACTTAGATGGCAACTAAACCTATCTCAACATACTCAAACCGAGTATTTGCATAGCATAAGGTCAGGTCATTCGATCTATCAATCCATGATCTACGATCTAACAAGGTCTACTAAGGTCAGACAAGGTCCTGAAAAGGTCCATGACAAGGTCATAAGTACTGAGAATGAGTTCCTACCATATATACACAGTGATGGGTACGCTCCGGAACACAACCGCTGACGGCAGCGCCCTCACCATATGCAAAACAGGATGAGCGCGCGGTGAGAAGGCAATTTGCATGATTGGCCTGTTCTGTTCCTGTCACGAGTCGTTCACAGGAATGGAAGAACCATTCTAAAAATGAAATCATGTTTCCACGAAACGAGAATCGCGACAAAAACAGAAATAAGTTTTCAACAGTCAGAACCACGATTTCAAAGCCACCTAAGAAAAAAAAAATTAAATACACTAAAGAATTCGGGCAGGCATAATGATCGCATATCACAAAAATGAAGAAGAAACGAAAACAAGCCGGGCGGGCTTAAAAAATAGTAACAAAATGATTCAACTATCAATAACGATTCAACTTACGACAAAAACAGCAAACTGCAAGTTGGGGAAATCGGTAAAATCTAGCTCGTCCTCGAGGATGGCTCTTGAAAAATTTTTACCCGTCCTCCAAAGAATTTTTTTTTTACATTATATTCATTAATATATGTGCTTAAATACATCTCACAACAATAATAAATTAGAACCAACCGCCTCAAGATGAAGTACAATACTGCATATTCATACACCATCCCCACAGTGCTTCAGCCGTTCCGCCGCGATCAAACTCGCTGACGCCAAGTCTCTAATGAAGGACCAAACCCGGCGGAATTCCGATCTATGGGTGGGGGCAGAGGGGTAAGAGATGAAATGAATCACTCCTTTTTCCAATGTTTGGTAACTTGAAGGAGTGGTAAATACATAATCATATAAATCCTCTTGTCCGTAAGCAGTTTAAACCTCATTGACACTCTTAATTTCTAGGGAATATGACTGAATCAAGATTAAAATCTTCTTGAACTGAATAGATGTTTCATACCTTCCCTAACAGCACATAAGGTAACGGTGAAGTGAAAGTGACGTCTCAACTGGTCATTCCGGTCACAGTCACCATGGTGACCTAATTATGACGGTGTAAGCGCGTCACTCTGTGACTCCTTCTTGTTACTTTCTTCTTGTGACATGACTGTGACGTTGTCTTGATGGCTCGCCTGTGACCTGTCACCGCGTGACGTCACAAGCAAGTCACTCCGTGACTGCTATTTGATAACATTTTCACAGACTCTCCATTGTTCCACAGACTTTACCCTGCATCTGTTTGAAAGTTAATTGATATACAGTACAACCTCAAAAGCCAGGACATCTAAAATTTGAACATTTTACTAATTTACCAATTTTTATTCTTATGTTTCTAATAGAAAACTCTACTCCTAAACTTAAATTGTACGGATAAACAGTCTACCAAACAAAATAATGATGGTTTATTTCCAGAATCAGATTTTTGTGTTCTTAAACAAAGGAAAAAGGTAAAATTTTAATTTAAAACATCGCCAATTTTTAGAAAACACTTTTCGTATCATAAACATTCGTCAACTTTCGTGATCCTGATCCACAAATTTAAAAGAAACAAAGTATATCTCGATGCACACTTTTGTTACCTATAACATCCAGGATGGCAAATGCCCCACTTACCATCTCCCATAGGCGCCTGCTTTCAACTTTCTAATAGTTGGATGGATTAGAAAAATGTGATCTGATCAAGAAAAGAGGCATAATCGGCCCTTTCAACTTTGTCCAAATGTAAATTAAATCCTTCAGGTCTTATCCACCGGGAAATCATTAATCCAGCCAGTCGTATCTGGTCCCGGAAAAAATAATTGAATTGATAACATGCTGTTCAAAATCGTAGTCACAGAAGCAAACGATAAATTGAGACTGATGGATGTATTAAGTCATTTATGCCCCTGGATTTAGAAAAAGAAAACTGGATGGATACGACAATCTTAAAAATACGCAGCCGAGCCTAGCAGGCTAATGTTAATTGGACAAAGTATCATTATTATTTTATTTTGATGCTAATTTTGAATTTGAATGAAGCTGTATCAACTAAAATTTAAAAGCCGTTTCATTATGATGCTTTTGAACGCAAGTCAAAACTGAAAGAAAATAAAGCATAAAACCTGACCATAAAAATTTCAATATATTTGAATACATCCAGTGCTCCAAAATTGTCTGCTAGAGCGGTCGAATTTTCAGAACGTTTATGTCGTTTATATCTACTTTCTTTCCTCCATGTACCCACAGATTTCTGTTCATGTTCAGTTGCTGCCGGTCAACTCAATTCTGATATTTAGCGCATAGCAGATAGTTATTCATTGCCCAACTGCTTTCGAGCGAGGTTCTTTTACTTGTACCATTTTATCTTTAGGATTCTTTTACTATTTGCTGAAGATTTCTGTTGGAATATGTAAGTTTATAATTTCATTCATATTAATACATATTTCGTATTTATTGTAAAACAGTATGTGCAGTATTTTATACTAAAAACTGAATTACTTATTCAGTGAATCGAATTCCCCTCTCCTTTCCTGGTATTTCAAACCCTTGATTCCCCCCCCCCTCTTTTTTTATTTCGTTTTCGTGCAACTAGACTCCATAAAATAATAGTATGATTAACAAAATATGTACAATTAGTTAGTCTAAATAATTTAACTATAATATGATTACATTATCTGTGTGACCACAGATGAAAAATGTTAATTCATTGCTTTATTGTAACTAATAATTTTATATATATATATATTATATATATTAAAGTAAATCGCGATTTCAACTACATTTTTTGGATTACTGAATACTGAAGAAAAAAGTTGCATTAAAATAATAAAAATTTGGTAGAATAATATGACCTTGAGATAAGTAAGGTTAAAATCTTGTGTCTTTATTTAATTGTATCGCTGCAAAATACAAATTTTGATAATATACAACAACTTAGTTATTAGTTATTATATTAATATAAAATATTTACAAACATTCTAACCTGTAACTTTTGAGAGTTTAGTTTAGTTATTCATTAAATTATTTTTTACAAAAACGTGTATTAATCTTTAGAACTTAATGTAAATGATGTGTCTAGGCAGTTGACCACATGATCTCTATGTAGTTACTATAACCATTATATCTACACATGTGGAAGTCTATTGGTCGGGTAAATTTTAAATAGTAGAAATTTCAGTATTCATAATTCACATTACTAAGTATGCTCAGCAGAGTACTTAAAAATTGCCGAAGCAAAAGAATACAAAATCAATTCAATTTATTAAATTCTACTAGTTTATTTATTAATTTGGTAAATCCAGATAATAGCTCCCCACACGTATTTTTTAGTGCAAATCACACCAAGTTGGTGCATTCTCTCGTGTTTTGAACAAGAGGTTACCAGATTACAACATAAAGCATGTTTTATATAAGATTACAACATATAGCGTTCCCATTCGGAACACTTGGTGAGCAAGCTAAAAGTGTGGTGGGTTATTCTCCAGATTTACCATTAATTATAAAATTTGATTTGAAATATATCTGATTCAGAAATCATCCTAGAATTGTTTAAGAGTATTTTACTATAACAAATGAGCAATTAACCTTAAATTTCTGAATATCATTAAATCAGTTTCAGAGTTACGGCCTAACAGAAGAATATTTTCTGACTTTGTTCTCTGTACTTTTCTAGAAATAAGTAAAATATATTATATATTTTATTGAATTCAAAATGTTTGGTAATTTACTGTTAAACGAGCTATAATTTCTTAATTTTTTTTTTATTTTCTGAAATCTAAATTAAAGCTATTAGAATTAATATCTTTAGTTACACTAAAGGATGAAACCAATGTTAATTTTTATTAAAATTCTAAATATGTAAATTTAAATACACATGCTAAATTCTAATTTATGATTTTGAAATGGTGAAGTACCCACGTCATTATTTTAATACCATTATTTAAAAATTGGCCTTCATTTCATTGATAATGCATTTTAAAAATAGTTTTTCTGTATAAGATATAAAATAATTGCAAAAGTTTTAGCGAAGGCAAACAGATTGCAAAAGATGAAAATATTTTTACAATTAAATGAAATATATGGAAGATTGTGCACAAATTCAGTTTTCTACAAAACTGCTGTAAAATACCCCTCATTTCATTAATAAATAATATGTGTGAAAAACATTTTTCTTTTTTCTATATAACACAAAATTATAAAATATTTTGTTTATGCACATAGATTTCAAAAGTGGAAGAAAAATAATCATTGGTCATCTTTCTTCTGATGCAGTAGGAAATATTGTTTGTGAATGCGGATTTCACAATTATAGAGAAACGGATTACCGGAAGTATGGGAAAATTCCAATCTCAAACATCATGGTTTTGTTTCCAAATTCATAATATTTTCATGAAATTTGTCATCAATTTCAGATATTTACTTTTTTGGAATTTCCGTGACCTGTAGATACTGATTTGCCCTTATAATACAGGGTTTTTTTTTTCTTGCAAAATCAATGAGTACAACAAATATACATTGCTCATTTACAAAACATATAAAACCATTTCTTTTTACTGTAGAATGCACATAGAGACATTATGTTGGTCTCATTTTGGATAACATAGTAGTACTTTTTTAATACAGAAAGTTGTTCGCACTTTTTGGAAACTATTTTGTATTTGTTTGTCGTTAGCATTTTAAGATAAATATTTGGAATTTTCGATATAATCGCCTGCTACTGTTTTGATTTGAATATAGAATAAAAGATTTATTTTTAAAATGGCTCCTGAAATTGATAGATGGCTCTAAGGTTAATTAAATGCGCCTTCCAAGAAAAATATTCACATCAACATATTGTAAAGCAGTGTAAAAATCGAGGTTATTGCATTTCAAAGAAAGGTATTTTTAATATATTAAATTTGAAAAGGGAAAAGCATCTAGCTGAAAGTAAAATTTATAAAATGGCAACAAAATCAAATCCTAAGACTGTTCGAATGTGGGTAAATATCTAGAAAGTGAAATCTCTGAACCTAAAAGAAAATCCACATATTCAAAGATCCAATGCATCAAAACTGGGAATGTCTTCTGCCATTGTAAGTAAAATCATTCATAAAGATTTGAAGTTAAAAGATGCTTAAATCTAAAATTCATCTGCTTTTGCCAAAGCATATTGCAGAAAGAACAACAAATTGTAGAAAATTATATTAAAAAAGCCTAGCTGCTGATAAATAGAAATTTGTGGTAACACTCAATGAAACATTGGGGTATTTAAGTGACTCTAATAAAAAACAAAAAAGATGCATCATGCTTAAAGCATTGATTATGAAACACTTTCCAACTTCAATGCAACTTTATTTAAACATGCCTAAAATGCAATACATTCCTTGGTAATATTTTAAAACTTATTACAATACTACATTAATTTATTATATTTGAAAACTTAAACCTTCATCGAAAAAAATGAACTTCATTTAAATGACGGCATTGAAACATAAATTGCCTGGTTTAAACATCTCTAAAATTTGATACATTCCTCGGTAATAATTTTATAATTATCATAATACTACGATAATTTATTTGAAAACTTCATTGAAAACAACTGAAATTCATTCAAATAACGTCATAGAAAAAATAACACGCCTGGCTCTCTCTATAAAAGCAGCATTTCATTCATAAATAATATCCCATTCATGTCATTCATCACAATAATAAAATAATTTATTTTATTTAAAAATTAAGACCATGGAGCTACAAGTAATTAAACTCTATGCTTAAAACTTCATCGAAAAAAATCGTCCTTCTCTTTGTAAAATCAATGAATCAATCATCATTCATATCAGCTATGCAGACTCCATGAACTAAATGATTTTGTGTTAAAGAAATACAGCAATTCTAATACAACTAACTCATTCCACATATTTTGCTGTTTACATTTTACATAGGTGAAATAGGCTTCGTTGTAGAAATAATCAAATTTGGATGAGCATTTAAACTCAAATATATTGTAATTGCGTCGTTTCAGTATGTATGTAGATGCACTGAATTTAAGCAAAAATAAAGTGGTTTTAGGACAGATACAACACTCAATATGAATCAAAAAGAACTTTAAAAATCACGATTTTGAAACAAGATGGATGCCGTATATCATTTCGAAGTGGGTCACGTGATCTTTTCATAACATGGTCACGTGATCGCTTCATATAAGAGATGTTATTAATATTTTAATTTTTATTTAAAAAACTACTGAATATATTTCGCTGAATTGTTTTTAATATATTTTATGGAACAATCTGAATATTACCTAAAATTTTCGAAGCAATTTGTGAATTTTAAATCCGCTTAAAAAATGTTTGAAAAATTAGGTCCCATAGGACTCAATGTATTTTATTTTTTCAACCCGGGTTCAATCCAAAACTAATTGGGTGATATTATTCATTTATATCCCCATAGGTCCTACAGACCGTCTGAACAACATACAAAAATTTCATTTAAGTCATTTTTACGGCAGTTATCGTGCTAATGGACAGACAGACAGAATGAACAAAGTCATAAACACTTTTCAACTGTGTTGTAAAGTGTTCAATGTACAGAAAAGTTCCCAAAGGGATATATATATGCAGGGAATATAATTGCAGGATTTTGTTACAACGGGAAATTAAAACTCAAAAAAGTCTCAAGTAAAGCTAAAATTAATTCACTGTACTGTCAGCAGAATATTTTGGAACCAATTTTTAAAGAAAAATTTCAGCCTTATATGGAAAGGACATCAATAAATTGAGCTTCATATGGACATAGCCTCTAGTCACATGACAGCTGCTGAATATTTAGCAAAGAAAGAATCACAAACAGGAATAAAATGTATCCCATTTGATGAAATACCTGTAAAATCACCTGACACTTTTCTTATGAACTTTTGTACTTTCAGTTTGTTAAAACGAGCCTTAGGAAAACGGCATCCAAGAACACTAAACAGACTTTGGAAAACGACCAAAGAGGAATGGAATAAAATTGACATAGCAGTGCTAAGAAAAAGTTGACTTTCATTGAAAATTCGAGCTAGAGCTATAGTCAAGAATATAAGGCTATCAGATAGAAGTAAATCACTGCAAGGAATACCCCCTTTATGCATAAAAATTAATCAAAATTGTTTCCATAAAGTGCAAACTACCTTCTGTAGTTCTTTATTTTATTCTATCTTTTTATGTTAAACACACAACCAGGCATACATTCACAGTGGAATTCCCAGAATTAATGTGTCCTGAAGGCAGGACTGAATGTTAATGTGTTTCTGAATGTTAATTGTAGCATAATAAAATGTGCTATTTCAATCAACAATAGCTTAAAAAAAATTTTTTGTTCAAAAATTTAAATGTACTGTAATATTTTCAGCATAGTAGTGTGTGGTACATATGAGCAAGACATAGAAGTTCTGATTTATGTTATGAAAGAATCCATAATATATGATAAATTTGAAAGTCAATTTAGCTTAGATCTATGCATGCTATGCCGGTTTCTCATTATATAATTTGATGTTTAAAATTATACACATCTAATAAATTTCATTCAAAAGTTGAAATCAACAAAAAAACGGTTAAATTGTAAATTAAACTAAATGCGTATATTTTTTTAATGTGAGGAATGCCCTTCAAGAATATGTAAAGAGACAAAATTTGCATACTTGGGACTTTGAGGTACACAAAGTGCTGAGATTTAGGTTGTCTCGTTGAAAATATAATTAATAATATATCTGTTTTTAATTACTTTTGACTTGTCAATCAATCACATTTAGAAAGTCTAATGATAACAACCAAGAAAATTTTTTATGCAAATTTTATGTTTTGTAGCTATGTTTGAAGGTAAGCTATCCTATAGAATATTAGTGAGAGTTAGCTGGATCCGTAGCGCGAGAATTATTTCTGCACGATATTGATCCTGTCTTCAGCTTGATAGATTCTATGTCTCAACACATCCTAGAAGTTATTGACAGGAACGACCACCTACCTCACTTATATCTTATTGGGCTGTTAACATTTTATGTACCGGGTGGTCAGAATTAAAACACTCCTACTCTGAGCTCTCTATAGATCGAACTACTCAGTGTAAAGGCTTTAAAATTGTTTAACATATTCAAATCATGGGGTAAGGGATTACGCGGAAAAAAAAATTAGTTCCAGAAACACCGATAGGTGGCGCTGTACAACAGAAAATATGCTGAAAAGACAAAATACACATTTTATTCGAACGTATCAAACATTCATATCACAAGGACCTTATCGATGCAGAGAATGCTGCTCAATATGGTTCCCTTCTTCCAGATGTAAAATCTGCAGTCTGTGGACAGCTTGTTCAACTGCGGATCGTAATTAGTCGATTGGGATGCTTTTCATATGCAGAGTGATACTGTCTTTCAAATCTGCCAAGGTTACCAGACGTCCTCGATAAACAAGACTTTTTAAGTATCCCTACAGCCAAAAATCACAGGGATTAAGATCTGGAGAACGAGATGGCCAGGTTGTCGGAAACACACGACTAATTATTTTACCATTAGTAAAATGTTGCCGAAGAAACTGCTGTACATAGAGTCCAATGTGTGGAGGCGCTCCATCTTGCATAAAAGTAATTGAATCAAGACATTGGTGCTGTTGCAGTTGGGGTACAACAAAATTTTCGAGCATGTTTTTGTACCTCCTGGCCATCACGGTGCATATCACAGGGCCATTGGGAGTAGCCTCTTCGAAAAAGAAAGGTCCAAGAATGAATGTGGCTGTGAATCCACACTAGACTGTAACTTTCGGTGAGTGAAGTGGAATCTCTTGGAAGGTACGAGGGTTTTCCGTGTCCCAAATGCGACAGTTATGGGTGGTGTTGACTGTTCCACTTAGATGGAAATGTACTTCATCGCTCCATAGAATCTGCCATGGCCACGATGCATCCACTTCAACTCTAGCCAGAAATGTCAATACAAAGGTCAGTCGCTTCTCCCTGACGAAGGTCAGCAAGTCGTGATTGTGACTAATTTTGTACGGGAAAAAATGCACTATGTTTCTCAGTACGTTCCGCACTGTGCTGTAGGGAACACCCAAGTGTCGTGACACTCCACGTGCACAACTACAGCCTATAACGTTATCCATTGATTGTTCAACAAGAGCAGTGGCAACATCGTCAACGACATCTGAAAGAGTCGATTTGCGTCCTCGACCCGGCTAAACTCCAAAATGTCCAGTTTTCTCGAATCGAGCGATCATTCTCCTGAGAGCTTGTGGAAGTAATGGTCCTTTGCGCAAATTCTTAAATCGATGAAACTCTCGAAGTGCAGCTGCAGCATGTCCTTTGTTTTCATAAAACAGCTTCACAAGCAAAGCGCGTTCTGGCAGTGTGACAGCCATCGCTGATAAGAATGAAAATTTCCCAGTTTTATCCCCTTTTATGCCCAGAACATAGTAGCTGCAAACCAAGGGTTTATGCAAATTTTTGTGCTTACAGTGCCAAATTGCAGTTACAATGACAGTTTAAGCTTCTTCACTTTTTTCTTCTTTTTTTTCATATCAGCAAAAGAAATTAAAAAAGAAAAATTTCATATCGCATGTGTTTGTTTTTTTGTGATTATTTTGTGTCTTTTCAGCATATTTTCTGTTGTACAGCGCCACCTATCGGTGTTTCTGGAACTAATTTTTTTTTTTTTTCACGTAATCCCTTTCCCCATGTCTTGAATAGTAGGTTCAACAATTTTGGAGCCTTTACACTGAGTAGTTCGATGTATAGCTCAGAGTAGGGGGTGTTTTAATTCTGACCACCCGGTATATATTAGCAATTCTGGCCGATTGTACATAAATTATTCACATATGAAATTAGAAATAAAAAATACTGGACATAAGGAACAAATTGAGATAAAATATGCTGAATACAAGGAATTAATAACAAATGTTCTCATTTTATTTTTTTAAATAAAATACAAAGTACTTAATTTTTTTTTTTTTTGTGGCAAATTAATCGCTAGAAAATACACCAAACAGTAGCCTGCCATTTCAACAGCGCAAACAAATTTAATAGAAAATGCCAACATGTGCAAACCTTAATATTTACAAGTAAATTATTAACTCTTAGTTGTAAAATCTGCACATCACTACTTTTTAAATTTCTTGGATTATGAATAAAATAGTGAACCTTGAATTTCCGAATGCAGTCGTCAAACCATTTAATACATATTCTATATAAAATTAAAATATTTTGATATTATTTGTAACTAAATTAATTTTTTACCTTTTCCAAAAAAATAGATCCGAAAAAAAAATGAGTAGCAGAAAAAAAATTATCAGCTATGTCAAGAAGACATTTTGACAGCGTAGTTCAAGATTAATCAGTTGCAGAACTAATGGAAATAGAAGAAATATCTGATTCTTTGGATAGTATAGTCAGTTGCCAAAATGGGAATAAAAGTAACAAACATATGAATGAAATTGATGAACAGAATTTTGATTGCTTCAGCTCAGATTCAAATACTGATTTGAATGTTTCATCATATGATAGTGATACAAGTGACATGGAAACTACACTAATTGAACAAACTTTTAATTTTTCAGATGAAGAAGAGAAACCTCAAAGTCAAAGTGGTAGTTTAAAAAATGATATAGTCAATTGGGCTCTTGAATGTAATATCTCTTTAGTAGCATTGACAGCACTTATGGGTATATTGCGTAAACATGGGGATACTTCTCTTCCTAGTGATGGAAGAACATTATTGCACACACCACGATTTATTAGAAACATTATAAATGTGTCTCCTGACAAATATGTTCATTTTGGTCTTAAAAATGCAGTTCAAAAAATCGTATCAAACTTAAAAAATTGTTCCAAATGTATCCAAATGTTTTAAACTTAATTATTAATATAGATGGTATACCAATAAGCAAGTCCTCCAAAAGCTGCTTGTGGCCAATCTTGTGTTCTGACACAATATTTAAAGGTGGGCCAACGGCCGTACCGTGCTGAAAACACCGGTTCTCGTTAGATCACCGAAGTCAAGCAGCATCGGGCGCGGTTAGTACTTGGTGGGTGACCACCTCGGAACACCGCGTGCTGTTGGCCATCTCGGGTGCGGTATCCCGGTGGTTTGCGCGCTAGATTTGCATGCTACCACAAATGCCGCCGTGTTCATGCGGAGTACGATCACGTTAAACATGTGGGTCCGTAAGTCCTTCCGAGAGGTTGGTGGTAGGGGAAGGAGGGTACGGTCCCTGTGGATGCCTCCCCCACTGGGTTCCGGTCTAAATTGGGTGGCACTTCCCGGCCGTCCATACAGTTACCTTACACCTTTCTGGTAGGTCGGACGGTCTGGGTCTCAACAACAACAATATTTAAAGGAGTTTCTGTTGTAGGGATGTGCCATGGTTTTGGTAAGCCTAGTGATAGCAATATATTTTCACAAAACTTTGTAGATGATGCAGTGGATTTAATCAATTCAGGATACATGTTTGCTGGAATGCTTATTAGCATCAATATCCATGCACCTGTTTGTGATGTCCCAGCAAAATCTTTCGTTCTTAAAATAAAAGGCCATGGAGGATATTCAAGTTGCACAAAAGGTACTATTAGAGGTCAAAGATCTCAAAGAAGAGTTTGTTCCCCAGGGCTCATTTCAAATAAATGACGTACAGATGTTGATTTTCAAAATAATGCTGATGTAGAATATCATTCTGAAGAAACTATTTTAAAATGTATTCCCAAGTTTGGTTTAGTTTCTTGTGTGCCACTAGATTATATGCACCTTGTATGTCTGGAAACTGTACACAAGATGCTTAATCTTTGGATAAGTGGCCCTAATTCTGTACGTTTAGGACCTGCAGATATATCTGAAATTTCAGATAAACTTATATCACTTGATTTCACAGTTCCTAGCGATTTTGCCAGAAAACCTAGATCTTTAAATGAAGTAGCCAATTGGAAGGCAACAGAATTCATGGAATTTCTTTTGTATACTGGTCCTGTGGTTTCATACAAAATTCTTAATAAAGATTTTTATATAAATTTTATGACTCTTCATGTTGCAATGCGAATTCTCAGTAGTCATAAGTTAATTGAAAAAATTAACTATGCAGAAAATCTCATTTCGCACTTTGTCACATCATTTGCCACATTGTTTGAGAAAGAATATGTTTCTCACAACATTCACAATTTATTGCATTTGTGTGATGATGTCCGAAAGTATGGACCCCTGGATGAGTTTAGTGCCTTCAGGTTTGAAAATTATCTGCAATCTGTAAAAAAACTCATTCAGAAATCAGAAAAACCACTTGAGCAGCTATGCAAAAGATATACAGAAAGAGAAATTCAAAACTTACAACATCCCTTATTTGTATCTCATAAGCAAGAATTTAAGAAACAACATAATGGTGGGCCAGTACTTGATATATTTAATGTTAGTGCCCAATTTAAAGTATTTACAAATTCGAACTTTACCATTAACTGTAACAGTACAGCAGACAAATACCTCAAATTATAAAATGACACCTTTATTTTAGCTAGGAACTTTATATATTCCTCTGAACAAAAGAAACACTTTATTATTGGCCAGAAGTTACTTCCAGTTAAAAATGTTTATGATACTCCATGTGGCTCAGATATATTAAAAATATATTCTTGTAGTTTACAACATGGGCTTAGATCATGGTGCACATTGGATATTGATTGCAAATTATGGCATATGCCAATGAAAAAGCGCATTAACTTATTTCCAATTTTGCATTGTAAATGAACACAGGGAAAATTCATGTCCATTATTTTATAACCTTAATTCATGTCCATTAATTTTATACAAAATATATTAAATGGCCGAAATATCGCAATGATTGAAAGATTAAGGAATAAGAGACAAAGATAAAAGTGGGATAAAACGCATTGAGAATTATTGTTAATAAATCGTAAAGAAAGTGGCCTCTTTATCTAAAAAGAAACCAATAAATTATTATTAATAATTGCATTCCAGTTTGGCAAAGTAAAGAATAAAAAGATCAATATGATGAAATATAAGGGAGTGGGGGGGGGGGGGGGGACAAGCAATAATTTACCGATTTAAAGCTGTCGGTAATTGATATGTTTGTCGATTTATGTTTTGTAGAGCAAAAATAAGAATATAAAAAGATCATCAGTCCTTTGAAAAAAAGGAAACAAAAGTAATATTTAACAAAGTAGAAAAGGAGATGGATATAAAATATAAAATAAATGTTTTCGTTTAATTTCCATTGGACCGGCAAATTAAAATCCGCGGGTCGGATAAAACCTTCTGGCGGGCCGGAGTTGGCCCATCCCTGTTCTAATTTAACCCTCTTGCTAATTTTACAGCAGAATCTAAGGTATTCCAACACTTTTGGGAGCCACTATAATTAAATCATTACCACATACTTTTTTCATTTCTAAAAAGGAAAAATAAGTCAAACAAAATAACATTTAAATATAATTGCTTTTACGGAAATGTCTTAAATCTTCCTTTAGTTTAAACTAAACAGTGATAAAGGGTTCTTTAAATCATACATTAAATTTGTCACATCAATTTATCAGAAGATGGTAAATTTTTTTACACTACATATATTGCAGAAATTATTTACATACCACCAATCATCTACTTGTTTACAAACCATTGTTACAACTCATTATCACAAATTTAGAGAAATGAAAAAATTATTTTCTATTTTTAATACAAAGTAAATAATTTCATGCAATTTAAAATATTTGTTCTCATTACATGGCTTCACACAAAATTGAAATTAATTGCTAAATTTGCAGATCACAATGCTGTTGGAAAAAATCCCCCCCCCCTTGATTTTTAAAATTATAATAATTTACAAATAATTCTAGATGATATGTACTTGTAGTCTTAAGTGGAAGCTTGCCTGAAACTCAGAATATAGCTGCAATAACCCAAATCTCCAAGAAGGAAGTTTGGATGGCATTGACACCTGTTGAAGTTCGGAGAAATGCTATTTGGTGATATAAGAAACAATATTTGGTAATTGAGAATATTATATAACATTTTCAATTATCTACTAATCACAGAGAGAGGTGTAAGTGCATTAACACTACTGTGATCCAATAACTACTGTCACCGCATGGCGTGTGACTATGAAGTCACAAATTTGACCCCATCACTTAATGATTACAATGTACCGTCACCAAGTCATTACAATGTGACCATGTCACAGGTGTGAATGCAATGAGGTGTGAATGCAATGAGTCGCCATTGCAACATCACAATATGACCACGTCACATTAGGACTACAATGCGTCGTCACGAGGACGTCGAAATCTGACCATGTCGTGCTCATGACCAGACTGCGTCGCCACCCAGATGATCCGTCACGGTATGACTGCAAAAAGCCGTCATCGTGACATCACACATTTGATTCCGCTGCGACTGTGACCTCTATGTGCAGTCATCAGGACGTCATAACCAGACAACGTCACGAATGTGACAAAACTGGAGTTACCTATTACATTGTAACTACAATGTACCATCACCATGACATCACGATGCAACTCGATCACAGCTGTAACCTCAATGAGTTGTCATTAGAACGTCATAATCCGATCACGTCACGATTATGACCAAAGTGCGTAATGATTTTGGTAACTCATCCCGTTGTGACCACAATTTGCAGTCCCAGCAACCTCACGAGTCACAAGTGCGACCGAATTGTCTCGTCATTAGGACGTCACAGTATGACATATTACGATTGTAACTGCATTGCGACGTCACAATAAGACCCAGCCACAAATGTGAACTCATTGTGACGGCACCTGGACATTACAATGTGATCAGAAGTCACATTGCGACTGTGCTTCGACGTCACCGCAGATGGACATATCAACATCATGACGACATCCTTTTCTAGTCGCTGTGATGTCTCACAATGCATTTATGATGTCACTGCAGCGTCGTATGTGGGTCACTGTGCTGTTAGGGTTAACTTCAGTTGTCAGACAACTGGAACAAATGCCATGAATGAATTGTAAACATATTAGTTTTAAAGTTGAAACCAAAGTGGGGAAGAAAAGAAAATACTTCTGGCTGAAACTAGAAGAATCCATTCTAAAAATTCAAACTTGTTATGTATTCCCGTCTATTACAGCAAATGGAAATTTTATGGCTTGGGTTTAGAGTTAAAAGGGGATAGCGCTCTGCACGGATTTGGGCTTAGGTCCGGGCTGGGCTTGAATTTTCTACTGTTTCGGGCCGGGTTGAGTTTTTTTTTTTTTGTGTGTGTGTGTGTGTGTAAACGTGCTTTTAAGACGGGGACGTGCATATTCATTTTGAAAAATTCTTCAATGGATTTACATTGAATACATGAACTTATTCCGTTTATTTCAGCTACATAAAGATAAATGTTATAGAAAACAAATTCAATTCTCCGTACAAAATGTTCACAAATTTGTTTTTAACATATTTGAATACAAATCACATCGGACATGTCGAGACGCAGTGACAGTTATCTTCAGGCCCAGTTCATTCTACATTTATAGATTTCTTAGGTTTGACCTGAGTTTAAGCATTGATATTCTCGGTCGGTGAAAATCTGAAATTTCAGCACATGCAGACTTTGAAAAGAAGAACAGAACATGTCACTTCGATCGTGAGTGTGCTATCACCAGTGGCGGCTCGTGAGCGACATGTAGAGGGGGGCACTCATCTATGTATTTATGCCTATATATATGTTAGTAATATATATATATATATATATACATATATATAAATATATATATTATATATATATGTATATATAAAGCATATGTATATACATATACGTATTTTGGGCATAGTAACGGGAGTATTAAAAATATAAACGACAGATGTATTAAGTAAAATAACGTACCTCCCACCTGGTCGCTAGTTTATAAAAATCCTGGACACATGGAACGTATCTTTCCTAGTGAAAAACATTACATAGTCCTAATTTACATTAAAGTAAAATTGTAGGGGCTAGTTAAACTGAAAGTTATGCCCAGGGAGTTGACTAAAAAATATGCATATTCTGGCGATACGTACCGATGGTTCAGACACTATAGCCACCCATAAAATCAAAATCGGTGGATTAGGAGGTGAGATAGAAAATTGGGGGGGGGGGGGGGTAACCAAAGTAAGAGCTATGCTCGTAGATTTGCCATATTAAAGTTGCATATCCAGGTGGCATGTACAAATGGTAGAGAGACTCACTATAGCGACAAGCCGAACCAAAATCGCTCAATTAGGAGCAGATATGTAAAATTCTGGGGACTAGTTAAACTAAAAGTTATACCCAGGGGTTGACACAAAAATATGTGTATCCAAGTGAAATGTACAAATGTTGCTCAGACTATATAGTCACCAGCAGAATCAAAATCGCTCAATTAGGAATTGAAATGTAAAATTATGGGGACTAGTTAAACTAAAAGTTAAGCCCAGGGGTTGAAGCAAAAAACGTATGTATATTATATCCATCAAATATGCATATCAAGTTAATACGTACATGTGGGTCAGAGACTATAGCCACTATCTGAATCAAAATCGCTTTATTAGGAGTCGAGATGGATAAGTGTGTGTGTGTGGTGGTGGGGGGGGGGGGGTGCTATTTGAAGTAAAAGTTACGCTCAGAGATTTATCACTATAAAGATGCAGATCCAGGTGACATGTGCTAATGGTGCTGAAACTATAGCTACTAGCAGAACCAAAATCGCTCAATTAGGAACAGCGATGTAAAATTGTGGTGGATAAAAGTTACGTCCAGGGGTTGACATAAGAAACGTATGTATATTATATCCATCAAATATGTATATCAAGGTGATACAGATGGTGCAGAGACTATAGCCATCAGTAAAATCAAAATCGCTCAATTAGGAGGCGAGATGGGAAATTGGAGGGGGGGGGGCATAACTGAAGTAAAAGTTAATCTCAGGGATTTCTCACAACGATGCATATCCAGGTGACATGTACAAATGGTGCAGAGGCTATAGCCACTAGCAGAACCAAAATCTCTTAGTTAGGAAACGAGATGTAAAATTGAGGGAGCTAAGCTAAAAATTACGTCCAGGGGGTTGGCACAAAATATATATTCAGGTGACACGTACAGATGGTGCAGAGACTATAACCATGATTAGAATCAAACTCGCTGAATTAGAAGCCGAGATAAGAAATTTGTGGGCTACCTCAATTTAAATATAAGCCTAGGGCCAATATTATAAGTCTAGAGCCAATTTGGGGGCTACCAATATAGTCGCCAGCGGTCGGGCCAAAATTTCCAGAAAAATGACGTCAGATAAAAGGATCATGTTGAAAATTTAAATTTTAAGTTTTTTAACAAATACTTAGAATTTCTTAATTTTTAGGCATTTTTTAATGTTAAATAGCTGAAAAAGTAAGACAGCTGGGTAAGTCAACTCAAACTAAATATCCGAAACAACACATTTATGAAAATGTCACTAAAAATAGCCTATATGTCGCAGTGTGCCAAAAATTGGAAACTTGTGACGTTTAAAGAATTATTTTGAAGTCAAACATATTGAAAGTCGTTACCAGCAGATCAACCAGAGCATAGAAATAAATCCCTTCCGGAAGAACAGAACGACAGACAAACTACATCAGAAATGACGAAATGCGAAACAACTTCAAAAATTAAGACAGCTGGGTGGGTCAAGCGATCCCTCAAACTAAGTGTCCTAAGCAAGACACTTTATTCACGATAGCCAGAAACCCCTAAAATATCATAAACCCCCCCCCCCCCTTCCCATCACCACACACGTACACTTAATTCTCTCATTTGTTCAAATGTTTATTTAAACTTCCAAATTTATAACAAGGACGAGAATAAGAACAAACACATTCTTAAATGTAGAAAATTGAAGCCAAATTAGCGAAACTGAGCCAATTTGAGAAGTCCCTCTTCGTGTTTTTCAACTCTTCTGTTTCTTTTTGGCTGAGGGCGCGCTCAGTCCCGCGACACAATTTACAAGTAAATCTGCAATGTCTGGGTTTTTTTCACGCCAAATTTCTAATATTGCTCGTATACCATTCATTCACTCAGGAGATGCCGATCGCAGGGACGCGGCTTTAAAAATATCCCTGTATTTTCCCCTATGTGTTGAAAATTCTGTGCAATACAGCTTTCGTGAGTCGACTTTCTCCGAAGAAAGGTGTAGTGCTGCCATCTAGTGACTTTTTTCATAACTTATTTTTAATAATTCTCGATTTAATTGAACCAAAAATTCAGATTTTTTCAATAGAAATTGTAATAAATCTGTACAACTAAAAAAATAATTTGGGGTGTTTACTCAATGATGTCGCGCGTACTCGCGCCCCCCCCCCCCCCCCCAATGGCCGCCACTGGCTATCACATTTTCGTTAGGTCATCAGATTCACTGGGTGGAGGATGAGGGGAGGGAAAATAACTAGCGTCTGTGGTTGCAATGCAGATCTGACGATTCACCTAGAAAGAAGGCGTAAATAATGCACACTAGTTTAAGTTTATGGGAGGGGAGAGGCCATTTTAGAGACGGCATTTCAATTTTCATTCATGGCACGAGAAAGGGTGGCTTTTGCCATAATTTTATGACAACTAATTTTTTTTTTTACAGAATATCTAATCTCAAGGCCATCCAAGAGGATGGCAACTTCCGAAAATTGGCCGTCCTCACCAAATTTTAACCCAGCTAGGATGGAAGGACGGACAATTTCCGGAAGCCTGTCAGCAATGACCTTTTTTCAGTTGGTTTTAACTAAAAACAAATGCTTTTTTATTTATTTAAGAAATTTTTACGCTTCCCAAAAAATATTTACAAAATTTTCACCGTTTCCAAAAAATCATTCACCATTTTTTTCACCAAAGTATTTTTTTTTTTGTCGCCAGTTTTGAGATTTTTTCACATTTGGCGCATAGGCAAATGGCTAACCCTGCATAGTATATGAATCACGGGAGAGACTCGATCTCGTTATCCATGTCTACATGTCACGTTACATCATGACCTGATCACATTGATTGCTCAGCAGACTACGATCAATAGACTCAACCGATTCGACTACAATGATATCCCCCTACACCTGGGTATAGTTTAACTTTCAAGTTAAGCCAAGTATGCAAATTTCTGGTTGAATGGAAATATGCATGTTCCAGTTATATTGTGTAACGATCTGCAGGAATTCAAATTAAAAATAGATGAGACACAAAACAAACTTTCCAAATTCTAGACAGTTAACCGTGATGAAAATAACCTCTATATTTCAACCATATCTTTAAGCAGATATGCGAATTTGTTTACATAGTGTTTCTAACATGACTCATGAATCTAATTATGGGGTTAATGAGCAGCAGCTATGTGGAAAGTGGAGTACCCGGGATTCTGCGGGCGCCAGCGAGCATGGGACACATAGGCATTCGTATGTGCTGTCTGCATTGGAAGAGCTAGCGAAGCGAGCTCTAGGGCTGGTGACTGACAGTTAACAAGGACGGTACCATAGCTGTCAACTTATTTGGAGTAAAAATCAGAAGATTTTTGAAAAAAATCAGAATAGCGCGTAAAATGAGTTTTACAGAACAAGTCGACATAAATCTGATTTTCAAAGGACACAATGTAAATAATGCACAAATATGTGAAACACACAACTGTTTTGAGATCTCTTTGGAAACAGTTGTATGCATGTTCATTTGTACATTATTTACATTGTATCCTTCATCTCTCAAAATATTTTGACAGAAAGTTACTATGTAATGATATAATTCGTTATGTAATGATGAAAACTGATATAATTCTATTTTATATTTAGAAAATGCAAGTTTGACAATTGCGTTTAAGAACAGGGTTGTTTAAATACATGGGCAAATTTAATTTTAACACATTCCTTTATATTAATTCTAAACTATGATTTTGTTATCTATAATAACTCATGCTTTTATTTTGTCAGTTTTGTTGAAATTAAATCATTACAATAGTCAGGATTTATGAACTTAATTTCACAAAAAAAAAGTTTTTTACAATTGGAAAGACACAAATTTTTTGTTCTTAAACTGCAGTATATTTTTAAACACATTCATAAAATTATTATGTATTATTAAAATGTGCATTGTCTAGTGTCTACACATAAATAAAAATTGGTGGCAGTATATTTTAAAGAAAATGTTTATTTTGTTCAAAAATATCTTTTCATAAAAATGTGGCAGAAAAGGCTTTAGATAGAAAAAGATTGAATTTCATGATCGTACTATTTATATGAAAATAATTAAAAAATTAACTTTTATAATCAACCAAACTATGAAAATAAGCTAGTTTAGTCCAGTTAATGTGCAACAATAAGGAGAAGGAGATCGATGGAAAAGGATAATTACGTAATCTCGGAAACGCCCGCGAAAAAAAACTTAATTTCACGATCGTACTATTTATTTATGTGAAAATAATTAAAAAAATTTGCCTTTATAATCAACCAAAATATGAAAATAAGTTAATTTAGTCAAATTAATGTGCAACAATAGGGAGATGGAGATCGATGGAAAAGGATAAAAGCGTTCTCTCGGCAACCGCTGCAGAGATGGAAAAAAAAAAAATTACTATTTATATGAAAATAATTAAAAAGGTGACCTTTATAATCAACTGAAATATAAAAATAAGCTAGTTTAGTAAAGTTAATGTGTAATAATCAGGGGATGGAGATGGATGGAAAAAGGCAATTATGTACTCTCAGCAAAGCCTGAAAAGAAAAGACTGAATTGCTCATCTTATAATTTAAGCGAAATATAATTTGTTTAGTAAAATAATTCTTTATTTTTATTCGCACTATAAAAATAAATTAGATCTATTGTTCTGATATGAAATCATTAGAAGAAGAAAATGGATGCAAACTGGTAATTTTGGACTCTCAACAAAAAGGGGTAAAAGTAAAACAAATATTTTCAAATGCTGTGCGAAGTTTTTTCTTCTGTTTCCCCTTTGAGTCCAATGACAACATATGTATTAATGACATATATGATAACATACATCACGGTGATTACGGAGACAAAAATTTACAACTTATTTTTTATTCCTTTCTGTGGGGGATTTTATGCCTACACTTCCGGGTTAGAAAGACGAGCATTGTCTGCCGTCCGTTTCTTGAACGCTGCGTGCTGGAAGTGCCAGAATAAATAGAGCTTCTCACACAAGAAAGTCTGTGTTCATTGCCGCGTTCATTGTCTGCGTTCATTTGGATTGCTTGTCACACGAGAACGCGAACGTTCTCGTGTGACAAGCAATCCAAATGCTTGGCGACATTTTGGTGTAAAATATAAATTTGGCGATAAATCGGCGCGATTTTTAGGCATAATTAGTAAAAAATATTAAATATCATAAAAAAATGGAGTATGCGCGTAAAATCGTAAAACAAGAGAATTTTCGTAAAAATTACGAAAAATTCGTAAAAGTTGGCAGGTATGGACGGTACCCATTCGCATATTATGTCTGACAAGGGAAGGCTTTGCAATAGTTCTCTCGGATTGCAATCTTTCATGTCCTATCTTGTAAAGGACCATGAATAATGATAAAATGCTTTCATCTGCTAAGTGATAGGGCAAAGTAACTAGGGGGCGCCACAATAACAATCTGAAGTTGTCATGCAAACGTGCTCTACTGACGTGTATTATTAACATTTTAGTGTGAAAATATTATCCTTTTTAATTATGCTAATGGACTCTTGGCGATTCACGATAACAAACACCAAATTGCCCAATCAAACTGTTTATGCAAAAATAAAAATAATCATTTAGAAATTTATGCCAAATTAGACAACTTTTTAAAAAGACTATTTATTACTTCCATGAAAAAAGTGATAGCAATCTTAATTTGCATCATAAGTGTCCATAAATCCTCATTATTACATTGATTTGATCTGCATTACTGTGCATACAGTAATGCAGATCAAATCAACGCCGAAAAAATGATACAGCCATAAATTTATATTGGCCTAAACACAAGGTAATTTTCCGTAGGAAACTATGCAAATTCAGTAATCCAGAGTATGATGCTTCCCATAGAAATGAAGAGATAATTCATAGTAATCAGCATATCTGCTTTTTCTCCAACATTCTCTTGCAATGCTAAAGTCTCTGTCGCTGCTGCCTGGGGTGGTAAGAATCACCATTGGTAATAACTAAATGTGTCACTTTACTGATCCCAGTTTGGCTTCGTAGCTAACAAAATTTTATTACGGATTGATTCACATATATCCCATGAATTTTAGAAATCGGTGCCAAATTCAGTAATCCAGAGTATGATGCTTCCCATAGAAATTAGAGATAATTCATAATAATCAGCATATCTGCTTTTTCTCCAACATTCTCTTGCAATGCTACAGTCTCTGTTGCTACTGCCTGGGGTGGTAAGAATCACCATTGGTAATAACTAAATGTGTCACTTTACTGATCCCAGTTTGGCTTCGTAGCTAACAAATCTCCCCCCAACAAAATTTTATTACGGATTGATTCACATAGATCCCATGAATTTTAGAAATCAGTGCCAAATTCAGTAATCCAGAGTATGATGCTTCCCATAGAAATTAGAGATAATTCATAATAATCAGCATATCTGCTTTTTCTCCAACATTTTCTTGCAATGCTACAGTCACTGCTGCCTGGGGTGGTAAGAATCACCATTGGTAATAACTAAATGTGTCACTTTACTGATCCCAGTTTGGCTTCGTAGCTAACAAAATTTTATTACGGATTGATTCACATATATCCCATGAATTTTAGAAATCGGTGCCAAATTCAGTAATCCAGAGTATGATGCTTCCCATAGAAATTAGAGATAATTCATAATAATCAGCATATCTGCTTTTTCTCCAACATTCTCTTGCAATGCTACAGTCTCTGTTGCTACTGCCTGGGGTGGTAAGAATCACCATTGGTAATAACTAAATGTGTCACTTTACTGATCCCAGTTTGGCTTCGTAGCTAACAAATCTCCCCCCAACAAAATTTTATTACGGATTGATTCACATAGATCCCATGAATTTTAGAAATCAGTGCCAAATTCAGTAATCCAGAGTATGATGCTTCCCATAGAAATTAGAGATAATTCATAATAATCAGCATATCTGCTTTTTCTCCAACATTTTCTTGCAATGCTACAGTCACTGCTGCCTGGGGTGGTAAGAATCACCATTGGTAATAACTAAATGTGTCACTTTACTGATCCCAGTTTGGCTTCGTAGCTAACAAAATTTTATTACGGATTGATTCACACAGATGCCATGAATTTTAGAAATCAGTGCCAAATTCAGTAATCCAGAGTATGATGCTTCCCACAGAAATTAGAGATAATTCATAATAATCAGCATATATGCTTTTTCTCCAACATTCTCTTCCAATGCTACAGTCTCTGTCGCTGCTGCCTGGGGTGATAAGAATCACCATTGGTAATAACTAAATGTGTCACTTTACTGATCCCAGTTTGGCTTCGTAGCTAACAAATCTCCCCCCAACAAAATTTTATTACGGATTGATTCACATAGATGCCATGAATTTTAGAAATCAGTGCCAAATTCAGTAATTCAGAGTATGATGCTTCCCATAGAAATTAGAGATAATTCATAATAATCAGCATATCTGCTTTTTCTCCAACATTCTCTTGCAATGCTACAGTCTCTGTCACTGCTGCCTGGGGTGGTAAGAATCACCATTGGTAATAACTAAATGTGTCACTTTACTGATCCCTGTTTGGCTTCGTAGCTAACAAAATTTTATTACAGATTGATTCACACAGATGCCATGAATTTTAGAAATCAGTGCCAAATTCAGTAATCCAGAGTATGATGCTTCCCATAGAAATTAGAGATAATTCATAATAATCAGCATATCTGCTTTTTCTCCAACATTCTCTTGCAATGCTACAGTCTCTGTCACTGCTGCCTGGGGTGGTAAGAATCACCATTGGTAATAACTAAATGTGTCACTTTACTGATCCCAGTTTGGCTTCGTAGCTAACAAAATTTTATTACGGATTGATTCACACAGATGCCATGAATTTTAGAAATCAGTGCCAAATTCAGTAATCCAGAGTATGATGCTTCCCATAGATAATTCATAATAATCAGCATATATGCTTTTTCTCCAACATTCTCTTCCAATGCTACAGTCTCTGTCGCTGCTGCCTGGGGTGGTAAGAATCACCATTGGTAATAACTAAATGTGTCACTTTACTGATCCCAGTTTGACTTCGTAGCTAACAAATCTCCCCCCAACAAAATTTTATTACGGCTTGATTCACATAGATCCCATGAATTTTAGAAATCAGTACCAAATTCAGTAATCCAGAGTATGATGCTTCCCATAGAAATTAGAGATAATTCATAATAATCAGCATATCTGCTTTTTGTCCAACATTCTCTTGCAATGCTACAGTCTCTGTCGCTGCTGCCTGGGGTGGTAAGAATCACCATTGGTAATAACTAAATGTGTCACTTTACTGATCCCAGTTTGGCTTCGTAGGTAACAAATCTTCCCCCAACAAAATTTTATTACGGATTGATTCACATAGATCCCATGAATTTTAGAAATCAGTGCCAAATTCAGTAATCCAGAGTATGATGCTTCCCATAGAAATTAGAGATATGTCATAATAATCAGCATATCTGCTTTTTCTCCAACATTCTCTTGCAATGCTACAGTCTCTGTCGCTGCTGCCTGGGGTGGTAAGAATCACCATTGGTAATAACTAAATGTGTCACTTTACTGATCCCAGTTTGGCTTCGTAGCTAACAAAATTTTATTACGGATTGATTCACACAGATCCCATGAATTTTAGAAATCAGTGCCAAATTCAGCAATCCAGAGTATGATGCTTCCCATAGAAATTAGAGATAATTCATAATAATCAGCATATCTGCTTTTTCTCCAACATTCTCTTGCAATGCTACAGTCTCTGTTGCTGCTGCCTGGGGTGGTAAGAATCACCATTGGTAATAACTAAATGTGTCACTTTACTAATCCCAGTTTGGCTTCGTAGCTAACAAAATTTTATTACGGATTGATTCACACAGATCCCATGAATTTTAGAAATCAGCGCCAAAAAAGTGGAAATCCGCACTTTCACAGAATTGTACCATGTCTGGTAAAATCTGGTAGATATGGTATTATTCTCCAATGAATCAACTGTTACTTATATTGTGCATATTATAGTGAAAACCTAATAAAATGGAATATAAACAGTTTAGAAACATATTTAGGTCAGACATACCTGAATCACTATCTTGATATTCAAAATGATGACCAGAAAGACGACTAGGTACATTAACTGGCACACTGTGTGCTAAATGGAGAAAAAATGATAACATTTTAATAAACTGAACAAATTGTATCTGATATTTTTATCATAAACAAATGAATAATAACACACAATATAAAAGTCATCCTCTCAAAGTAGAACATTTCAGTAGTAAAAAATATGAAAAGTGGAGAAAATGTCTGATTTGTTTATGAGTTGAGATGTATGTGTGATTTCATAAGGAAAATATTATAAGTAAAATCCAACTCCCTGGGAGATGAAAACCAAATATACTATGGAGTTACAAAATAAATATACATATGCAACTTTAACTGTAGACTTTATGGAAGCCTTTGAAATACAAATTCATACACCAACAATAATTACACCAAACCAGGTTATTTATTGTTAATATTTTAACAGCAGTTTTAAAATTTTATTAATAATATCTAGAGGTGTCTTGATATCTAATACCGATTATCGGTTTCATTGATATATCGGTATTTTCCTGATACCAATAAAAAAATAATATTTGACAACTGATAAACCGATAGATCCGATATTTTATTTCTTCTGCTTTTTATTCTTCAGCATTGAGAAAATGATACTTCTTTAACTGCCTTTCTTTTTGAAACAGAATGATGTATAGAAAAATTATAATATAGAGAAATACTACACTAGCCTAAAAGATACACTGAAAGCCAGGGATAACTCTGTCGGATTCCGTGTATCTGAATGAAGGACAAACTGAAGTCGAAGGACATTCAATGCTACGCTCATAATCAATGGTAATACCCTTCTATTATTTATTAATGTTAGCATGGTATGCAGATCTTTAAACTCTTAATAAATGAAATCCCTTTTTAAAACTGGGCAAAGTATGCTACAAGCAAGCCAGAACAGGGACTTAAACAGAATAATTCCTTGTCAGATTTCTAGTACAGATATTGTACTTTCTATTTCCAGTTGAAGACAGAGTTGCCAGATTGGACGAATTGAACTACTTTTGAACACTTATTTTGACCTTTTTATATATAAAATAGTAAAAAATAAAATAAAATAATGGTGAAATATGCCTTCCCGGGTTCTGTAGAATCTGTGTATCATCAAAATTTCATGAACGTATGACGCTTAGATTTTCCACTATTTTTCATGTATGCCCAGAAATTTGTACCCACCTAAAAAGGGGCAATTTAATACACAGATGATTCAAGTGTTTCCGCTATTATTCATATATGCCCGGAAATTTGAACCCACCTAAAATGGGGCGCTTAGATTTTCTGCTATATTTCATGTATGCCCGGAAATTTTTACCTACCTACAAAGGGGGTAAAATTTAATACACAGATGATTCAAGCGGTTCCACTATTTTTCATGTAAGCCTGGAAATTTTTACCCAAAAGGGGCAATTTAATAGATGGATGATTCAAGTGGTGTATTGGTTAGAAAATTCCAAAGCTCTGAAACGAATCTATAGGAGGGTTGGGGGAGGGCAATTTTATGCTCCATATTGGGAAATTTAAATAGAGTTCAATAGTCAATCATTTTGTGTGTGTGTATATAACAGAATGACATAACTTTCTATACATAACAGAATGAAAATAATAAAGCAAGTACAAAGATACCTAAGTGAGAATCGGACTTCTGGGTAGTTTTAACAATGTTGATCTCACTTGTAGCAGTATTCCAGTTTCCTGACTCTTCAGCTTCTTGTTCACTAAGTAAAAGAAAAGACAAGAAAAAACTTAGCAAGACTTCTGCACATTAAATCATGGATCTGCCCAAGCTATTTTCAGAGAGTCTCTATTACAGTATGTCCCAAAAGTATAGAGAAAGGCAGAAAATTGCATTTACAAAAACAACAGAGTAGCTGCATCTTTGCAAGGCAATATGTTTTATAACATTCGCAATTTTATTCGATTGTGCAGCAAAAAATTCACCAAATACAGTACAGGATCTATTATCCGGAATGCTTGGGACTTCAGGTATTCTGGATAAGGGGTTTTTCCGTAATTCGGAACACTTTTTCTAAAACTTACTGGAAGGGTCTCAAATGTCGTTATAGAAAATTATAAATCATTTTAAAAACATAAATGTATTAAAAAAAGCTTTTTTACAATCTATATGGGTTAATTAAAATGCAAATTACATGTAACTATAGTATCAAATTTAGTGATTAAGAAAGATGTTGAAAGAAAAAAATGTCTGAAAAAAGTTGATTATTCAGGGTATTCAGGGTAGTTATCAGAAGTCTTTTTTTTTTAACATTTCAACTAAAGTGGGCCCTCACCATATCCATCTAATATTTTGGCAGAAGCACCTTTGTTCATATGTTTCAAAATATTTTAACGTACTCTTAATAAAATTAAGATGAGAAGGATGTTCATTTTTAATTGAAATGAGATATTCAACTATGGGTGCAAATATATCAAATTCTAAGTTATGCTCTTCAACTGTATTTCCAATAAGCCTTATAATTCTAAATGCCTGAATAAATAAAAAAAATTTAATTTCGTTATCCTAAACATATATCTCATTTTCACCAACAATATGTTTAAAAGATAATATCCCAGCATAAAAAGCACAAAAAATATAAAAATATTAGTGGATGGAAGCAGATTGAAAAAATGGAAAATATTTAAAAATAAAATGAAATATACGATCGTGTTTAAATAAAAAAAATTCGCGATATTGCTAAACTGGCTTCTATAAATTACTAATTAATAAATGTAACATGCAAGAACTTTTTGCTAGGGTCAATTTTCGGTCCAAAATAGCCATTTTCATCCAAATAATAGGATTTAATTAAAAATGATTTTGATCTTGGAATTCCATCAACGTTTTTTAAAATATTGAAGATGTGTATATTTCGATGGAGATGAAAAAAAAATGGATTTTCCCGAGAAAATGACAAGTTTATTGCTTATGTTAAGTATTTAAAGAGATCAATTAGAAGGCCCTGAATGACATTTTATAGCTGCTATACTTTTCTCTGCATTTCGGCAAAAGTTAACTCTCATTAATTTCGGGAATTCCTTACTTAAACGTACTTTCTATCCTCTCGTAAATGTGCTGATGACTCTCCTTTTTTTCATCTTTCCCAATAAATGTTTATTAAATTGTGCAAAATAATGTGAATTCTGCGCGGCACATCGCGTTTGAAGAGCGTAGGATTTCTTTAGCGATATCGGGATATTTCTAGCGAAAAAGTTGGAATACTTTTACCGAAAATCAAAGTCCCGGAACAAAGAGCAGAAAAGAAAATGTAACGAATTCGGAAAAATCGAAACCTTTGTGCCTAGTGTGCTCTGCCCTATGCACCCAGAAAAAAATGAAATGCCATTAAAAAAGCACCTTGCCGCAACTAACTCCTGTATTATACTATACAGGAGTTAGTTGCGGACAAGTCGCGGCTCCTATATACTATACAGGAGACTATCCGAAACTAGTAAAGAATGGAATGACGCGTCTCGCCGTCAATATTGTCTGATATTGGAAAATTTAAAAATTTGAAGATAGCAAAGCACGCACCGTCAGAGTCAATAAGTGTTGGCTGGGTCATGAAAGTACACAAGTCCAGTTTTAAAGAAAAACTTCGTTCACTTTATTTGGTGAAAAACACAACTCGGCATATTACACGTACCTGGTAATTTTCCATGCCGTAAAACATCAAAATATACTATGTACAAAAAGGTTTGCAGTTGTAAATGACTAGACAGAGATTCCTTGAAGCATTTGGTAGTAAGTTACTATACTACCTCTATCACTTGCGTGCATTTCAGCCACCATCGAAGATATCACACTTGGCAAAGGGAAAACCAAAAGATAAAACATCAGGAAAATATTTAAAGCAGCTTCCGAACGTTTGTAAGTAAATTTAACGTTCAATACATGCTGGTCCAAACTGACCACATCTGCATCCGTTTCGACTATTAACCGTCGTCAAACGATATACCGCAGTGCTTCTGTCAAAAACATTTCTGTCTGCCTGCATCAGACCATCATCTCAAGTCTGTCTCACTCGTCAGCTGTCTGCTGTCGATCTACTCGATCGTCACTTCGATCTCGATCTGATTGCTTCAAGAAACCTCTGCCCTATATATCCGAGAATGGACAGTTCCGGAAACGCACCCGGATATGCAAATCAGATGCGTACGCATTGAGAACTGATTTGCATGAAACCTCATGTTGAAAAACGTCACGGTTCACGCCGGTGAACGGGCAGAGTCGTTCATATTAAATTTGCATAAACACCCGTTCACGGGAACGTGAATCGCGATGTATTGATTATTTCCAACAATCGGCCCCCTCATGCAAAACCTTAAGTCTCAATGCATATGCAAAAGGAAACTTACTCTGAGAAACCAAGTTATATCAATAAACACCAAGGCCCCCAGTATCCTATCAAACATATAATGAAGGAAAAATTTAAAGTATTATATCATTATTAAATTTAAAATAAAATGCATAAGTACTTATAGCATCTGAAAAACAGTTAAGTATTGTCGACAATATTGTAGCAACAACATTTCACATCAAGTAGAAATTTATATACAACACAACTTCAATGCTTAAGTATCAGCATTCAAAAATTTAAATTTTAGTTTAAATTTAATTATAAGTATCCAAAATTAAGTATAAGCATATTATCATATTAAACAAGTCAACTTTAAAAGATTAAGATTTTGTATAAGCATAGAATTTAAGGTTACTTTAAATTTGAGTATAAACACTAATTCAAAAAGCTTAAAAAATTTAGTCTATTAACACAATATAAGTATACATAATTTATACTATTAGACTGCATTGATATACCAAATATTTAAAAATGCATGATTGAAGTAATTAGATAAAAAAAAGTCCTTTATCAAAACTTACAACACATACTTTTTACTAAGTTGAAAAAAACAAAATTTTATACACATAAGCTATTATTTAGCATCATGCGGGTCATGGAAAATGGATGTATATACAAAGGTGTAAAGTGAAAAAGATTCAATATCACAAAAATTTATACTCAAGATATACTATCTTATATCAATGAGGTTTAAGATAAACAATAATGTATATATATGACATCTTTAAAAAAATTCCCAAGTTGTAAATTCAATTTAGTATTTAAAATTTTCTTTAGACTAAACATTTAATCTCAAAAAGTTTGATTTAGTTTTTAAAAATTTTATTACAAAATTCAAGTATTATTTCCTTAGTCATTGGTTTAGTAAAGTGATCTGCTAAGTTATCTTTACTATTTACAAATTTAACATTAAAAGATTCATTGACTATTAAATTTCTTAGGAAATGATATCTAACATCAATATGCTTAGTTCTATTGTTTTCAATTGGAGAGTTAGAAAAATTAATGGCTGCTTGGTTGTCGCTAAAAATAACACTGCTACTTTTATTAAAGTTTAACCCAAGTAAATGACATTCTTCAATTATGTTTTGTACCCATACCATTTCCTTAGCGGCTTCTGTTAGTGATACATATTCAGCTTCCATGGTTGACAAGCTGACACACTTATGTTTAAAGGTACGCCAAGAAATAGGTACATTATCAATAAAGAGTATCATGCCTCCAAATGAAACACGGTCATCTCTGTTTGCAGCAAAGTCAGAATCTGAATAACAATTCAATTTTAACTCCTGAATGTTAGATAAATTCAACATATAGTTTTTAGTCTTTTCAACATATCCTAAAAGTCTTAACAATGCATCCCAATGCTTAATTCCAGGGTTTTCTTGAAATTGAGATAATATATTGATGGCGTAACAAGTATCAGGTCTTGTTCTACTAGATATAAAAGCCAAACACCCAATTAAGCTCCTGTAAGGAAAACTTTGCATTTGCTTTATTTCTTCACTTGTCTTTGGACAATCTATTTTACTTAGAATATTCCCTTTAGAAATGGGAAGTGAAGTAACTGGATATTTATACTGTTGAAACATTTGACATACTTTATCTATATACTGACTTTGATGTATAAAAAATTTATTGTCACACTCCTTAAATTCCACGCCTAACAGTTTTCTAATTTTTCCTAATACCTTGATATCAAATTCTATGCTAAGTAATGAAACAATGTGGTCTATGTCCCTTTGATACTTTGAGAAGAGAATTATGTCATCCACATAGACTAGCATAAGAACTTTGCTATTGTAAATGTATGCACAATTACACCATTGAAGTTTTAAAAAATTTAATTCTTTTAATTTGGTGTCAAGTTCATTAAACCATTCTCTTCCACTTTGATGAAGACCGTAAATGGCTTTCTTCAACAAACAAACATAATCAGGCTGTTCCTGATTGACATAACCTTGAGGCTGTTTCATATATACTTTCTGACTCAATTTAGCATAGAGATAGGCAGATTTGATATCTAATTGGAAATGCATCCAGCCAAGCATGCATACGAAAATTGAGAAGAATGCTCTAATTAAGTTGAAGTTAACAACAGGGCTAAAAACTTCATCGTATGATTCTCCCTTTTTCTGACCATACCCCTGGGCTACCAAACGAGCTTTAAATCTCTTGATTTTCCCATTCTCGTCTTTCTTAATGGTGTAGACCCATCTACTGCCTATATGCTTTTGTGAGGTGGATGCAGGAACTAGTTCCCAGATACCCCTCTCTTGCATTACGGCCATTTCTTCATCCATAGCTTTACACCATTTTTCGGACTGGGATGATTTAATAGCAGCGTTGTACCCTTTTGGTATATTTATTTCAATATTGCTTGCTTCTGGTCTGCCTCTGACCCTTTTAAGACCTTTGTTTTCCCGAAAATTAAACAGTTGCTGATCAAACTGTATATTCCTTTTATCACAATATTTCTTAGTTATAATTAGTTTTAGTCTTAAATTTGTGACATATTCGGTTTTTAGTGTATGTAAAACACAATATTGCTTCCGCCCAGAATCTGTCATGCAATTTGCTGTCGTTCAACATGGCTCTAACACAGTCAAATGCGGTTAAATTAAATCGCTCTGATACTCCATTTTGCTGTGGGGTATATATGTTAGTCCTCTCAGCTTTAATATCGATATCCCTCAGGTAATTTTTGAACTTATCATGGCAGAATTCCATTCCATTATCCGTCCGGATACATAGAATTTTAGTACCAAATTGCCTTTCTTCTCTGGCCTGAAACTCTTTAAAATGTGAAAATACTTCTGACTTCTGTTTCATGAGGTAAACAAAAACTTTTCTACTATAATCATCCGTTATAGTTAAGACATACTTGTTCCCACCATTTGATACTGTGGGTAAGGGACCACACACATCCATGTGTAACAATTGCAATGGTTTAGTGGACCTTATCCTACCGGTGGGTTTATACGATACTCTCCTAGACTTAGCCAATTTACATGATTTACAATTTAACTTTATATATTTAAGCCTAGGAAGTCCGTTTACAGCAGAAACTTTGCTGGTTTGGAGGAGATATTCAGCGTTTATGTGACAATATCGTTTATGCCAAAGACAGTTTGTACTATTAAGTTCAGTTACTGAACTGCTAGGCTTAGATATTAAACTATTCACATTTTTATTCTGCTTAGTTCTTGTTTTGTCAGATTTAAATTTAGTTTCAAGATTAGGTGCTATTTTTACTTTAGGTGTTTTTCTGGAAGCACTAGGATCCCTATCCTTGGATTTCCTATCCTTTTTGTGTTTCTTGTCTCCATCTCGATCCCTATCTTTAGATTGACGGGTTTCTAAGTTATGTTGTTCCTGGGTACTATACTTAGGTTTTAAAAAATACAACCCATCCTTTCTCTTTGCATAAAAGAATTTCTCCCCTTTAGGTGTAAAAAACCATAGAACCCCATTAGCTCCATTAAAACTAAAATTTTGTTCTTCAAGAACAGATGCAGCTAATAAATTTCTCCTAAGTTTAGGAGAATACATAACATTTTCCAATTTGATTATACTTTGTTTATCCTTAAATTGGACATACATTTCCACTGTCCCGATAGCCTCAACTGGACTTTCGACATCCCCTACTGCTAGCGACATTGAAGTGCCTTTGCACTCATTAAATTTTGAAAATAACTTAATGTTATTACAGAAATGCCGCGTAGCAGCAGTGTCTACTACCCAGCTGAGTCTATCGCTAGGATCGATTACAGTATTAGCCTCAATCTGTGGAGACCCAAGAAATTCCACAATGCTAGATCCATTATTTCTAGGACAATTAGCTTTAGTATGACCTAGTTTGTTACACTTAATTTTACTTTTAGAAATATTTACATTATGACTAGAAGTATTTACATTAGACACTTTATGAGATACATTTGGAAATTTAAATTTAGACACTTTTACACTATTTACACATTTCTTAGAAGTAAGATATGCAGAATTTAAACTCACAGTTTTGGAAAAGTCATTCGCTTGCTGCCGAAGCCGGCACTCCGCTGCTAGCTCTGCTTGTATTTTGCTGAGCTTGAAGTCCGAGTCATTCCAGCGGTAAATCAATTGAACGATACCTCGGAATTCTTCCGGAAGATACCTTATTGCTTGGAATGCAACATATAGGTCTTCAATCGGGTGTTTCGCGTCTTTAAGCCTCGTCACGGCCTTCCGCAGTCTTGAGCAAAAAATCTCAACAGGCTCGTTTGGCTCCGGCCGGATGTCGAAGAATTCGTCTAGTAATCTCACCAGGTTGGCTCTGGAAGGCGCTTGAAAATGTTCTTTCAAGTTATTCCATACTTGACTAGGTTCGTCGGTGACGTTTATCAACTCCTTGTATTCCGAGGATAAGCTCTGGTAGATTATGGCTAATGCTCGGTCTTTCCGGCGATAAAAATCATCGTAGTCACGACGACTTGCATCTTCTTCTAAAGGCTTAATACTTCCATCTACATGTCCGAAACATCCTTCTCCCTTGAGGACGAATGAGATGTCGGTACACCAGGTGACGTAGTTGTCCCGCGTCAGCAACTCCATTCTACTTGCCTCCATGGCCACTCGTAGTTTTGAAGAAGCAGAAGTAAGAGTTCTTTTGTACACTGTTTACGTTTACACTGTTGCGTTTCGTTGTTCACACGAACTTCAAAATGGTGCCAGGCACGGCCCCCATCTGAACACTGGAACGATTTCTTTAAAAATACTTGCACTTATGACTCTATTGGGCGTTAAACTGGCCCATAACCGTCTGTCTGATATTGGAAAATTTAAAAATTTGAAGATAGCAAAGCACGCACCGTCAGAGTCAATAAGTGTTGGCTGGGTCATGAAAGTACACAAGTCCAGTTTTAAAGAAAAACTTCGTTCACTTTATTTGGTGAAAAACACAACTCGGCATATTACACGTACCTGGTAATTTTCCATGCCGTAAAACATCAAAATATACTATGTACAAAAAGGTTTGCAGTTGTAAATGACTAGACAGAGATTCCTTGAAGCATTTGGTAGTAAGTTACTATACTACCTCTATCACTTGCGTGTATTTCAGCCACCATCGAAGATATCACACTTAGCAAAGGGAAAACCAAAAGATAAAACATCAGGAAAATATTTAAAGCAGCTTCCGAACGTTTGTAAGTAAATTTAACGTTCAATACATGCTGGTCCAAACTGACCACATCTGCATCCGTTTCGACTATTAACCGTCGTCAAACGATATCCCGCAGTGCTTCTGTCAAAAACATTTCTGTCTGCCTGCATCAGACCATCATCTCAAGTCTGTCTCACTCGTCAGCTGTCTGCTGTCGATCTACTCGATCGTCACTTCGATCTCGATCTGATTGCTTCAAGAAACCTCTGCCCTATATATCCGAGAATGGGCGTTTCCGGAACTGTTCATTCTCGGATATATTGGGCAGAGGTTTCTTGAAGCAATCAGATCGAGATCGGCGTCTGACGACATCAGACGATCGAGTTAAGACGATCGACATGAGACAGACTTGAGATGATGGTCTGATGCAGGCAGACAGAAATGTTTTTTACAGAATCACTGCGGAATATCGTTTGACGAGGGTTAATAGTCGAAACGGATGCAGATGTGGTCAGTTTGGACCAGCATGTATTGAACGTTAAATTTACTTACAAACGTTCGGAAGCCGCTTTAAATATTTTTCTGATGCTCTGTCATTTGGTTTCCCTTTGCCAAGTGTGATACCTTCGATGGTGGCTGAAATACACGCAAGTGATAGAGGTAGTATAGTAACTTTACTTCCAATGCTTCAAGGAATCTCTGTCTAGTCATTTACAACTGCAAACCTTTTTGTACATAGTATATTTTGATGTTTTACGGCATGGAAAATTACCAGGTACGTGTAATATGCCGAGTTGTGTTTTTCACCAAATAAAGTGAACGAAGTTTTTCTTTAAAACTGGACTTGTGTACTTTCATGACCCAGCCAACACTTATTGACTCTGACAGTGCGTGCTTTGCTATCTTCAAATTTTCCAATATTCGGACAAATGTGACGGTCTCGCCCGTGCCGGATCGTCACCTCCAAGAGCTACTATCGGGGGTGACAGCCGGATGCAGTCGCTTAGGAAATTTTTAGGAAAAACTGTGCTACTTCGGATGTTTTCCGGAAAAGAGGAATTGTGGAACTTCTCGAAAAAACATGATCCACGGAATATTTTCATTCGCTATCGTGAGTATTCCTCGCGTTCGTTTTTGAAATTTAAGAAGAATTAGCGGCGGCGAGTGCTCGCGGCATTTTTCTGCGCGGGAATTTTGAATTTCGTGCGCGGTTTGCGCGTCCTATTTCAAACCCTCTAAAATAGTAGGTTTCAATGCATTTTTTTTATTGATATTGCTAATTAAAGCAAAAAAGCATTTGGCGGGATTTTAAACAAAAAATCGCTATTTGGCGCAATATTTAGCAAATGATGGCAAATTTATAACATAACCTTGCCTGTTGGTATATATTATATTATATAAGTTAAATCAAATGTTCGTTGAAAATTTAAGTAGTGTTGAAGCTATAACAACGTCAAAGGGTAGTTGTAGAAATACAAGTAGCTGTAGAGGTGTTAAAGGAAACACAGTTCCAGTTTAGTTCAAAATCACTTTTATTGAAGAGTGAATCCGTTGCATTTGCTTACAAAATATTTCATGAAAACAGTAAAGCAAAACAAAGCATGCTATGTACAAAAACATGAGCTCTACAGCTCATTCGTAGGTTTTCAGTAAAAGTTCCATGCTTAGACACGTTTCTGGTTTAAGCAGTATGGACACGAGTCAGTAGAATAAAACATTTCAACTTACGCAACCACGTGCAAATTTCGACGCCACCACTAGCTGGGCACACGCTATGGCAAAAACTTTAAACTTCCCGGATCAGCACTAGATAAAGTCCACAACACGGAAAACATGGTCTCCATAACTGAGAACCACAAAAACTACTTAGTTTAATTTAAACATCCGCGTCCACCGATAAACATTTATCGTAACCTTCGACTACGTCGAACATGACTTTATGTAGATCCGTCTGCCCGATCTAGATCCTTCTAGATCCTTCCATCGATCAGTCAAGCTGATCTATCAAACAAGCTATCAAGCGAGCTTCCGTGATATCAAGCGATCTAGCGATATACCTTAAACCAGAAAAGTGTCTAGCCTTTATATCCGACGATGGGTGCGTTCCGGAACATAACCGTTGCCGGCAACGCCCTCTGGATATGCAAAACAGGATGCGTGAGCGGCGAGAAAGGTGATTTGCATGATAAGCCAAGTTTTGTCCACATCGCGATTCGTTCACGAGAACGGAAAATTCATTTTAATAATGACGTCACGCTCCCGCGAAACGAGAATCGTGACGTAAACAAAACCAAGTTTCCAACAGCAAATAATCGCTTTTTGGCGCATTATTTTGCCGCAATCCGGTTTTGGGAGAGTCCGGATATTGGAACGCCGGATAAGAGGTCGCGTACTGTATAATGTTTAATTAAAGAAAATCAAAATTGGGGTGTACCAAAAGTATAGAGAATATCATTCACACCTTTTCAAAATATGTTTTTGTGAATATTGTATGATATTTGAAATAGCTGTTTTCATATTATTAACCACCAGAAACTTTTTGATCTAATACTGTCTGCTTTTCATTTATTTTAATATAAATTGCCAGCTTTTCAATTTCTGATCTGTACCAGATTTTAAAGCATGGTAAAAGCTAAAGAACTTTCGAAAGATGAAATTATAAAAATTCAATATTTAATAGAAGGTGGAAAAAATGCTAAAGATATTTCAAAGATGTTGAACAGATTCATAAGCAGTATTTATACAGTTTTAACATCTGGTGATGAATGGATAATCAAACGCCGCCCTGGTTGACCAGGAAGACTTCCACTCGTGATGATAGAATGATATTGAAAATGGAATCAATGCAGAATATGTCTTTAAGACAAATTGCCTCACCTAGTGCAATTTCATAGAAAAATAAAGACTTTCTTGGAAGTATAGTCTACAAGAAAATGAAATAAAAACATAAGACAGATCGGCTGCATTAGGCCAGAAGCCATATGTTTTATGGTGAAAAGTGGCTTTCAGTTATCTTTAGTGGTGAAAAGAAGTGGAACTTAGATGGTCTACATATATTATTGGCATGATTTAAGAAATGAATTAAAAAGCTTTTCAGCAAGGCAATGAGGTGGAAGGTTACTGATGGTCTGGGGTGGTGATTTAATGGCCAAACTTCCCTGGAATTTTTAAGCATATAAATGAAGTCTGGGGACTATCAACAAATCATGGAGGACAGTTTAATCCCATTTCTTGACTTGTTGAGGGGCTCAGATTGTGTTTTCCAGTAAGATAGAGCATCAATTTAGAGCTCGAACTCATTAAAAGTGTGATTACAACAAAACAGTATCAATGTTTTGGACTGGTCAACACTTAGCCTTGATTTAAACCTCATAGTAAATTTGTGGAGAATGCTAAGCCATAAAGTTTGCGAAAAAAGGAAACAGTATTTCTCTGTCCATGACTTGAGAGTTGCCATATAGAAAGGGTGGTATGAGATAGATGACTTATGATTTGATGCAATATTTAATTTGTCCCGTGGAAAGGTGTGAGTGTATGACATCATACTAAATAGGGAAAATACGATTAAATATTTAGATTATTGACTAATTACTGTATATACATATATGCAGTGTGAATCAGAACTAATGGGCCAAACTTTAAGGGGTAATAAATCACATCTTAACGAGCAATTTTTGTCATACAAAGCAGGATCGTAACACAAGAGGTCAACCGCTAGACGTCGCTGACATTGAATGCAGTGACGACTGTGTCAGAACTAACCAGGGTTTAAGCTGAGTTTAAAATTTCTTTAGCAAAAATCTAAAACCTCTTATTTCAATTTCACATTTTGGATAGTCTATTAGCATCTTGTGAAAAATGCGATCATGCATGCATGCATGATACAGGACGTTCCACAAGTGTGAGGACGCCACAAGTTGAAGAGAACATTATGCAGAGGATTGAAGATCGTCCGGAAAGCAGCACATGGGCACTTTCCCATGCCTTAAATGTGTCCCAAAGAACAGTTTGCCGAGCAACGGATTGTCCATGCATTCAGCAATTTCTGTCAGTAAAACGTACTTCGTGGCTACTCTGTCATTTTTGTGTTTCCTCTTTTCACGAGAGAGTCATCATTTCCTCATTTCATGAGCTACCACCTAGCAGTTCACCTCTTGCATTACGACACTGCTTTGTATGACAAAAATTGTTTGTTTAAATGTGATTTATTACCCCCTTAAAGTTTGGATCATTAGCTCTGACTCACCTTGTGTGTGTGTATATATATATATATATATATGAGGTTCACTGTGGAAACATCACGAGATGAGATTAGATCTTATCTCATCTGACACGGTCTTCTGATATAATGTCTTGATCTTAGTCAATGACGGTGATGAAGATTACAGAAGTTCTTGTTTAGAAATTTTTATATACTATTATTCGAATTATTTTCTATTATTAGAATAATACTATTATATAGAATAATACTATTATGAGGAACACTCTTATTTTCGAGCCATTTTCCATAGCATCCAGGGAGGTCATACACCTTGGGGCTGCAGGCATCGAAACTTTTGCAAAAGAAAGCTAAAAAATCAGTCAACATGCTCTGATTTCGGCGAAATGCATCCACTCCAGCCATCATCAGAGCGGGAAGAAGATAATCCCGGATGGAGATGCAAGGGTGGTCTGTGACGAGAGGAGCCTGGGAAGATTAAAGAGGGGCTTAGCACAGGGTGGTCCTGGAATAAGAAAGAGGAATATATATGCGAAAAGGACCCGCATTCGGGAGACACCTTACAATTTTCAATGAGTTAGGTCGCACGTATCGGTCTCTCCAGCCGAAGTAGCGAAGGAAACTCACAAGCCTCAACCAGCAGAGGGTTCTGTGTTGTATGTTTAATATGCAATGTCACGATGAATAAAGTTTGTGTTTTCTAACCAAATTTCTTTATTTTTCTAACCAAACTTTGCCTGGTCATTCAAGCCTTGACAAATCATTCACTTTAGCACTATTTCACAGATACGAAAACTCACAAACCTCGGAGAGGAACGGTCACGTATTGTATCGAAGCATTCTTATCGGTACACCAAAAGGACCAAATGCTATTCAATAATATCAGCGATGATGCAGGAAGGAGCTTTTATCAACGAGTTTATAACCACTATTATTAGAACTATTTATACACCAGTGTATAAATAGTTCTAGTAGAAATTTTTATACACTGGTGATTAAAATTTAAACTTAAAAAAACACTTTTAAACTTAAGCAAAGATGGCCGATCCTAGTTAAATGATTCAACAGTAATGTGACCAAATATTGCTTATTAGTGTTCACTAACTATTAAAAATTTGTGTTGTCAATCCAAAGTGTCAAAACTTGTGTGCAACACATTCTATTTTAAGACTGTTATAATACAAATTTACATCATTTTTTGTACACTTTTGATAATGGTTAGAAAACGATATGACCGTAGCATAATTAAAATATGAGTCGTGTAAAAATATCTATTTTTGTTATAACATTTTTGGGGGGTTCTGGGAACAAAGTTAACGCTTTAAAATGAGCATCTATAAAATTTTTGGGATTATTTACATACTATATTGCCTAAACGGGAGTCTCTTAATTATCAACAGTAAGGTTGGCTAAATAAAAAATCTGATGTGGGCAGCACATGCAGGGTTAGAAGTCGTAACATGGAAAAATATAGGACATTTTCATAAAAAATATAGGACAAAAGAAATCATCATTAACATCTTACAAATTTTGCTATTTTCATTTTTGAAAAAGTATTCTATCAGATAACAACTATTGATTGCTGCAATTACAACCTGCCAACCTGGGAAAATTGGAATGTGTAAAATTTTGCGTGAATGACATTTATAATGATTTTTTTTAACTACACGCACAAACGACATTTCTAATGAATTCAACTATGTATGTACACGTACCTGCATTAAATATCAGGTTAACTGGTAGAATATGAAAATTCAGGACACCAATTTTATAAAATTTCAGGACAATAAATTACAAAGCAAAAAATATATAAAGGTTTTATCCAGTGAGGATTACTTTATAATGAAGACAAATATTTATGTTTGGCAAAACACAGGTTTTCACTAAAGAGAATAACAAATATTGATCTTTAATAAGAAAAATATATATATAGCACTGAATTATATTCCTGCCATAATGGTTTCCCTTTTATTTGCCTAAATCATTGCTTTAATGCCACTTTTTGAAAAATATCCCTTCACAGAGTTTATACCCATTTTTTAAATAGAAAAATTTATATTATGCAAATATAATTAAAAAATTAACCTTAATAATTAGCCATAATATGAAAATAAGCTAGTTTAGTCGATCTAATATGCAACATTTAAATGATGGAGATGGATGGAAAAAGATACTAACGTACGCTCAGTAATTCACACGAAGTAACTGAATTGCGTAATCGCACTGTTTATGCGAAAATAATTAAGAAATTAACAGTAATAATTAATTAGAATACGAAAATAAGCTAGTTTAGTCAATCAAAAATGCAATATTTAAAAGATTGAGATGGATGGAAAAAGATACTATTGTACTCTTGGCGATTCATGAGAACAAACTGAATTGCGCAATCGCAGTGTTTATGCGAAATTAATGAACAAAATAACATTTTAGCGACTTATGCTGAATTAGACAACCTTTGAAGAAGTATATTTATTACTTTCATAAAATAAGCGATCCAGATCTTAATTTACGTTACACGCGGCCGTAAATCTCCGTTAATTTGATTGGCATTACCCTGCATTTTATTATGGATTTGCTACGATCCCGGAAATGGTAGATATTAGTGCTAAAAAAGCGGAAATGTGGTGTTTCTGAGGAATTATACTATGTCTGGTTAATTGATAAATTTCAAACATAAAAAGCCGGAGAGATTGATTTCCTATTAATGTTAAAAAATTTAAATAAATGCGGAAATGCGTAAAATATAACAATATATGCGTAAAAGCGTAAAGAGCAGTTAAAATGTGTAAATTTTACACATAATGCGTAAAAGTTAGCAGGTATGCAATTACCGATATTTCTCCGCCCCTAATCTACAGTACCGCTACCGTTACCACGCTTTCCGTCCAGCCGGCGGGCGTCATGTTTAGAGTAGTATTACGTCACGTGCAATCGGAAACCAATTACAGACGTTCAACATCCCGTAGTTCCACGTTTTTGAAATTCTGGGAAGATTTAGCAGATAGACTGAAAACAAAATGATAGAAATAAGGATTTTATTGCCTGTGATTTGGAAATATAGGATTTATGTCCAAAATATAGGACAAGTGCGAAATATAGGACAAAATAGGACGTTTTCTATGAAATTTTTTAAAATATAGGAATTATAGGAAATATAGGACGACTTCGACCCCTGCACATGACTTTCCTTATATTATGCAATAAATTTACTAGTTTTACAGTTAAAAAAAAAATCTTGTAGTAGATACTTACATTTTTTCCAAAATATTGAATTTTTGTCACTGAGTTGTCATTTTTATCCATTTGGCGAGATTTTCGTTAATTTGGCAACATTTTAAAAAGTCGTCAAGTTGGTAACATTCGGTCAAATTCTCGCTAAGCATTATGGACGGAGCAATAAAGTATTACTCAAAGTACCTTTTCTCATGAATGGAACGAGCTAGATCCACGGGAATGTCACCCAATTTATTGCATGATATTGCTGCGCGGGAAATCCCATATGCCCGGTTTGCGCGCGAAAAATATGAACAAATTTCATTGAACATTACGTTAAAGGCCGCCGTGTCGTGTAGCTGTAAAGATTTTATTCTGAAAAGTTAAGGAATAATTAACATGTTAGGAAATGAGGACACCAATTAGATTTTAAAAATAACAAAAAGGTTTATTTACATATTTAACAATTTTAGGAAATAACATGAAAAGGTTTGAGCATAAGTTGCTCACTTATCATAGAAACTCCTCGTATAGAGATAATTAAAAATAAAGAGAGGAAGAGACAAAATTTGAAAGCTGTACGAAGTCAAAAGCCTTACCGTTGCTTTTGGGCCCGCGGCCTGTCGTGCGAAGTCGAGCTGGCGAACATCATGCTCCATCAAAATTCTACCACATTCACATTCAAGAATCAAGAGGCAACTCCCGATTTTTCCACCAAAAAAATTCTCTCTCTCGAAAATCTTCCAAGTTGCTCTCTCCTCCCTCTTAAATTTTATTCGTTGCAAGGTTTAAGCCCCCCTTAATATTATTGGAGGATATTTGAATCCTTACTTTCAGTGGCCAGCCCATGACAGAAGGCTTGGTCAGTAGCCCCTGAGTTATTATTTGCAGGTGGCTGGAGTCCCACGCTCCTGTGTGACATCTGGGCTTAACTGCGTCCCCAACGACCGCTTACCCCCCGTTGAGTCTTCCTCCCTCTTGAACGAGGCCACCCACAGGCATGAAGTCCAGGATCCACTGACCCTTTCCGTTGCAGATGGTCAAAGGGGAACTTTAAAAAAATTGTGAGGAAACACAAGGATCATCTTTGTAGGTATGGAAATCACTCTTGCGATGTTACATTGCATGAGGGAAGCCAATATAACATTTACCCCACTTCCCTAATGGTTTTTTTTTCAGGGGGGGGGGGGGAACAAAGGGGTCCAAACAAAAAAACAAACTGTAAGTGTAAACACAACTTATACCATAAAAATATCAAATATCAAAATATACACATTAGCCATACCAAAGACACAGAAGTAATAATAATAACAATAATAATGATAATATTTCCAAATATACTGCAAAATCGTGTAACCAGTTTTTCTGTTTGTTCTATAGGACGCTAAAAGTTATTTTATGTGTCACGATCATTCCGTTCACATCTAGTCCAGCTTATGATTTCTTGCAAAATTTGATAGTCCATGTTCCTACGTTTCAAGTCTATGTATATGTCATTGTCTCTATGTACACAATAGTTAGTAAAGTTTGTATTCTGAAGAAAAGGGCACATTGCTGTGACTCGATTCGAGGTTCGTTGCACATCACTGTAATGTTTTGTGTAATTGTTCCCACGTATGGCCTCACGCCACTGAATGACATCGGTTTTCAATGTACTTTTAATGGTGGAGTTGAAGTGTATCAGATAATGTCTCTGACTCGAAATACCGTGTGATGTCCTGTACATCAAGGCTGGTGTGTCTGGAACGCCACTGCGTCGATGAGTTGCTATCGCACCTCAGGATCTGGTATGGAGCGTCGCTTCTCGTAAGTCAGGTGTAGCTGCCTCTCTGCTGGAGTCCTGTCCGTTGTGATCGTAAACCGCTCTTTTCACACGTATTGCTGAAGATAAATTTATACACAGGCCAAAGAATATACATACAGATACTCAAATATTGAAATCTCTCTCTCAGAAAAATTACATTACTATTAATTCTGATTACAAAAATTCCTATCATAATTATTATTTATACCTAGGCATAATTTTATTCAAAACATTGCTTACTTCCTTAACTACCCTCTAAATACTTTTTATACCTATATACATTCTCTACAAAGTCATCTTAAACTTTATTTCCTTTCAACCAAAACGTAAACATTTCCTACCCTTAAGATTTAACCTTCTCTCCAAATTGCCATGCCATGTATTACAAATTATTCGTTTTCTGTACCTTATTACATTTATATATATATATATATAAAAAAATTCTAATATCACCGTTTAAACCGAAAAAAAAAAATTTCTCTCCGTATTTCTATACACCCAAAAAGTGAAATGTCTTTCATCAACCCTTTCACAGTTACCGAACAATTTATCACAATTTCTTTAATCGAACACCTTTAATTTCTCCTTTTAATCCAAATTTCGCATTTCAAAACTCCCCATTCTGTAAATTCTCACTTTCGTTAGAGCATACTCAAGTCTTCTGATATCATAATTCTGTATACCCTTTTAAACTTCCCATTTACAAACCTGTGTATAAGAAATTCCCTGTGAATTTGTGTTTTTCCCAAAATCTCGTCTATTTCTCTGTGTATAAATTTCTTCTCTAAATTTATTCCTAACATTTCCTTATTTCCTTCCTCCGATTTATTGTAATTTTTTCCAAAATTTAGCGCATCTCTCTGTGTATTATTTTTCCCTCTAAATTCATTTCTAAAATTTCTTTCCTTCAATTTATTGTAATTTCTTCCAAAATTTAACGCATCTCTCTGTGTATTATTTTCTCCTCTAAATTCATTTCTAAAATTTCTTTCCTTCGATTTATTGTAATTTCTTCCAAAATTTAACACATCTCTCTGTGTATTATTTTCTTTTCTCAAATCATACCTCACAGGACTTTTTTCATATCTATATAAGGGAGACCGATCCATGCGCCTTTTTGAATTTTGAATAAATTCTTCTTTAGTCCCCCAAACTAGTTTAAAGGCCTAAACTTTTTATTATCATCTCTCCCTCGAACGTATCTGCGATCCCCTCTAGAGTCTGCATAATTTTCCTCATCAACATAAGATGCAGGGTTTCTGCCCCAATTCTGAAAATTTCTTTGCCCCCTCATGCTAATTTCGTTTCTGGGCTGCGCTTCGAAATTTCTGCATCTCTCGTTGACCGGTTCCCACCGATTCGCTCTTCCGGTGTGCGCATAATTCGCCTCCCCATTAAACGGTGCATAATGTTGTATGCATTGCATTTATGGCAAATAGAAAAATTTAAATAGATTCAACTTCGACTCGAGATAGTTGAGTTTCGTTCAGCAGATATACGCAGTAAAAACCTCCAGTGAAAATGTTCATTTGTAAATTGAAGACAGATGAAACATGTTAAATAGAAATTAATTTCACTTTATTTGTGAAATAAAGCATATTTAGGCAATTTACAATACTTGGTAAAATCCATGCCAAAACATAAACAAGGCTATATACATGAAGCTCGAAAGCTTGAGTTGGGTTCTAGAACTTTCTTGAAACATTTATTGTAGTATATAATAAAACGTATACTACCATGATAACGTGTGTATTTCTCCGAAGCCACCACCGCTGGTATCACACTTGGCAGGAAAGATTCAATAACTTGAAGCACCGATACTCTATGACTTCATACTATTCACCGTTAATTAACGTCGTGAACAACTACACGTATCAAAATGCCGTCACTTAGCAGAACTTACAAGTCTGTGTTATAAAAAGATAAAAAGAACACATCTGACTTAAGCTAGCACATATCAAACAGGTCTACTAAGAACAAAGTCCATCTTATCGTCGTAGTATGTTAACGATAGCCTGCTAACATCATCCTAACAGATCGTCATAACAGTCGACACAAGAACAGATCTAAGAAAGATTGGAAGAGCGATCAGAACTGAACTAAATGCTTCAAGAAAGTTCCGTCTTATATACCCGATACTGGGCCATTCCGGAAACGCCCCCGGATATGCAGATGAGATGCGTACGCATTGGGAATCTGATTTGCATGACTCCTCATGATGGAAAAACATCACGGTTCACGCCGGTGAACGGAAAGAGTCGTTCACAAGAAATTTGCATGAACGTCCGTTCACGGGAACATGTTTCTCAACAGTAAATATTTTTTTTTAAATTTATGGGATTTTTTGATAAATTTATTTGAAAACTGTGCAATATCTTGAGAACGGTTCATGCTAGCGTTCTAAAGTTTATTTATGTCAATCGTTTTTAAAAGAAAAATTACATAAGAAATGTCTATTTGCGTAACTTTATTAAGGTTTTTGATGATTTTTTTTTTCAAAATTTCACTCAAAACTTTAGGGGGGGGGGGGGGGTCTGAACATTAGATTGTGTTTAAAAAAAATAGGCTTCCAGTATTCATAGATTGGAATTTTTGTACCACATTTCATTCAAATCACTCCATTCGTTCGTGAGATATCGTTTACACAGACTCATTAACACACACACACATACATAGACAGACATTACCTCAGAAACGTCTGATTCGTGTTCAGAGATGCTTGAAATGTGCTCTCCCGTTGAAAACTTGAATTCAAATTTTCAACCCTGTCACAATACTTTCCTTATACATTATACTATGTATATAAGGAAAGTAAAAACCCCATTGATCTAAACCATGTTTTTTTACTGTTGAACCCATGGTTTTTCAGTTTAAAAAAGAAACCCTAACCTGTTTAATTTCCAACCCTGCTCAACAAACATATTTTAAGCATTGCTAATATAATATTTAATTATATATTTTTAGATTACAGGTATTTTTTATTTCTTCTTATAATATTTTTATATAACAATAAATCAAATTGCTGCTTGTGAGAATAAAACTCTCTAATCTTCACTAAAAGAAAGCAAGCATATGAAAATTACTTATTCAGTAATTTATTTTTTATGTCTATAATAAACAATAAATTATTTATGATTCGGAAAGAGTTTAGCAATTTTAATTTATTTTTCATTTATAATTCTTACTCCTTTAAAAAATATCTTTTCTATTTTTATAGATAAAATAGAATTATTTTATAATTTTTCAAAATCACAGGTACTCAATGAAAATAGTAAATTGCAGCTGTTGACTGCTACATATAGGGACTAGAATTTTTTTGTATATTGAGTATTTTTTATATTTCTAAATTTAAGCCTACCTTTACAACCATATTATTTAATATATATAGCTGTAATGTAAGAATAAATACTTTTAAAAGTCATTGGATATATTATTCTAGCTTAAATGTAATTAATATGTAAGTATAAGTTTTAAATTTTCTGGAAAACCCACACCTTTATTTGAAATATATGTTTTATCAGTTATTTTACAGAAGTGACCAAAGCATTATAATTACTTTAAAGAGGACTTTTAGAAAAATAGAAAATCTCCAAGAATTCTTATTTTATTCTAGGAATTCTGCTCCTGTCATGTACATTTACTTTATTAGTTTTGGGTGTTACTTGTAAATGTTTCAATTATTGTTAAAGCAATTCAAGTCTGATTTTCTTAATGGAGACTGCCGACTTAACCTCTCATTGCCTTCTACTTACAGTTATTTGCAGAGGCCAAATCTTTCTGTGAAACAGCAATTGTTTCAGTTTATTCCAATGATCTCCTGCTCTTTCTTCAGTTATGACTTTTATTCTTCCTCCAGTTTAAAAGAATTCTAATATTAACAAATTTTACAAAAGCTCATTAATATTCACAATTTTTGGGAAAGAGGGCACAAAATTTCGTAATTTTTTACAAAAGAAGATGAAATTCGCTATTTTCTTAGAAATAGAGCTAACATTTGTTATTTTATTTGAAAGTGTCAAAATTCACAACAAAAAAATTAAAGCTTATGGAAACTTTTAAGCGCTAAAAATGGGAAGAACTATCTTATTGTGATTTTTTTCAGTGCTATTGTGTTTACATAAATCGCAAACTTATACTTTTACATTAAATCACGTGTTTTAATGACTTTTCTAAACAAATTGCAAAGTTTAGTGATTTAAAAAAAAAATTACAGAATTTAGCATCTTTTCTCAAGTACGTATATATATTGGAATTCCATGTCGCAATTTTCGAGAAAGAATGTCAATATCAAAAATGAATCATTATGAAATCATTAACTACATACTTAAGGATTGAAATATTTTTGCATTTCCGAATTTTCAATTCTGCACTTTGCAGTTTTATTTTTACAATGTAATATGGCTATTTTTGCTTTTACCTACTAATGCAAATTTTGTGAGGGCTGGCTGCATATAAAAGCACCATGCACTTGTATCATGTCATAAGCCTCTAATGAGGAGAAGAGTATTTCACTCAAAAGCACTGTAACTCATTTAAATGTAATTTATATATTTATGAAATAAGACTAAATTTTAAGTGTTATGGTGGAAAACAAAAATTAAAGAATTCTTAAGGACTTGACAGTACAATTAATGAGAGTGTTAAGTGTCCTTATTTCAAAATTTAATTATTTTATTCAAAATATTAAGGAGTTTTTAAAGATTCGTAAGGACTGCACAAACACTGAGTAGGTTACCAGATGAATTCAATTGCAGCATCTTGCTTTCCTTTTGAGACGTACAATAGGATATAACATTTTAGCAATAAACTTTCAAGGGATCAACACAAAATGTGGAATATAATAATCAAAGTTAGATTTTAGGTGAATTCAGATTACAAAGTGGAAATGTTTCATGCATAAGGTATGATACAGACAGTATTACTTACCCAAGGCGGAATAGGGAGATAGGAGGTGCTGCAAAAACAACACTCAACATGATCTGTAATGGAGATCTAAGGAAAAACGTGAATTATGAGAAAAATATAAATTATGTTAAAATGCAGAAATAGAAAACAGAAGTAATCATTTTTGTGAAACATTATTGCATAAGTTAACTGACTGTTTGGGAAAAAAATGATTACAGTTGTTAAATTTATTTTTTGCTTTCTCCGACAAGGAATTTAATTCAAAAGCAACATTTTTTAGATATTTAAAAATTGGGTAATTAGGTTCAAAATTTGCATTGTGGAAGGCCAGCTTTTGCCCATCTTCCCATTTCTCTCCAAAACAGTCCTTCATTCCAGGCATCATTCGGCCTACGTAATTGGTTTTAAAATGTTTTAGCCTCCATCACCTAATGTTTTGAATATGGTATTGACAAATATTGTTTCCTCAACTAGGGCTTTTGATTTCCTGTTCATTGGCTAGCTACTGAGAATTCTTTTTGAAATCTTTTATATGACCAACTTTTGGGGAGAACAATCAAAGTAAGAAAATTTATATATAAAATTTTAATATAAAATATAAAATTTAATATAAAATTTGTCTTCAATCTCCTTAAATTCCACACCCAAAAGTCTTTTGACTTTTCCCAATTCTTTGATATCAAATTCTTTACTCAAAAGTGAAACTATATGGTCTATATCATTTTGTTGTTTAGCAAACAAAATTATGTCGTCTACGTAAATCAGCATTAATACTTTATTCTGATATGTATAAGCACAGTTGCACCATTTAAATTTTAAAAAGTTTAATTTTTTCAAAGTGGTGTCAAGCTCTGTATACCATTCCCTTCCGCTTTGGTGAAGGCCATATATTGCTTTCTTAAGCAAACAAACATATTGAGGCTGATTTGGATCGACATATCCATGTGGTTGTTTCAAGAAAATTTTATCATTCAACTTTGCATAAAGATATGCGGACTTAATGTCCAGTTGAAAATGTTTCCATTTAAGCATGCAAACGAATATGGAGAAGAAAGCTCTGATTAAACTAAAATTAATCACAGGGCTAAACACTTCATCATATGAGTCCCCTTTTATCTGGGTATATCCTTGAGCTACTAGGCGAGCTTTGAATCGTTTCACATTTCCCCTTTCATCCTTCTTAATGGTATAAACCCATCTACTTCCTATAATTTTTTGTTGTGAGATGGGTGCAGGCACTAAGTCCCAGACACCCCTCTCTTGCATTGTAGCTATTTCATCATCCATGGCTTCTTGCCATTTATCGGACTGGGGAGATTCTATTGCCGATTTATAGCTCTTGGGTATCAAGATCTCAACATTGCTTGCTTCTGGTTTCCTTTTGATATCACTTACCCCCTTTTTCTCTCTAAAATTAAACATTTGCTGATCATAATGAATGTTAGCTTTTCCACAAAACTTTCTGACATCATTATGAGATCTCAGCCTTTTATTGTCACCTTTTACTGAGTAGTAAATATCCGTCCTACTCCCATCAGGCCTAGGTACTGCTTTCCGTATCCAGTCAATATCTGAGCAGGGTGTCAGACCAGAATCAGCAGGAGAGTCCTCATCCCCACTAGATTTACTAGTGTCACGGCTCTCACTTGCTTCTTCCTCTGACACTCCTCCTAAGCATTCTGATTCCGAGTCAATCGACTGAGTAACGTTCGATTTCCTCAAGGTGATTCCTTTAGGGTAATTAGGGCCCAGGACGCCTTCCGCTGCCACTCCTTCCTCAAACCTTACATTAGAAGTTTCCTCAACTTTCTTTTTACCCGCTATATAAATCCTATAGCCTTTGGTGCTTTCGGCATATCCGACCATTATTCCTATTTGGGCTCTCATATCCAACTTATTTCTAATTTGTTTGGCTGTGCCCACATAGGCTTTGCACCCGAAAACTTTGAGGTGAGCAACGGCTGGCTTCCTTCCATAATATAACTCGTGTGGAGTTTTGGTTTTGAACTTATGACATATTCTGTTCTTGGTGTGTGTAAAACACAAAATCGCTTCTGCCCACATTCTGTTATCAACCTGGCTTTGATCAAGCATAGCTTTCACACAATCTAGTGCAGTCAGATTAAATCTTTCAGAAACCCCGTTCTGTTCGGGTGTATATGCATTTGACCTTTCTGATTTAATCCCCAATTTATTTAAGTATGCCTTGAACTGGTTGTGACAGAACTCCATACCATTGTCCGTACGGATACACAAAATCTTTTTGCCTAGCTGCCTCTCTTCCTTAGCTTGGAATTCTTTAAATATCTTAAACACCTCTGATTTTTGTTTCATTATATAAACAAATACTTTCCGGCTGAAGTCGTCAGTTATTGTCAAAAAGTATCTGTTTCCGCCCATTGAAGCTGTAGGTAAGGGACCACACACATCCATATGGAGTAATTGTAAAGGTTTAGTGGACCTTATCCTACCAATTGGCTTAAAAGAAATTCTCTTAGACTTTGCTAACTTACAGTGTGTACAGTTAATTTTTGCATATTTTAGTCTAGGGAGTCCATTAGCTGCGGAAACTTTACTTGTCTGATATAAATAATCAGAGTTAATGTGGCAATATCTCCTATGCCAGAGTTCCGTTTTATTCAAAACCTCAGAAACCGCACAACTTGGTTTCTCATTAACCTTTTCTTTTGACCTCGACTTCACCTCAGAGTTACGTTTACTTTTATTTATTCTAGGCAAATTTTTCATTTTGTCAATACTGTTTTTCTTATTTAGGGGTTTTCTATCTTTCTTAGAATTTTTATCCCTACCCTGATCCTTTCCTTTAGTTTTACGGTCTTCAATATTGTTATTTGCAGTCTGAACTTCGTATTGAGGTTTTAAAAAATATAACCCTTCTTTTCGCTTAGCATAGAAGAATTTTTCTCCCTTTGGAGTGTAAAACCACAATACCCCCATTAGCCCCTTTAAAAGTATACCCCTGTTCCTCAAGAACAGATGCGGCTAATAAGTTTCGTCTTAACTTAGGCGAAAACATTACATCAGACAAAACAATATTACTTCTTATGTTCTGAAACTGAACATACATTTTGACCGTACCGATAGCCTCAACTGGGCTCTCAATATCACCCACTGCTAGCGACATAGATGCACCTTTGCTTTCCTTAAATTTTGAGGAAAAGTTTATTGCAAAAGTGCCGCGTAGCAGCGGTGTCAATTACCCAGCTGAGTCTATCGCTAGGATCCTGCACAGTATTAGCTTCAACTCTAGCAGATGAATACAATTCAATTATATTTGAGCTAGACTTAAGAATAGGGCAATTATTCCTTAAATGACCGGCCTTCTTACAAAAATAACATGGTCCTATGACCCTTTTAACTGGTTTAACACTTTTAAACACTTTGTTATTTTTACACTTTACATTTACATTACTCTGAGACAAGAATACAGATGAATTTTGACTTACATTGTTTCTATCACTACGGAGTTGCCGGATACGTCCTTCTTCCGCAGACAATTCATGTTGGATTTTCTCCAAAGTGAAATCTTTGTCCTCCCATCTGTAGATTAGCTGAACTATTCCCTGGAAGTCATCAGAGAGGTATCTTATGGCCTGGAATGCCACATAGACGCTTTCCACCGGGTGCTTGACGTCCTTCAATTTGGCGACCGCCTTCTTCAAACGCGTACAGAAGATATCCACCGGTTCATCTGGCTCCGGACGTAGGCTGAAGAACTCATCCAGTAAACGCACCAGGTTGGCGCGAGTCGGCGCGTCGAAGTGCGTTTTTAACTTATCCCACGCATCTGCCGGATCGTCGTTAATGTCAATTAACTCTTGGTAATCAGATGAAACATTCTGGAACAGGATTGCTAACGCGCGGTCCTTTCTTCGCATGTGATCTTCATAATCACGGCGTGACGTTTTTTCATCCACCGGTAACGCTGTTCGGTCTACAAATCCGAAACAGCCCTCTCCTTTAAGAGCGAATGAAACTTCATTCCTCCAAGTGACGTAATTGTCTCTAGTTAATGCAGTAATTTTATTTGCCTCCATGGCAAGGTGGCCTTTTGGAACTGAGCTGAACAGACCTTTTGTTTACGCTTTCGTCGACATGCAAATGGCGCCGTCCGCGGCCCCCGTCGACAGGATTCGTTGGAACTCTAACACTTCTAAATTTTTAACGTTGTTATGGGGAGCACTGGGCCCGTAACCTTTGACGGAAATATGTATCATATCCGTAAGTTATATATTGAAAATTAACATATAATTAAATTTCTGATGAAGCTGGTGATAGAATAACTATGAGCCACGAAATTCTGGTTCCACAACTTCGTTGAAAATTTAAAACAGAGTGTTGCAGCTATAACAAACGTTAGATAGTAGTTGTAGGAATACAAGTAGCTGTAGAAGTGTTAAATGAGAACAGTTCCAGTTTAAATCAAAATCACTTTTATTGAAGAGTGAATCCATTGTATTTGCTTACAGTATATATCATGAAAACAGGTAAGCCAAATAACCAAAGCATACTATTTACAAAACATGAGCACTACAGCTCATATGAAGGTTTTTCAGTGTAAGTTCCATGCCTAGACACGTTTCTGGTTAACGTATTATTTACACAAGTAAGTGGAATAAAAGCATTTCACACTTACGTGACCACGTGCACTTTCCGACGCCACCACTAGCTGGGCACACGCTATGGCAAAAACTTTAAACTTTCCGGATCAGCACTATAAAGTCCACAACACGGGAAACATGGTCTCCTTAACTGAGAACCATCAAAAACTACTAAGTTTAGTTTAAATATCCGCGTTCACCGATAAACACTTTATCGTAACTTTCGACAACATCGAAACATGACTTTACGAAGATCCGTCTGCCCGATCTAGATCCTTCCATCGATCAGTATATCGATCGAATGACTAACCGGTCTAATGACCAAAGCGATCTCACTTAAAAGCGATCTCCTTTAAAGCGATCTGACTTAAAACCAGAAAAGTGTCTAGCCTTTATATCCGAAGATGGGTGCGTTCCGGAACATAACCGTTGCCGGCAACGCCCTCTGGATATGCAAAACAGGATGCGTGAGCGGCGAGAAAGGTGATTTGCATGATCAGCCAAGTTTTGTCCACATCGCGATTCGTTCACGAGAACGGAATAATCATTTTAAAAATGACGTCACGCTCCCGCGAAACGAGAATCGCGATGTAAACAAAACCAAGTTTCTAACAATCGGCCCCCTGTTGGGTTATACTTTTGGATATTTAATATTTTAGGTATTTTGTTTTTAGTTTAAATGTGTTCAGGGGTCTTATTTACATAGTCATTCTCATTTAGTTATTCATCTTCCAATTGTTTAGGTTTTTGATATTCTTCTGTTCCAAATATGTTCTATTCCATAGGTTTTGTGTTAAAAACGGCGAAGTTCGTTCTTTTAGGTTTTAGCAATTTAAATTTATTTAAATTGGCTAATTTGTGATTCCATTTATTGCCCTTTTAATTCCCTTTAATTTGATTCCAAATTTATTGCTCTCGGTTAAAAATTGGTTAATTCATCGCAATTTTACAGTTTTATTCTATTTACAGCTTTTTAAATATTTCAGAATCGTCCATATTTAAATTATTGCCGAATTCGTATTTTCCAAATCGTTTCACTTCATTTCTTTTTAATTTTCGTCTGCTCTAAAATTCCATTTCTCTTCTTTAAAGTTTCGAGTTTTTAATTGGTTGATAATATTAAAATCGTCTGTCATTAATTATTTTATCGTTCATCGATAATTTTGTTTACAATCTGTGGCAGCGATGTTTCGCAGTATATAAGCAAATCGCGCACTTTTTCGACCTCTCTTTGCTCTTTGCTCTTTTGATTGGAACTAAAATGTAGTCTTATAGAGTTGTTGTTTTCAGCGCCTCGGCGCGAGCCGAGCGAAATGCGCTCCGAGGAACGAACGTCTTATTTCCCGGCCTGCCTGTAAATGTGTGTGGAATCCTGATAGCAGAGTGTTTTTTTTTACTTGAAATGACGTTGCGAGCGAAGTGATTGATGTCTACTGAAGTATCGTCGGCGCCTTTGGAATAATCGTTTAGTTCCGGAGGTCGGATTTGTTCTTTCATAGTGGACTGTGTAGTTTAAATTTTCCGAGTCCTAGGACCGGACCTCCAATTTGTTTACTTCACGGTTTTGATGATGGAGCTGTCTGTTCTTTTGTTCCGAGCGATGTCCACTGGCGCTCTGCTACTCTCGGCTGAGAATTTTATGATGTGAAGGAGCTGCCCGTTTTTGTGCAGATCAGGCCTTGGGAGTGTTCTTTTCGCGGAGTTTTGGAACACCATATTCCACTTGAATGGTTGGACTCACTTGATGTACCGATGCCCTACGGGAGGTACTTCTCCGTTTGGCCTCTTCTGGAGCAGGAAGGGACTGCACCCAAGCTGATGATGACTGACATCAATTTCGTCCTCGGGACTTTATTACTGCCGTTCAGCGTTTTCCCGTTTATGGGTGATATCTTTTCAGTAATTTTATTCTTTTGCAAAATTTAAAGTTAAGTTAAATTAGCATGACTAAGACCCCTTTCACTTATATATTTTAAGTTGCGAATCCTGTGGTTATCTTCTTTAAATTTTGTTCTAAATTCCCTTTTGGCTAACTGATGTTCTTTTATCCCAAATTTTAGTTTAGACAAATAATTGTATAAGTTTAATATTGTTAACTTTAAAATTTAATATTCTAACGTTTTTTTTTTACCACTATACGACCGGCCATTCCATTTATTTTTATTATTTAAGATGTTTGATTTTTGTTAATGAGATGTAAAATATTTTGAAAATTATTTTAAAAATGAAGTTTAAAATTTTAATAAACGTTAGATTTTGAAAACCTAAAATCTGTGTTCTCTCTTTTATTTTAATGTTTTTATTTTTAGGAAAGTTCCATTTAATTACATGTAGAGTACATATTTGTACACTTAGGGAAACTGGTCAATAGGTCCACTTTCTGTTTAATTAAGACTTTCAGTTTACTTTCAGAAATATTTTCAGTATATTGCTAGAATGTTTTCAGGTTTAAGAAACTTAGAATGGTTTATTTCAGGTTAGAGGAACTTTAGAACTTTTTCAGAGTGTATTTCAGTGTTTTCAGAAGAATGATTTTAAGGTTTTTACAAATTTGAGAAGTTAGAATATTTTGAATGATAGAATGAGATAGAATGTTTTAGTATATCATAAAGTCATAATGTTCCTTTTTTCTTCCCCCCCCCCAACAATTGGCGCCGTTTGACCAGTCTAGGGGCTTATTCATGCTAACTGTAATAGATGTTCTTAATAATTTTGTTCTTAAAAATGAAATTTCAGTAAAATATATTCCATACCTGTTTATTCTAAAAGTGATTACTGTTGAAATGTTAATATGTTCTTAAACTAAGGCATGATGTTTTAGAATGTTCTTAAACTAAATTAGAGGAATTTATTTTAATATTTTGATTAAAATTTTAGGATTGATTTAAATATTTTCATTTAGAATTTTTTGAGGAAACTTTTGAATTTGATTTTTTCATTTAGAATTTTTATTTAAGCATTCCTTAATTTAAGTTAATTTGATTTGAATTTTATTATTTGAAGTAGTGTAAAATTGCATTTAATTCATAAATTTAAGAGATTATAGGCATGCGAGGAACGCACTTTATAGAATTTACATTTTTGTTCTAATCCCATCTCATTAACAAATTTTTTTTATTTTGTTGTTCTTATAACCCACGCTCCCAGCAGCACTTAAAATTTGTTTTGATAAAATAGAGTAAAGTTAATTGAGTAAATTTAATGAGAATATTTTTTTTATTAAGTTAAATTATATAGAATTAAAGCAGTAGTTTTTCGACTTAGAATATTTTATGTTCTGATTTAGAATTGAGATTTAAATGCTCACTGATATGTGAATGTAGATGATGAAATACTGGTGATTAATTGAAAAATTGGATAATGCAGGTGTTTTTTACACTCCAATATGAGTGTGACATAAATATCAACTTGAGTTATCTTGTTCTTCACATTGATCATGTGTTTGGTTTTCACACTCAAATAGAGTGGTGATAAAATCAGTTTGTTTGTTCTTAATTCTGAATCTGATATTTTTAATGCTGTATTTAAATTTTTTGGTCGTAAAAGTGGGAAAATTTATTTTATTTATAGGAGAATTAAATTTTTTTAAGTGGAATATTTAAAATTGTGCAATGCAATTTGAGTTCTTTTGGTTTTAAAAATTTAAATGGGGATTTGTAATTTGATTTTTCTTTGGTATTTTGGTTAAAGTAATGTGATACACTTGGCAGTTAGTGAATTTAAATGTACTACTTATACTTGATGGATATTTTTGTGCTATTTTTTTGGGGTTCAAAAAAGATTCACAACCTTTGAGAGGACTCACAACCCTCGGCCCCTTGTCTTAATTTTTTTTTATTTTTATGAGAATTTTTGAGATTTCCAGAGAGATACAGTTATGATATTTGAGTTTATTGTTGTTGAGAGTGCAAGATGTTGCACCATATTTAGTGAAATCGCGTTTATTGATATTGGTGTAAAATGATGCATAAGGTCATTTTGGTGTATTTTGTCTTTTAAACGACCTAATTTGCCAAGTAATCAGTTTATAGTATAACTTGTAAACAAGTCGGTTAAATTTGTGTTCAGTTCCAAATTGTTAGGGAATTGAGTTTGTTATTTTGGGGGTAAATATTCCACAAATATTTTTTTGTTTGTAACTTGAGCCAAAATTGATATTATTTAAATAGAGTAATATGCTTCGAATGATAGTTTTCTTTGTAGAGGAAAAGATTGGTGATGAATTTGTTGATTTATATTTATTGCTTGTTATGTTGAAGGTACCTTTTCAAAATTTATTGTTTAGATTATTGGAATTCTTTGGCTGGTCCAAAGTTTTCGTTAAAATTTATGTTTATTCATGACAGCTAATGATATAGAGATCTGTTTATTATTTTTCTACTGCTTCTCTTTGATGACGTATTTGTTGGAGCATTTTAAAATGAATTAATGAATTTTCTTAATATGAAGTTATAATGAAGTTAGAGAGTTTAATGTTGAATCTACATGTTTATTTTAGAGTTGAAAAATTTATGATAATTGATATTATGAAAGTGTTCAGTGAAGTGATTATTTGATTTTTGATTTATTTATAAGGAATTTGATTTTTTATGTGATTTTATGGCTCATGTTACAGCTGTAGTTGAGATTTTTATTTTTTTTTCTCTCCTTCGTTTCGCGAAATTTTGTCATGTGTTAGCTAAAATTTTTCATTTTTCAAATGAAAAATTTTTTTGGGACGTTCGAAGGAGTTGTTGGGTTATACTTTTGGATATTTAATATTTTAGGTATTTTGTTTTTAGTTTAAATGTGTTCAGGGGTCTTATTTACATAGTCATTCTCATTTAGTTATTCATCTTCCAATTGTTTAGGTTTTTGATATTCTTCTGTTCCAAATATGTTCTATTCCATAGGTTTTGTGTTAAAAACGGCGAAGTTCGTTCTTTTAGGTTTTAGCAATTTAAATTTATTTAAATTGGCTAATTTGTGATTCCATTTATTGCCCTTTTAATTCCCTTTAATTTGATTCCAAATTTATTGCTCTCGGTTAAAAATTGGTTAATTCATCGCAATTTTACAGTTTTATTCTATTTACAGCTTTTTAAATATTTCAGAATCGTCCATATTTAAATTATTGCCGAATTCGTATTTTCCAAATCGTTTCACTTCATTTCTTTTTAATTTTCGTCTGCTCTAAAATTCCATTTCTCTTCTTTAAAGTTTCGAGTTTTTAATTGGTTGATCGTAATATTAAAATCGTCTGTCATTAATTATTTTATCGTTCATCGATAATTTTGTTTACAATCTGTGGCAGCGATGTTTCGCAGTATATAAGCAAATCGCGCACTTTTTCGACCTCTCTTTGCTCTTTGCTCTTTTGATTGGAACTAAAATGTAGTCTTATAGAGTTGTTGTTTTCAGCGCCTCGGCGCGAGCCGAGCGAAATGCGCTCCGAGGAACGAACGTCTTATTTCCCGGCCTGCCTGTAAATGTGTGTGGAATCCTGATAGCAGAGTGTTTTTTTTTACTTGAAATGACGTTGCGAGCGAAGTGATTGATGTCTACTGAAGTATCGTCGGCGCCTTTGGAATAATCGTTTAGTTCCGGAGGTCGGATTTGTTCTTTCATAGTGGACTGTGTAGTTTAAATTTTCCGAGTCCTAGGACCGGACCTCCAATTTGTTTACTTCACGGTTTTGATGATGGAGCTGTCTGTTCTTTTGTTCCGAGCGATGTCCACTGGCGCTCTGCTACTCTCGGCTGAGAATTTTATGATGTGAAGGAGCTGCCCGTTTTTGTGCAGATCAGGCCTTGGGAGTGTTCTTTTCGCGGAGTTTTGGAACACCATATTCCACTTGAATGGTTGGACTCACTTGATGTACCGATGCCCTACGGGAGGTACTTCTCCGTTTGGCCTCTTCTGGAGCAGGAAGGGACTGCACCCAAGCTGATGATGACTGACATCAATTTCGTCCTCGGGACTTTATTACTGCCGTTCAGCGTTTTCCCGTTTATGGGTGATATCTTTTCAGTAATTTTATTCTTTTGCAAAATTTAAAGTTAAGTTAAATTAGCATGACTAAGACCCCTTTCACTTATATATTTTAAGTTGCGAATCCTGTGGTTATCTTCTTTAAATTTTGTTCTAAATTCCCTTTTGGCTAACTGATGTTCTTTTATCCCAAATTTTAGTTTAGACAAATAATTGTATAAGTTTAATATTGTTAACTTTAAAATTTAATATTCTAACGTTTTTTTTTTACCACTATACGACCGGCCATTCCATTTATTTTTATTATTTAAGATGTTTGATTTTAGTTAATGAGATGTAAAATATTTTGAAAATTATTTTAAAAATGAAGTTTAAAATTTTAATAAACGTTAGATTTTGAAAACCTAAAATCTGTGTTCTCTCTTTTATTTTAATGTTTTTATTTTTAGGAAAGTTCCATTTAATTACATGTAGAGTACATATTTGTACACTTAGGGAAACTGGTCAATAGGTCCACTTTCTGTTTAATTAAGACTTTCAGTTTACTTTCAGAAATATTTTCAGTATATTGCTAGAATGTTTTCAGGTTTAAGAAACTTAGAATGGTTTATTTCAGGTTAGAGGAACTTTAGAACTTTTTCAGAGTTATTTCAGACGTCATTTAGATTTTAGATGAACTTTACATGTTTAGGTATGTTCCAGAAATATTTTGAATGTTCTTTGGTATATCATAAAAGGTTCAGCTTCCCCCCCCCCCCCACACCCCTCATGCAAAAACACCAACTCTCGGCGCCCATGCTTTCATCCAACAAAAGGTTATTCTAAGAATCAAAGTTCTTAGTATCCTAAAAACATAATGTATGCATACACAAAATTTTATACATTAAAGAAATTTATAACACTTATAACATTTAGAAAGTGAATAGCCTTTTCTCAAAATGGCAACAATCAAATGAGTACACTTATCTATTATGCAGATCATAAGCATTCTTTAAATTACATGTTTAAGGATAACATAGTCAAAGAAAACAGTATAACCATACTATTGCCCTTTCTTAAGTACTAGCTCATACTGAAGAAAGCTATTTCTTTACTATTTTGAAAATTAAAACAAACATTAAGTTTAAAATTTAAAAGTCTAAAGATATCAAAAATTTTAAGCTCTAGAAAAATTTTAGGTATAGTTATCAATTTTAATATTTAAGATTAAAAATTTAAATCTAAACATCAAAATCAAGTTGTAGAAAAATTTAATGTATAACTATGAAATTTAACATTTAAGATTAAAAATTTAAATCTAAACATCAAAATCAAATTGTAGAAAATTTAGTGTATAACTATGAAATTTAACATTTAAGATTAAAAATTTAAGTCTAAACATCAAATTCAAGTTTGTAGAAAATTTAATGTATAACTATGAAATTTAAGATTAAAAATTTAAGTCTAAACATCAAATTCAAGTTTTGTAGAAAATTTAATGTATAACTATGAAATTTAACATTTAAGATTAAAAATTTAAGTCTAAACATCAAATTCAAGTTTGTAGAAAATTTAATGTATAACTATGAAATTTAACATTTAAGATTAAAAATTTAAGTCTAAACATCAAATTCAAGTTTGTAGAAAATTTAATGTATAACTATGAAATTTAACATTTAAGATTAAAAATTTAAGTTTTATTATCTTAGCCCATGACTAGTATACACACTAAATACCCAATACAATGGCAATGATAATAAAAGATACAGAAGGTAAATATACATATGAGATAAACACAGATTAAAAATTTTATGTTTCATGTGAATTATATCAATAATGTACATTCAGATAACATTTTATTCACATAAGCGAAAATGCATTATGCGTGTAGTAAAAAGTGGATATATATATTTCAAGTGTAATGTGAGAAAAGTAACAGTTCATTGTCACATAACAATATATACTCAAGATACATTTCATTTGTATCAATGAGAGAGGAATAAATTATAAAATACCCTAACCATTTATACTTTGAAAATGTGAAAAAAAAATTTAAAGTAAAAATTTTTATTTGAACAGTTAAATTTTATATTTTAAAGATATCATTACTAAATTTTAAAACTCTATCTTTAGTCATTGGCTTCGTGAAGTAATCTGCTACGTTATCTTTAGTATTAACAAAGTTAATTTTAAAAGACTCGTTTACAACTAAGTTCCTTAAAAAGTGATACTTTATATCTATGTGCTTAGTTCTATTATTCTCAATGGGGGAATTTGAAAAGTTTATTGCTGCCTGGTTGTCACAAAAAATTATACAATTATTTTTGTTAAATTTTAAACCTAGCATTTTACATTCCTCCAAAATGTTTTGCATCCATATCATTTCTTTAGCGACCTCTGCCAACGAAACATATTCAGCTTCCATCGTTGACAGACTAACACACTTGTGCTTAAATGTCCGCCAAGAAATTGGTACTTTATCAATCATGAACAACATACCACCAAGTGACACTCTGTCATCTCTATTGGCTGCAAAATCTGAGTCTGAGTAGCAGTTTAGTCTTAAATCACCAATATTTGACAAATTTAACATATACTCTCTGGTCTTTTCAACATATCCCATTAACTTTAATAATGCATCCCAATGCTTTATACCTGGATTCTCCTGAAACTGAGATAGAATATTGACTGCATAGCATATGTCTGGTCTAGTTCTGCTAGACAGATAGGCTAGGCATCCAATCAAGCTTCTGTAAGGGAAACCCTGCATTTGTGTTAATTCACTATCATTCATTGGGCAATCAATTTTACTTAAGATGTTACCCTTTGTAATAGGTAGTTGTTGTTGAAACCCAGACCGTCCGACCTACCAGAAAGGTGTAAGGTAACTGTTTGAACGGTCGGGAAGTGCCACCCAATTTAGACCGGAACCCAGTGGGGGTTTGTAATAGGTAGTGAGGAAATTGGATATTTGAACCTTTTAAACATCTGACAAACTTTGTCAATGTAATCACCTTGATGTATATAAAATTTGTCTTCAATCTCCTTAAATTCCACACCCAAAAGTCTTTTGACTTTTCCCAATTCTTTGATATCAAATTCTTACTCAAAAGTGAAACTATATGGTCTATATCATTTTGTTGTTTAGCAAACAAAATTATGTCGTCTACGTAAATCAGCATTAATACTTTATTCTGATATGTATAAGCACAGTTGCACCATTTAAATTTTAAAAAGTTTAATTTTTTCAAAGTGGTGTCAAGCTCTGTATACCATTCCCTTCCGCTTTGGTGAAGGCCATATATTGCTTTCTTAAGCAAACAAACATATTGAGGCTGATTTGGATCGACATATCCATGTGGTTGTTTCAAGAAAATTTTATCATTCAACTTTGCATAAAGATATGCGGACTTAATGTCTAGTTGAAAATGTTTCCATTTAAGCATGCAAACGAATATGGAGAAGAAAGCTCTGATTAAACTAAAATTAATCACAGGGCTAAACACTTCATCATATGAGTCCCCTTTTATCTGGGTATATCCTTGAGCTACTAGGCGAGCTTTGAATCGTTTCACATTTCCCCTTTCATCCTTCTTAATGGTATAAACCCATCTACTTCCTATAATTTTTTGTTGTGAGATGGGTGCAGGCACTAAGTCCCAGACACCCCTCTCTTGCATTGTAGCTATTTCATCATCCATGGCTTCTTGCCATTTATCGGACTGGGGAGATTCTATTGCCGATTTATAGCTCTTGGGTATCAAGATCTCAACATTGCCTGCTTCTGGTTTCCTTTTGATATCACTTACCCCCTTTTTCTCTCTAAAATTAAACATTTGCTGATCATAATGAATGTTAGCTTTTCCACAAAACTTTCTGACATCATTATGAGATCTCAGCCTTTTATTGTCACCTTTTACTGAGTAGTAAATATCCGTCCTACTCCCATCAGGCCTAGGTACTGCTTTCCGTATCCAGTCAATATCTGAGCAGGGTGTCAGACCAGAATCAGCAGGAGAGTCCTCATCCCCACTAGATTTACTAGTGTCACGGCTCTCACTTGCTTCTTCCTCTGACACTCCTCCTAAGCATTCTGATTCCGAGTCAATCGACTGAGTAACGTTCGATTTCCTCAAGGTGATTCCTTTAGGGTAATTAGGGCCCAGGACGCCTTCCGCTGCCACTCCTTCCTCAAACCTTACATTAGAAGTTTCCTCAACTTTCTTTTTACCCGCTATATAAATCCTATAGCCTTTGGTGCTTTCGGCATATCCGACCATTATTCCTATTTGGGCTCTCATATCCAACTTATTTCTAATTTGTTTGGCTGTGCCCACATAGGCTTTGCACCCGAAAACTTTGAGGTGAGCAACGGCTGGCTTCCTTCCATAATATAACTCGTGTGGAGTTTTGGTTTTGAACTTATGACATATTCTGTTCTTGGTGTGTGTAAAACACAAAATCGCTTCTGCCCACATTCTGTTATCAACCTGGCTTTGATCAAGCATAGCTTTCATACAATCTAGTGCAGTCAGATTAAATCTTTCAGAAACCCCGTTCTGTTCGGGTGTATATGCATTTGACCTTTCTGATTTAATCCCCAATTTATTTAAGTATGCCTTGAACTGGTTGTGACAGAACTCCATACCATTGTCCGTACGGATACACAAAATCTTTTTGCCTAGCTGCCTCTCTTCCTTAGCTTGGAATTCTTTAAATATCTTAAACACCTCTGATTTTTGTTTCATTATATAAACAAATACTTTCCGGCTGAAGTCGTCAGTTATTGTCAAAAAGTATCTGTTTCCGCCCATTGAAGCTGTAGGTAAGGGACCACACACATCCATATGGAGTAATTGTAAAGGTTTAGTGGACCTTATCCTACCAATTGGCTTAAAAGAAATTCTCTTAGACTTTGCTAACTTACAGTGTGTACAGTTAATTTTTGCATATTTTAGTCTAGGGAGTCCATTAGCCGCGGAAACTTTACTTGTCTGATATAAATAATCAGAGTTAATGTGGCAATATCTCCTATGCCAGAGTTCCGTTTTATTCAAAACCTCAGAAACCGCACAACTTGGTTTCTCATTAACCTTTTCTTTTGACCTCGACTTCACCTCAGAGTTACGTTTACTTTTATTTATTCTAGGCAAATTTTTCATTTTGTCAATACTGTTTTTCTTATTTAGGGGTTTTCTATCTTTCTTAGAATTTTTATCCCTACCCTGATCCTTTCCTTTAGTTTTACGGTCTTCAATATTGTTATTTGCAGTCTGAACTTCGTATTGAGGTTTTAAAAAATATAACCCTTCTTTTCGCTTAGCATAGAAGAATTTTTCTCCCTTTGGAGTGTAAAACCACAATACCCCATTAGCCCCTTTAAAAGTATACCCCTGTTCCTCAAGAACAGATGCGGCTAATAAGTTTCGTCTTAACTTAGGCGAAAACATTACATCAGACAAAACAATATTACTTCTTATGTTCTGAAACTGAACATACATTTTGACCGTACCGATAGCCTCAACTGGGCTCTCAATATCACCCACTGCTAGCGACATAGATGCACCTTTGCTTTCCTTAAATTTTGAGAATAAATTAATATTATTGCAAAAGTGCCGCGTAGCAGCGGTGTCAATTACCCAGCTGAGTCTATCGCTAGGATCCTGCACAGTATTAGCTTCAACTCTAGCAGATGAATACAATTCAATTATATTTGAGCTAGACTTAAGAATAGGGCAATTATTCCTTAAATGACCGGCCTTCTTACAAAAATAACATGGTCCTATGACCCTTTTAACTGGTTTAAACACTTTTAAACACTTTGTTATTTTTACACTTTACATTTACATTACTCTGAGACAAGAATACAGATGAATTTTGACTTACATTGTTTCTATCACTACGGAGTTGCCGGATACGTCCTTCTTCCGCAGACAATTCATGTTGGATTTTCTCCAAAGTGAAATCTTTGTCCTCCCATCTGTAGATTAGCTGAACTATTCCCTGGAAGTCATCAGAGAGGTATCTTATGGCCTGGAATGCCACATAGACGCTTTCCACCGGGTGCTTGACGTCCTTCAATTTGGCGACCGCCTTCTTCAAACGCGTACAGAAGATATCCACCGGTTCATCTGGCTCCGGACGTAGGCTGAAGAACTCATCCAGTAAACGCACCAGGTTGGCGCGAGTCGGCGCGTCGAAGTGCGTTTTTAACTTATCCCACGCATCTGCCGGATCGTCGTTAATGTCAATTAACTCTTGGTAATCAGATGAAACATTCTGGAACAGGATTGCTAACGCGCGGTCCTTTCTTCGCATGTGATCTTCATAATCACGGCGTGACGTTTTTTCATCCACCGGTAACGCTGTTCGGTCTACAAATCCGAAACAGCCCTCTCCTTTAAGAGCGAATGAAACTTCATTCCTCCAAGTGACGTAATTGTCTCTAGTTAATGCAGTAATTTTATTTGCCTCCATGGCAAGGTGGCCTTTTGGAACTGAGCTGAACAGACCTTTTGTTTACGCTTTCGTCGACATGCAAATGGCGCCGTCCGCGGCCCCCGTCGACAGGATTCGTTGGAACTCTAACACTTCTAAATTTTTAACGTTGTTATGGGGAGCACTGGGCCCGTAACCTTTGACGGAAATATGTATCATATCCGTAAGTTATATATTGAAAATTAACGTATAATTAAATTTCTGATGAAGCTGGTGATAGAATAACTATGAGCCACGAAATTCTGGTTCCACAACTTCGTTGAAAATTTAAAACAGAGTGTTGCAGCTATAACAAACGTTAGATAGTAGTTGTAGGAATACAAGTAGCAGTAGAAGTGTTAAATGAGAACAGTTCCAATTTAAATCAAAATCACTTTTATTGAAGAGTGAATCCATTGTATTTGCTTACAGTATATATCATGAAAACAGGTAAGCCAAATAACCAAAGCATACTATTTACAAAACATGAGCACTACAGCTCATATGAAGGTTTTTCAGTGTAAGTTCCATGCCTAGACACGTTTCTGGTTAACGTATTATTTACACAAGTAAGTGGAATAAAAGCATTTCACACTTACGTGACCACGTGCACTTTCCGACGCCACCACTAGCTGGGCACACGCTATGGCAAAAACTTTAAACTTTCCGGATCAGCACTATAAAGTCCACAACACGGGAAACATGGTCTCCTTAACTGAGAACCATCAAAAACTACTAAGTTTAGTTTAAATATCCGCGTTCACCGATAAACACTTTATCGTAACTTTCGACAACATCGAAACATGACTTTACGAAGATCCGTCTGCCCGATCTAGATCCTTCCATCGATCAGTATATCGATCGAATGACTAACCGGTCTAATGACCAAAGCGATCTCACTTAAAAGCGATCTCCTTTAAAGCGATCTGACTTAAAACCAGAAAAGTGTCTAGCCTTTATATCCGAAGATGGGTGCGTTCCGGAACATAACCGTTGCCGGCAACGCCCTCTGGATATGCAAAACAGGATGCGTGAGCGGCGAGAAAGGTGATTTGCATGATCAGCCAAGTTTTGTCCACATCGCGATTCGTTCACGAGAACGGAATAATCATTTTAAAAATGACGTCACGCTCCCGCGAAACGAGAATCGCGATGTAAACAAAACCAAGTTTCTAACAGGGAAGGAGGGTACGGTCTAAATTGGATGAATAAAAAGAAAGTTATGGAGATTGTCGCGTAGGGCAAAGTAGCCCAATGGTTAGCGCGCGGAAATTGCACTCGGTAGGCCCGGGTTCGATTCCCAAAATTGCCGCCGTGTTTACGCGGAGTACGATCACGTTAAACATGTGGGTCTGTAAGTCCTTCCGAGAGGTTGGTGGTAGGGGAAGAAGGGTACGGTCCCTGTGGATGCTTCTCCCACTTGGTTCCGGTCTAAATTGGGTGAATAAAAAATAAGTTATGAAGAATATCGCGGAGGGTGAAGTACCCCAGTGGTTAGTGGGCGGGATTTGCACTTGGTAGGCCCGGGTTCGATTCCCAAAATTGCCGAATAAAAATAAAGTTATGGAGATTGTCGCGGATGGCACGGTAGCCCAGTGGTTAGCGCGCGGGAATTTCACTCGGTAGGCCCGGGTTCGATTCCCGCCATTGCCAAAACTGCAGCCGTGTTCACGCGGAGTACGATCACGTTAAACGTGTGGGACTGCAAGTCCTTCCGAGAGGTTTGTGGTAGGGGAAGGAGGGTACGGTCTCTTTGGATGCCTCCCCCATTGGGTTCCGGTCTAAATTGTGTGGCACTTCCTGGCCTTCCAAGCAGTTACCTTACACCTTTCTGGTAGGTCGCGCCAACGAGTTTGCCACGGTCAGAATTTTCAAGGGTAGCGAACAGGCTGGTCGTCAAAGGCGGCTAGTCTATATAATAAAAGGCAATGTCTGTGTGTGTGTGTGTCTGTCTGTCTTATACACTATACGTTTCGCGACCGCGCGTCGGAGAGCTACGAAATTTGGCAATCGGAGACCCGGGGGGGAGGGAAGGGGACACATGAAAACCGATTTTTAAAATTTTAATTATTTTTTTATTTATTTAATGTTTTATGCGATTTCGACCGTTTTTTTGCCCTTTTTTCTCCACGATCCAGACATCGTAGAAAAAAATAAATGACACCATCGGAAAGAGCAGAGAATTTCGAGTAAAAATATATCAATTTCAAATCTGAATTTCGATTTCTAATATTTTTTAAAGATTTTAAAACAAAAGTCACTTTTGGCTCAAAAAATCAATTTTTTGTTTTTAAATTCTCGCATCGTGAAAAGTACTCATAATTTCGACTAATAATTTACATTTTTAGAAAGCTGAAATATCTGGCATTCTTACAAGTCTAATGTGGTCCAGAAATAATGAAAATTGCCTTCAGGATGGCAATTTTAAAGACGCCATGATTTTAAATTTCTCGGCGTTCCGTTCGTTTCTCCCCCGCTGAAGCAGGGAAGGTGGTGGGTGGGGACGTCAAGGTGGAGGTGACGTCACGGTTCTGAATAGAGCGCCTTTGCTCTATATAAATTATTATATTTATATTTTAAATGATGGGACGATCTGGATTTTTTAAATGTATATTTTAACTTTTGGATATTTTAAATGGATATTTTAATTTTATGGATATTTTAAATGATAGAACAATGAAACAATGGAATGAGGATGATGGAATTAAGCATATGGTCATTTTAAATTGCAATTAGCGCGCGGGAAGTTAGCGGTAGGCCCGGGTTCGATTCCCGCCACTGCCAAAACTGCCGCCGTGTTTACGTGGAATACGATCACGTTAAATATGTGGGTCCGTAAGTCCTTCCGAGAGGTTGGTGGTAGGGGAAGGAGGATACGGCCCCTGTGGATGCCTCCCCCACTGGGTTCCCGTCTAAATTGGGTGAATATGTAGAAAGTTATGGAGATTGTCGTGGAGGGCGCGGCAGCCCAGTGGTTAGTGCGCGGGAATTGCACTCAGTAGGCCCGGGTTCGATTCCCGCCACTGCCAAAACTTACGCCACGTTCACGCAGAGTACGATCACGTTAAACATGTGGGTTCGTGAGTCCTTCCGAGAGGTTGGTGGTAGGGGAAGGAGGGTACGGTCTAAATTGGGTGAATAAAAAGAAAGTTATGGAGATTGTCGCGGAGGGCGAAGTAGCCCAGTGGTTAGCGCGCGGGAATTGCACGCGGTAGGTCCGGGTTCGATTTCCGCCACTGACATGGAGTACGATCACGTTAAACATATGGGTCCGTATGTTTTTCCGAGAGGTTGGTGGTAGGGGAAGGAGAGTACGTTCCCTGTGGATGCCTCCCCCACTGGGTTCCGGTCTAAATTGGGTGGCACATCCTGGCCGTCCAACCAGTTACCAGGCCCGGGTTCGATTCCCAAAATTGCCGCCGTGTTTACGCGGAGTACGAGCACGTTAAACATGTGGGTCCGTGAGTCCTTCCGAGAAGTTGGTGGTAGGGGAAGGAGGGTACGGTCTAAATTGGATGAATAAAAAGAAAGTTATGGAGATTGTCGCGTAGGGCAAAGTAGCCCAATGGTTAGCGCGCGGAAATTGCACTCGGTAGGCCCGGGTTCGATTCCCAAAATTGCCGCCGTGTTTACGCGGAGTACGATCACGTTAAACATGTGGGTCTGTAAGTCCTTCCGAGAGGTTGGTGGTAGGGGAAGAAGGGTACGGTCCCTGTGGATGCTTCTCCCACTTGGTTCCGGTCTAAATTGGGTGAATAAAAAATAAGTTATGAAGAATATCGCGGAGGGTGAAGTACCCCAGTGGTTAGTGCGCGGGATTTGCACTTGGTAGGCCCGGGTTCGATTCCCAAAATTGCCGAATAAAAATAAAGTTATGGAGATTGTCGCGGATGGCACGGTAGCCCAGTGGTCAGCGCGCGGGAATTTCACTCGGTAGGCCCGGGTTCGATTCCCGCCATTGCCAAAACTGCAGCCGTGTTCACGCGGAGTACGATCACGTTAAACGTGTGGGACTGCAAGTCCTTCCGAGAGGTTTGTGGTAGGGGAAGGAGGGTACGGTCTCTTTGGATGCCTCCCCCATTGGGTTCCGGTCTAAATTGTGTGGCACTTCCTGGCCTTCCAAGCAGTTACCTTACACCTTTCTGGTAGGTCGCGCCAACGAGTTTGCCACGGTCAGAATTTTCAAGGGTAGCGAACAGGCTGGTCGCCAAAGGCGGCTAGTATGTAATAAAAAATCCTAAAAGAAGCAGAAACACTTTGACAAATACATATTTTTTTTTTTTTTTTTAGTTTTTTTCAATTTAGACAACTTAGCATATACAAAATGTTTTTAATTCTCAGTTTCAGACACTTTTCTAGTTCAACTTTAGCAGCTTCTATTATGCCACTAGCAAGAGAGTAGCATCATATCCTTCCTCCTCTGAGCACTACTTGATCTTTCTGGACCCTCATCAAGCAACTGTTGGCTTATTTAAAACCTTTACATATGAAAGAATTGATGCTTATTAGGTAAACATTTTTGAAGTGATAGGGTACACATTTTACAGTGATAGGGCATCATTTCAAAATGATGCCCTATCACTGTAAAATGTGCAAAATTGAAGCTTTCAACATTTTTAGGCAATTTCTTTCAACTTCTTTACTTATCATTGTCTTTTTAATGCCATCATCTCCATCATCTTTTGGTTATATTTCTTTTTCTTATTCAACAAATATTTTCTCTTCTTTCACCTTTTTTTTTTGATGTTCCAATACAAACATATTCTTGTCTTGCTTCTTTTTTTTAAGTAAAGTACATGGATAGATGTTATTGTCTTTTCACTAAGGTTCATTCTCATTATTTATAGGGAAGCCATGTTCAGCATCTGCATTTCCATGGAAAAGTATCCATAAAGCTTTAATCAGCTAGGACAAATTGAAATATTTTGGCTTTCCAAAATGTGTACCTTATTACTTCAAAAATGATTATTTAATAATATGTAAAGGTTTTAACATTCAAATTTGCTTTATGTTGGATATACAAATCTTCATAAACATCCCCACACTCAAAATTTACCCATTCTAATATAATTTTGTCAATACAGTACAGGATATGCCCCAATAACTGAAACACTCTCAAAACCAGAATTGGGCAGAATGATGCAAAATTCTACACCAACAAACATATTTTCACCAAAAATTGGTCAAATAGTGATTTTTTTTTAAATCTTGCCAAATGATCAGAAAGTGTTATTTTCCACCTATTTTACAAGTGTTATTCATTCCTGATTTTTTCGCAGTTTCTACGGAAAACGTTCAAATAATTACTGACCAATGTATTAATATTTAGGCCATCCACTGACAATATAGTAAGTTTATTAAAGGGCAACTGATGTTGCTTCAAATTTTCAAGCAAAGTGTCTTTCACTATTTCTGCTGTTGCATGCCACAGAAGCACACTTGTTAAATAAGCACATTTAACCCTATTTTTCGATCACTAGTACTGTATATACACATAAAACTGCTTTTTTATCTGAGCTTTAGTAGTTTCATCACATGTATGTAAATATGTGTTGTCACTATTTTGTTACATATCTTTTAGAGTTTCTTTGTTACATATCTTTAAGAGCACAGATGTGAAATATGGAGCAATTCCATGGGATATAATATAGAGTTTTTTCGAATCCAGATTGGCATAATATATGAAAATTAATTTTTCCTTTTAAAAAGTAGGTAAAAATAGGAAATAAGTAAAAATTTTAAAATGCAAGAAAAGTAAGTAAAAGTACAAAGAATATGAACCCTGCGTGTAGCTGAGGTGTACAATCAACAGCTACTTCATGAACAACACCGTTAGATATAGAACAACAAAGAAGAGACTTCCACATGTAGGGGAGGTGGGCAATCGACAGTTACTTTATGAATTGCACCTTTAGACATGCCTTGCATATGTAGCGGAGGTATGCAATCAACAACTACTTCATAAACTGCACCATTAGTCATTAAGTGTATGTAGCTGATGTGTGCGATTGACAGCTACTTTATGAACTGCACAGTTAGCCATAACTTGCAAATACAGTGGAGGTGTGTGATGGACAGCTACTGCAAGAAACCTATTGCAAGTTAAGAGTTTTTTTAAAAGTGACAGGGCTGGTCACCGAAGGCGGTAATTAAATAATATGAGGGAAATAAGTCCTACATGTCATCAAAGTCGGTAAAGAACAAAGCTAGTGCAGCATGCTAATCTCCACACAACTCTTTCTCATCCAGAGATGCCAACCTTGAATATGCCTCTTCAGGATTCATCAGGTAAATTTCAGGAGTTATAGAAGGTACTCTATACATATTTCAGGTGTCAGTATGGGGAATTTCAGGTGAGTTTTCAGGAGTATCAATTTTTATTTTCTTTTCAACCAATTAATTTTTGTAAATTATAAATTAATTGCTTTCCCCCCCCCCCCCCCAAAATGGCCAGGCACTAGACTCTTCGCCATTCGCCCTATATTCGGCCGGAATCGTTAACCATTTTGCTGTCCTAGGACGTTGCCCCAGGTGCACCAGAGGAGAGCGGAACACACTGCGCTCATATCACACAACATCCATGTCTTACGTGGGACTCGAACCCACCATCGAACCATCGATCATTTGGAAACGCTCGAATATAAATTAATTACATTTACATCAAGTAATGATTTGAAACTAGCACTTTTTAGCTTAATAAATTCATTGAAAATCTTGACTGTAGCATTTTTTTTTTATTTTGTAAAGTCTCTCATTTTTTGGACAAAAGATCTGATAATACCTCATCTGAAAAATTTGGGCAAAAATCAGGCTGATGTTGTTAAGATATTATCAAAAGATTTGGAAATACCTTATCTGAAAAATTGGAGCAAAAATCAGTCTGATGTTGTTAAGATATTATCAAAAGATTTGGTAATATCTTATCTGAAAAATTGGAGCAAAAATCAGTCTGATGTTATTAAGATATTATCAAAAGATTTTATAATACCTTATCTGAAAAATTGGGGCAGAAATCAGTCTGATGTTTTCAGACAATAAAAAATTTGGGTCCATGTTTGAGGGGGGGGGGGGGGGGGGGGGGACAGAGTACAAAATTTTTTTTGTATTTTTTATGGTTAAACCTGCTTTATTTTCTTATACTTTTATAATTCTCAGAACTAATTTAAAATAAAGTTATTATGATTAAATTGAGAATTAAATAAGTGTTATATTTTTATTAAAATTCCAAAGATGTAAATTTAGCTGCAAATATATCAAATTCTTTTGCATCAAATGCTTCTGAATTGATTACAATTATAAGTACCCAAATAGGAATTTAAATAGTTATTCAGCAAATAGTCCATTTCGTTAATATGTATTAAAAAATAGTTTATTTGTATAAAACTACATATATTTAAAAAAGTTTTAGTCCTTTCAAACAGATTGCAAAAGTGGAACATTTCCACAATTAACCGTTTGCGAAAGGTTGACATGCCCGTGTGTCAACTGCGAACTTGCATTCAAGGACAGTAGTCACGCATTCACGTCGGAGAAAACTTTACCCTAAAGAAAGGCAGTCACTGATGCACATTTTCATATGGAATGTTTTTATTTGAATTTATTTGTGTACTAGATGGCATTAAATGTCCACGCGAACAACTCCAATGTATTTTACAGATACTTGACTTTGGCATAGGACTTTTAACATAAAACGCGCACACGTCCCTATTTAGTTATAAATTTGATTAAAGAATCTTAACAATTTAACTCCACTATCCAATAAAAGTTATATTAAATCAGGAGAAAAAAATACACATATTTTTTTTGTTTTTACAAATAAATTTTGACATTTTAAATATAAAATACATGTAAATGCAGTAAAATTGGACTACTGAAATATTTTTAAAAATTTAATGGTTTTCATTGAAGACAATAAAAAGAAATAGTCTAAACTGATGTCCTTAAATATGGGCATTGCAAATAATTGCTCACAATTACAGAGATCATTAAAGATATGCAATAACTACACTATAACAAGCCACAGCCATTGAATAATTAATGTTAATTCAGCAATGTCAAAAGAATGTCATTAAAATAGAAAAAAATATACTAAAATGTATATAATATACAGAGATGCCAACCTCTGAAAGGGGTCATTAGTAGAAAATCAGGAGTTTTCGGTAAAATGGCATCGACCATCAGTAAGATTTTACGTATATTGATAATATATGTTTTAAAACCTTAGAACAAGTTCAAAATGTAGTTTTGCTAACTTAACTCAGTTAATTACAACTGAATGGCACTATTTATGTGAAAATAATTAGGAAATTAACCTTTATAATTAACCAAAATAAGAAAATAAGCTAGTTTAGTAGGGATCATAGCAGATTTTCTAAAAATTTTAGGTATGAATTTAAAGATTTTTTTTCAAAATTTTAGGAGCTAATTTTTATTATTTCTATTATTAGTACTGTTTAATTGCCGTTCTTTTCATTAATTAAAGAAGAATTGATACAAAAAACAAACATCATTGAAAGAAAAAGGTAATCTTTTGAATATTTTTCCTATTTCATTTTAATGCTCTGTAGACTCAAAAAATTCAAATTATCACTTAGTATCCAGTGGCCACTTTATCACAGGTATTTTTTGTGTAAATATATACATACATACACACTATATATATGTATGTTAGAAAAATGTTAGTTTAGTTTTCAAACAACTTTATATAAACAAAAAAAGAAAATCTTAATATAATTAACAAAAAAAAAAAGAATCCAAAAAGCTCAAAATCACATTTAAAATTTTTGAAGAATTGTAAAATAAAATACGGCCATAAGAGCAAAAATCTAGCTGGTAAGTTAGTAGTTATTGCATGTAATGCACAAGGATTGCATGCACCCGCGCAGCGGGCGAGCTTAAAGTAAATAATGCTAATAAAAGCCAATTTATTTTGGGAAAAGTGTTTATCTGTTAGCAGCCTTGAACCCTCGTAGTGGGCTGGACAGCTATTTCAAATCTATGAAGATTGTATGTGCCCGCGCAGCGTGTATATCGTTATTACACGCAGTAGAATTGCCGTTATTGCATATATCGTACGTGGATTGCATGCACCCGCTAATAAAAGACGATTCCTTTTTTACACAGCAGCTGTACCCGTGTGCCCGCATTGCAGACGGAAACGCGATTGACAGCTACTTAATGAGTTAGCCATAACTTGCACGTGTAGCTGAGGTGTGCGATTGACAGCTACTTCATGAACTGCACAGTTAGTCATAACTTGCGAGCGTAACGGAAACGTGCGATCAACAGCTGGAAACTGCTTCCTGTTGGAAATAATCAATACATCGCGATTCACGTTCCCGTGAACGGGTGTTTATGCAAATTTAATATGAACGACTCTGCCCGTTCACCGGCGTGAACCGTGACGTTTTTCAACATGAGGTTTCATGCAAATCAGTTCTCAATGCGTACGCATCTGATTTGCATATCCGGGGGCGTTTCCGGAACTGTCCATTCTCGGATATATAGGGCAGAGGTTTCTTGAAGCAAATGAGAAGGTCGAAAGGTTCGATCGAGATCAGACGTCTGAAGAAGTCAGACGAGATAGACACTGATGGTCTGATGCAGGCAGACAGAAATGTTTTTGACTGAAGTACTGCGGAATATCGTTTGACGACGGTGAATAGTCGAAACGGATGCAGATGTGGTCAGTTTGGACCAGCATGTATTGAATAATATGCATGTATAAATTTACTTACAAACGTTCGGAAGCCGCTTTAAATATTTTCCTGATGTTTTATCCTTTGGTTTCCCTTTGCCAAGTGATGGTGGCTGAAATACACGCAAGTGATAGAGGTAGTATAGTAACTTACTACCAAATGCTTCAAGGAATCTCTGTCTAGTCATTTACAACTAAAAATCTTTTGTACATAGTATATTTTTGATGTTTTACGGCATGGAAAATTACCAGGTACGTGTAATATGCCGAGTTGTGTTTTTCACCAAATAAAGTGAACGAAGTTTTTCTTTAAAACTGGACTTGTGTACTTTCATGACCCAGCCAACACTTATTGACTCTGACAGTGCGTGCTTTGCTATCTTCAAATTTTAAATTTTCCAACAAAAACGGTTATGGGGCCAGTTCAACGCCCAATAGAGTCATAAGTGCAAGTATCTTTAAAGAAATCGTTCCAGTGTTCAGATGGGGGCCGCACATGGCACCATTTTGAAGTTCGTGTGAACAACGAAACGCAACAGTGTAAACGTAAACAGTGTACAAGAACTTCTGCTTCTTCAAAACTACGAGTGGCCATGGAGGCAAGTAGAACGGAGTTGCTGACGCGGGACAACTACGTCACCTGGCGTACCGACATCTCATTCGTCCTCAAGGGAGAAGGATGTTTCGGACACGTAGATGGAAGTGCTAAGCCTATCGAGGAAGATGCAAGTCGCCGCGACTACGATGATTTTTATCGCCGGAAAGACCGAGCATTAGCCATCATTTATCAAAGTTTATCCTCGGAATACAAGGAGTTGATAAACGTCACCGACGAACCTAGTCAAGTATGGAATACCTTGAAAGAACATTTTCAAGCGCCTTCCCGAGCCAACCTGGTTAGATTACTAGATGAGTTCTTCGACGTTCGGCCGGAGCCAGACGAGCCTGTTGACATTTTTTGCTCAAGACTGCGGAAGGCCGTGACGAGACTTAAAGACGCGAAACACCCCATTCAAGACCTATATGTAGCATTCCAGTCGATTCGGTACCTTCCGGAAGAATTCCGAGGTATCGTTCAACTTATATATCGATGGAATGACTTGGACTTCAAGCTCAGCAAAATACAAGCAGAGCTAGCAGCGGAGGAGAGCCGGCTGAGGCAGCAAGCAAGTGACTTTTCCAAAACTGTGAGTTCAAATTCTGCATATTTTACTTCTAAGAAATTTGTAAATAGAGTAAAAGTGTCTAAACTTAAATTTCCAAATGTATCTCATAATGTGTCTAATGTAAATACTTCTAGTCATAATGTAAATATTTCTAAAAGTAAAATTAAGTGTAACAAACTAGGTCATACTAAATCTAATTGCAGTAGAAATAATGGATCTAGTATTGTGGAATTTCTTGGGTCTCCACAGATTGAGGCTAATACTGTAATCGATCCTAGCGATAGACTCAGCTGGGTAGTAGACACTGCTGCTACGCGACATTTCTGTAATAACATTAAGTTATTTTCAAAATTTAATGAGTGCAAAGGCACTTCAATGTCGCTAGCAGTAGGGGATGTCGAAAGTCCAGTTGAGGCTATCGGGACGGTGGAAATGTATGTCCAATTTAAGGATAAGCAAAGTATTATCAAATTGGAAAATGTTATGTATTCTCCTAAACTTAGGAGAAATTTATTAGCTGCATCTGTTCTTGAGGAACAAAATTTTAGTTTTAATGGAGCTAATGGGGTTCTATGGTTTTTTACACCTAAAGGGGAGAAATTCTTTTATGCAAAAAGAAAGGATGGGTTATATTTTTTAAAACCTAAGTATAGTACCCAGGAACAACATAACGTAGCAAACCGTCAATCTAAAGATAGGGATCGAGATGGAGACAAGAAACATAAAAAGGATAAGAAATCCAAGGATAGGGATCCTAGTGCTTCCAGAAAAATAGACAAAGTAAAAATAGCACCTAATCTTAAAGAAACTAAATTTAAATCTGACAAAACAAAAACTAAGCAGAATAGAAATGTGGATAGTTTAATATCTAAGCCTAGCAGTTCAGTAACTGAACTTAATAGTACAAACTGTCTTTGGCATAAACGATATTGCCACATAAACGCTGAATATCTCCTCCAAACCAGCAAAGTTTCTGCCGTAAACGGACTTCCTAGGCTTAAATACAAAAAGTTAAATTGTAAATCGTGTAAATTGGCTAAGTCTAGGAGAGTATCATATAAACCCACCGGTAGGATAAGGTCCACTAAACCATTGCAATTGTTACACATGGATGTGTGTGGTCCCTTACCCACAGCCTCATATGGTGGGAACAAGTATGTCTTAACTATAACAGATGATTATAGTAGAAAAGTTTTTGTTTACCTCATGAAACAGAAGTCAGAAGTATTTTCACATTTTAAAGAGTTTCAGGCCAGAGAAGAAAGGCAGTTAGGTACTAAAATTCTATGTATCCGGACGGATAATGGGATGGAATTCTGCCATGATAAGTTCAAAAATTACCTGAAGGATATCGGTATTAAGGCTGAGAGGACTAACACATATACCCCACAGCAAAATGGAGTATCAGAGGGATTCAACTTAACCGCATTTGACTGTGTTAGAGCCATGTTGAACGACAGCAAATTACATGACAGATTCTGGGCGGAAGCAATATTGTGTTTTGCATACACTAAAAATCGAATATGTCACAAATTTAAGACTAAAACACCACATGAACTCTACAGTGGTAGAAAACCTTCAGTCAAACATCTTAGAACCTTTGGTTGTAGAGCATATGTAGGCAAACCCAGTCAGCTCAGAAAGAAGTTAGACATGAAAGCTACAGAAGGGGTGATGGTAGGCTATGCTACTAAAACTAAGGGCTATAGGATATTTTTGTCAGGAGAGAAACGAACAATTGAGACCTGCAATGTGAGGTTTGATGAGGGTGATGTAGTGGAAGGCATCCTGGACCCAATTTGTCCCAGAAATATCTCCTTAGGGATATCAAGAGATAACCTTTCAGAATACTCCGACGGGGAATATCCGAGAGAGCAGTCTGATGGGGGGGCAGGAGAGAGTGAAGACACTGGTGACGATCCGTCTGAATCCAGTGAGGAAACGGACTCTCCTGCTGACTCCAGTATGACTCCTTGCTCGGATATTGCTTGGCAGCGAAAGACGGTTCCAAGACCCGATGGGAGTAGAACCGATGTGTATTATTACGCTCAAGGAGATAATAAAAGGCTGAGGTCGCACAATGATGTTAAGAAATATTGTGATAAGAGGAATATACAATTTGATCAGCAACTGTTTAATTTTCGGGAAAATAAAGGTCTTAAAAGGGTCAGAGGCAGACCAGAAGCAAGCAATATTGAAATAAATATACCAAAAGGGTACAACGCTGCTATTAAATCTTCCCAGTCCGAAAAATGGTGTAAAGCTATGGATGAAGAAATGGCCGTAATGCAAGAGAGGGGTGTCTGGGAACTAGTTCCTGCATCCACCTCACAAAAGCATATAGGCAATAGATGGGTCTACACTATTAAGAAAGACGAGAATGGGAAAATCAAGAGGTTTAAAGCTCGTTTGGTAGCCCAGGGGTATGGTCAGAAAAAGGGAGAATCATACGATGAAGTTTTTAGCCCTGTTGTTAACTTCAACTTAATTAGAGCATTCTTCTCAATTTTCGTATGCATGCTTGGCTGGATGCATTTCCAATTAGATATCAAATCTGCCTATCTCTATGCTAAATTGAGTCAAAAGGTATATATGAAACAGCCTCAAGGTTATGTCAATCAGGAACAGCCTGATTATGTTTGTTTGTTGAAGAAAGCCATTTACGGTCTTCATCAAAGTGGAAGAGAATGGTTTAATGAACTTGACACCAAATTAAAAGAATTAAATTTTTTAAAACTTCAATGGTGTAATTGTGCATATATTTACAATAGCAAAGTTCTTATGCTAGTCTATGTGGATGACATAATTCTCTTCTCAAAGTATCAAAGGGACATAGACCACATTGTTTCATTATTTAGCATAGAATTTGATATCAAGGTATTAGGAAAAATTAGAAAACTTTTAGGCGTGGAATTTAAAGAGTGTGACAATAAATTTTTTATACATCAAAGTCAGTATATAGATAAAGTATGTCAAATGTTTCAACAGTATAAATATCCAGTTACTTCACTTCCCATTTCTAAAGGGAATATTCTAAGTAAAATAGATTGTCCAAAGACAAGTGAAGAAATAAAGCAAATGCAAAGTTTTCCTTACAGGAGCTTAATTGGGTGTTTGGCTTTTATATCTAGTAGGACTAGACCTGATATTTGTTACGCCATCAATATATTATCTCAATTTCAAGAAAACCCTGGAATTAAGCATTGGGATGCATTGTTAAGACTTTTAGGATATGTTGAAAAGACTAAAAACTATATGTTGAATTTATCTAACATTCAGGAGTTAAAATTGAATTGTTATTCAGATTCTGACTTTGCTGCAAACCGAGATGACCGTGTTTCACTTGGAGGCATGATACTCTTTATTGACAATGTACCTATTTCTTGGCGTACCTTTAAACATAAGTGTGTCAGCTTATCAACCATGGAAGCTGAATACGTATCACTAACTGAAGCCGCTAAGGAAATGGTATGAGTACAAAACATAATAGAAGAATGTCATTTACTTGGGTTAAACTTTAATAAAAGTAACAGTGTTATTTTTAGCGACAACCAAGCAGCCATTAATTTTTCTAACTCTCCAATTGAAAACAACAGAACTAAGCATATTGATGTTAGATATCATTTCCTAAGAAATTTAATAGTCAATGAATCTTTTAATGTTAAATTTGTAAATAGTAAAGATAACTTAGCAGATCACTTTACTAAACCAATGACTAAGGAAATAATACTTAAATTTTGTAATAAAATTTTTAAAAACTAAATCAAAACTTTTTGAGATTAAATGTTTAGTCTAAAGAAAATTTTAAATACTAAATTGAATTTACAACTTGGGAATTTTTTTTAAAGATGTCATATATATACATTATTGTTTATCTTAAACCTCATTGATATAAGATAGTATATCTTGAGTATAATTTTTTGTGATATTGAATCTTTTTCACTTTACACCTTTGTATATACATCCATTTTCCATGACCCGCATGATGCTAAATAATAGCTTATGTGTATAAAATTTTGTATTTTTCAACTTGGTAAAAAGTATGTGTTGAAAGTTTTGATAAAGGAATTTTATTATCTAATTACTTGCATCATGTATTTTTAAATATTTGGTATATCAATGCAGTCTAATAGTATTAATTATGTATACTTATATTGTGTTAATAGACTAAATTTTTTAAGCTTTTTGAATTATAGTGTTTATACTCAAATTTAAAGTAAACTTAAATTCTATGCTTATACAAAATCTTAATCTTTTAAAGTTGACTTGTTTAATATGATAATGTGCTTATACTTAAATTTTGGATACTTATAATTAAATTTAAACTAAAATTTCAATTTTTGAATGCTAATACTTGTTAAGCATTGAAGTTGTGTTGTATATAAATTTCTACTTGATGTGAAATGTTGTTGTTACAATATTGTCGACAATACTTAACTATTTTTCAGATGCTATAAGTACTTATACATTTTTATTTTAAATTTAATAATGATATAATACTTTAAATTTTTTCCTTCATTATATGTTTGATAGGATACTGGGGGCCTTGGTGTTTATTGATATACCTTGGTTTCTCAGAGTAAGTTTTCTTTTGCATATGCATTGAGACTTAAGGATTTGCATGAGGGGGCCGATTGTTGGAAATAATCAATACATCGCGATTCATATTCCCGTGAACGGGCGTTTATGCAAATTTAATATGAACGACTCTTCCCGTTCACCGGCGTGAACCGTGACGTTTTTCAACATGAGGTTTCATGCAAATCAGTTCTCAATGCGTACGCATCTGATTTGCATATCCGGGGGCGTTTCCGGAACTGTCCATTCTCGGATATATAGGGCAGAGGTTTCTTGAAGCAAATGAGAAGGTCGAAAGGTTCGATCGAGATCAGACGTCTGAAGAAGTCAGACGAGATAGACACTGATGGTCTGATGCAGGCAGACAGAAATGTTTTTGACTGAAGTACTGCGGAATATCGTTTGACGACGGTGAATAGTCGAAACGGATGCAGATGTGGTCAGTTTGGACCAGCATGTATTGAATAATATGCATGTATAAATTTACTTACAAACGTTCGGAAGCCGCTTTAAATATTTTCCTGATGTTTTATCCTTTGGTTTCCCTTTGCCAAGTGATGGTGGCTGAAATACACGCAAGTGATAGAGGTAGTATAGTAACTTACTACCAAATGCTTCAAGGAATCTCTGTCTAGTCATTTACAACTAAAAATCTTTTGTACATAGTATATTTTTGATGTTTTACGGCATGGAAAATTACCAGGTACGTGTAATATGCCGAGTTGTGTTTTTCACCAAATAAAGTGAACGAAGTTTTTCTTTAAAACTGGACTTGTGTACTTTCATGACCCAGCCAACACTTATTGACTCTGACAGTGCGTGCTTTGCTATCTTCAAAACTTAAATACAGCTGAACTGTTGGAAAATTTAAAATTTGAAGAAGCAAGATGAACAGCAAAGTACGCACTGGCATAGAGTCAGTAAGTGTTGGCTGGGTCATAAAAGTATGCAGATCCAGTTTCAAAGAAAAACATCGTTCACTTTATTTCGTGAGAAACATAACTAGGCAAGTTACACATTCCAGGTTTCCAAGCCACAAAACATCAAAAAATACCATGTACAAAAAGTTTGTGTTGGAAACATGGTTCTGTTTTCGGCGCGATTCTCCTTATCGCGGGAACGTGTTTACATTTTTTAGAATGGTTTTACCGTTCTCGTGAACGACTCGTGACGAGAACAGAACATGCCATTCATGCAAATCGCCTTCTCGCCGCGCGCGCATCCTGTTTTGCATATAGTGAGGGCGCTGCCGTCAACGGTTGTGTTCTGGAGCGTACCCATCACGGTGTATATATGATAGGACACATTCTCAGTTATTCAGACCTTAAGACCTTGTAGACTTTAAGATTGATCAGACGGTGATCGACGGAAAAGGAAGACGCTTTAGTCAGACCTTATGCAGACCTTGATCAGACGGAGAGTAGTCTAACTTGTAATGCCATGACGTGTGACCTGATGATGGTGGCTTCATTAACGTGCACGGCATTTGTGGTAAAGTAGCTGTTTTTCTACTTACCGATATTATAGTAACTGAGAGTGTGTGCCTAGTCATAAACTGTTTACAAACCTTTTTCATGAGCTTGCTAGCTCATTGTATATAGTTTTGCTTTGCAACGACTGTTACAGTGATTTTGTAACCTTATATTGTGCAATGGATCTCACAAGAATAAAATTGTGTTTGTGTTTGACGAACTTGCTTTCTTGAGAAAACACTTCACTACTGCGTATCATCTTCTACTAAAATTTCTACCAGCACTTCAGATATGGATATGGCCAAACACTGCTAAATCTGCTAAATGACTTTCTAGTCGCCAACTAATACTTGGTTACGGGCCCCAGTATGTCAAGGCCATAACTTTCATCATTATAAAGCAGCAGTGAAGCGTTGAGAATTCCATCAACGGGGGGCCGCGACCGGCGCCATTTGCATCAAGCAGAAAGGTAAACAAAGCACTCTAGTCACAGTTAAAGACTATGGAGGTGAGCAACGGCATAGAAGCGTTAAACAGGGACAATTACGTCACCTGGCATAATGAAATTTCTTTTAACCTAAAAGGAGAAGGATGCTACGGCCATGTCAACCGTACTGCACTGCCAGTCGACGAGTCTACGTCACGACGCGAGCGAGAGGAGTACATGCGCAGCAGCGACCGCGCACTTTCCATCCTATTTCGAAACATATCGGCGGAATACAGAGAACTGCTCGACAGCCCGGCGGATGCGTGGGAGAAGTTGGAGGCGCATTTTGAGGCCCCAACGTGCGCTAATCTACTTCATCTGTTGGACGAGTTTTTCAGTCTCCGCCCGGAAATCGAGGAACCGATAGACATTTTTTGCACAAGGATAAGGAAAGCTGTCACCAAGCTGAAAAACGTGAACCATCCCGTGGAGGACGTATACGTAGCGTTCCAAGCCATCCGGTATTTGCCAGATTCTTTCCAGAGTATCATCCAAGTCATCTACTGCTGGAGTGATAAAGAATTTAAGCTAGATAAAATTCAGAAGGAATTATCCCTGGAGGAAGGAAGGATTAGGCAGTTGAAGAGGGATCATGACAATAACAATGTAAGTTCCAATTCATCTGTATATTTTTCTAATGTTAACGCTAAAAGCAAAAATGTCACCAAAGTTAAAAAGTCTATTAAGGTCATAGGACCATGCTTTATGTGTAATAAAACTGGTCATGTAAAAGCACAATGCCCAAAGTTGAAAAAGTTGACTAGCTCTAATATTACTGAAGTATTTTCAAATATTAATGTTGAAGCTAATATTGTTGATGATCCTGACAATAGGCTCAGCTGGGTGATTGACACCGCTGCTACGCGACACTTTTGTAATGATATTAAAATGTTTTCTAAATTTGATGAATGTAAGATTACATCTATGTCGCTAGCAGTGGGTGATATGGAAAGCCCAGTTGAGGCTATTGGAACGGTGAATATGTATGTTAAATTTAAAGATCATACAAATAATATTGTGTTGAATAATGTTATGTATTCACCAAAATTACGGCGTAACTTGTTGGCCGCATCTGTATTAGAAGAGCAGGGCTATTCTTTTAGTGCAGCCAAAGGTGTTCTATGGTTTAAGACTCCTGAGGGAGAAAATTTCTTTTACGCTAAACGTAAAGAAGGGCTTTATTTCTTAAAACCGCAGTACTCAACTAAAAGTTTAAATAGTAGAGTTGAGGGCCGTAAAGGAGATCAGGATAGGGACAAAAATTCTAAACAGGTTAGAAAATCCCCTGCAACAAATAGTCAAAGTCAAAGCAAAATTAGGCCTAACTTGAATAAAAGGAAAAACAAATCTGATTTAAAATCAAAGTCAAATAAAATTAGTGGTTCAACAGTTGAAATTCTGAATAAAACTGAATTATGGCATAGAAGATATGGCAATATTAACTCAGACTACTTGCACCAAACAAGTAAAGTTTCCGCGGCAAACGGACTCCCAAAATTAAAATATGCAAAAGTAAATTGCATTCATTGCAAACTTGCAAAATCTAAGAGAGTTTCGTACAAACCAATAGGCAGGATTAGATCTACAGAACCTTTGCAATTACTGCACATGGACGTTTGTGGTCCAATGCCTGTTGCTTCATTGGGGAAACAAATATTTTTTGACTATTACAGATGATTTTAGCCGCAAGGTGTTTGTTTTCATTTTAAAACAAAAATCAGATGTGTTTAAAGTTTTTCAGGATTTTCAAGCTTGTCAGGAGAGACAATTAGGCAAAAAGATTTTGTGCATCCGTACTGATAACGGCATGGAATTTTGTCACGGTCAATTTAAAGCTTTTTTGAAAAAGTTAGGGATTAAGCATGAACGATCTAACACATATACACCCGAACAAAACGGGGTATCTGAAAGATTCAACCTGACAGCGTTAGATTGTGTCAAGGCAATGCTTAATCAAAGTAAAGTTGGTGACAAAATGTGGGCGGAGGCAATCCTATGTTTTACTTATACAAAGAACAGGATTTGCCATAAATTTAAAGTTAAAACTCCACACGAATTGTATTATGGGAAGAAGCCTGCTGTATCCCATCTCAGAATTTTTGGATGTAAGGCTTATATGCTGGTATAGCAAAACAGCTTAGGAAGAAGCTAGACCTAAGAGCTCAACTGGGAGTTATGGTAGGATATGCGGAAAATACCAGGGGCTATAGAATTCTTCTTGTGAAAGAAAGAAAAGTAATAGAAATAAGCAATGTCCGTTTTGAGGAGATGGAAGCAGCGGAAGGCGTCTTGGACCCTATTCGACCTAGAAACTTCACCCAAAGGAAATCGGGATTTACTCGATCATCAGATTCAGGATCGGGATGTTTGGATAGTGAGTCGGAGGAAGAAGCAGGTGAGAGCCATGACACTAGTCATACTAGTGAGGAAGAGGACTCTCCTGCTGATTCCGGTCTGACCCCCTGTTCAAACATCGATTGGGAAAGGAAAGTCATACCCAGGCCTGATGGAACTCGAACTGATGTTTACTACTCAGTGAAGGGTGATAAACAAAGACTGAGAAGTCATAATGATGTTAAAAAATTCTGTGCTAAGGCTAACATACATTATGACCAAAATTTGTTTAACTTCAGAGAAAAGAAAGATATCAAATCCAGGCCAGAGGCAAGCAACATAGAAATAATAGGTGATAGTGTTCATGCAGTTTCTTTACTAAAGGAAGAATTTGATATCAAAACTCTAGGGAAGGTCCAAAAACTGTTAGGTGTGGAATTTACTGAAATCAATAACAAAAATTCTTATACATCAAAGGCAGTACACTGATAAGATTTGCCAAATGTTTAGGCATTAAAATTTTGTAATCAAATTTTCAAAAACAAAAATGATTAAATTTGTAACTTCTAAATTTTTCTTTCTTGTACAAATATGGTTAGGATATCGTATAATTTACTCCTCCCTCTGTGATGCAGATACTTGTATCTAGAGTATATATATGTGTATTGTTTACAATGAACTTTTTAAAATTCTTCACATTACACTGAATGTATATATATATCCATGTTTTCAATTCCCGCATAAGACAATTATGCTTATGTGTATTACTTTGTGTGTTTACTCCTTGTTATCATACATTTTGCTATGATTCATTGATGACAAACCACTTATTCAAATTTATATATGAATACAATACAGAAAGAAAAAAAATCTTTCATTATCTATGTCACTGCTATTAGTATTAATTGTGTATACTGGTCTTGGACAGAGATAATGAACAGCTATAATTGAGTTTGATATTTATAGTAAAATTTTTTAATCTTAAATGTTAAATTTAATAATTATACATTAAATTTTCTACATAATTGAATTTAATATTTATAGTGAAATTTTTAATCTTAAATGTTAAATTTAATAATTATACATAAAATTTTCTACATACTTGAATTTGATATTTATAGTGAAATTTTTAATCTTAAATGTTAAATTTAATAATTATACATAAAAATTTTCTACATAATTGAGTTTGATATTTATAGTGAAATTTTTAATCTTTAATGTTAAATTTAAATGGTTATACTTAAATTTCTTGAAAACTTAAATTTTTGATTGACTTAAATTAAAATTTTGGAACTTAGTGTTTCAATGATATCTAAAATTTTCTTTCAATGATAAAATTTTTTTTTTGCTCAACATGAAAGTGATGTATATACTTTATGTTTTTGCTGGATACTAAAGAACTTGACATTTTTGCTGTTATGTTTTTTTAGAGTAACTTCATTGATTGGTAGCACGTGCGCCGAGATTTGAGGTTTTGCATGAGGGGGCCGATTGTTGGAAACATGGATCTGTTTTCGTCGCGATTCTCGTTATCGCGGGAACGTGTTTACATTTTTTAGAATGGTTTTACCGTTCTCGTGAACGACTCGTGACGAGAACAGAACATGCCATTCATGCAAATCGCCTTCTCGCCGCGCGCGCATCCTGTTTTGCATATAGTGAGGGCGCTGCCGTCAACGGTTGTGTTCCGGAGCGTACCCATCACGGTGTATATACATGATAGGACACATTCTCAGTTATTCAGACCTTAAGACCTTGTAGACCTTAAGATCGATCAGACGGTGATCGACGGAGAAGGAAGACGCTTTAGTCAGACCTTATGCAGACCTTGATCAGACGGAGAGTAGTCTAACTTGTAATGCCATGACGTATGACCTGATGATGGTGGCTTCATTAACGTGCACGGCATTTGTGGTAAAGTAGCTGTTTTTCTACTTACCGATGTTATAGTAACTGAGAGTGTGTGCCTAGTCATAAACTGTTTACAAACCTTTTTCATGAGCTTGCTAGCTCATTGTATATAGTTTTGCTTTGCAACGAATGTTACAGTGATTTTGTAACCTTATATTGTGCAATGGATCTCACCAGAATAAAATTGTGTTTGTGATTGACGAACTTGCTTTTTTGAGAAAACACTTCACTACTGCGTATCATCTTCTACTAAAATTTCTACCAGCACTTCAGATATGGATATGGCCAAACACTGCTAAATCTGCTAAATGACTTTCTAGCCGCCAGCTAATAGTTTGCAGTTGTAAATAACCAGACAGAAATTCCTTGAAGAATGGATAGTAAGTAACTATACTACCTCTATCACTTGCGTGTATTTGCAGCCACCATTGAAGGTATCACACTTGGCAAAGGAAAACCAAAGGATAAGACATCAGAAGAATATTTAACGTAATTTCCAGACACATGTAAGTAAATTTAATGTTCAATACATACTGGTCTAAACTGACCATCTCTGCGTCCGTCTCGACTAAAAACCGTTGTCAAACGATATCCCGCAGTGCTTCTGTCTAAAGCATTTCTGTCTGCTTGCATCAGACCATCAGTGTCTATGTCTTACAAAGCCTTCTCCACTCCGTTCTGGATCAGACTGTGTGGGAATTCTCTCTGATGATGATTTTTGCTTCAAGAAATCTCTGCCTTATATATCCGAGAATGGACTGTTCTGGAAACGCCCCCGGATATGCAAATCAGATGCGTACGCATTGAGAACTGATTTGCATGAAACCTCATGTTGAAAAAAGTCACGGTTCACGCCGGTGAACGGGAAGAGTCGTTCATATTAAATTTGCATAAATGCCCGTTCACGGGAACGTGAATCGCGATGTATTGATTTTTTCCAACAATCGGCCCCCTCATGCAAATCCTTAAGTCTCAATGCATATGCAAAAGGAAACTTACTACGAGAAACCAAAGTATATCAATAAACACCAAGGCCCCCAGTATTCTATCAAACATATAATGAAGGAATAAATTTATAGTATTATATCATTACTATAGTATTATATCATTACTAAATTTAAAATAAAAAATGCATAAGTACATATAGCATCTGAAAAACAGTTAAGTATTGTCGACAATATTGTAACAACAACATTTCACATCAAGTAGAAATTTATATACAACACAACTTCAATGCTTAAGTATTAGCATTCAAAAATTTAAATTTTAGTTTAAGTTTAATTATAAGTATCCAAAATTTAAGTATAAGCATATTATCATATTTAACAAGTCAACTTTAAAAGATTAAGATTTTGTATAAGCATAGAATTTAAGCTTACTTTAAATTTGAGTATAAACACTAATTCAAAAAGCTTAAAAAATTTAGTCTATTAATACAATACAAGTATACATAATTAATACTATTAGACTGCATTGATATACCAAATATTTAAAAATATATGATGCAAGTAATCAGATAATAAAAAATCCTTTATCAAAACTTTCAACCCATACTTTTTACTAAGTTGAAAACTACAAAATTTTATACATGTAAGCTACTATTTAGCATTATGCGGGTAATGGAAAATGGATGTATATACAAAGGTGTAAAGTGAAAAGATTCAATATCACAAAAATTTATACTCAAGATATACTATCTTATATCAATGAGGTTTAAGATAAACAATAATGTATATATATGACATCTTTAAAAATTTCCAAGTTGTAAATTCAATTTAGTATTTAAAATTTTTCTTTAGACTAAACATTTAATCTCAAAAAGTTTGATTTAGTTTTTTCAAAAAAAAATTTATTACAAAATTTAAGTATTATTTCCTTAGTCATTGGTTTAGTAAAGTGATCTGCTAAGTTATCTTTACTATTTACAAATTTAACATTAAATGATTCATTGACTATTAAATTTCTTAGGAAATGATATCTAATATCAATATGCTTAGTTCTATTGTTTTCAATTGGAGAGTTAGAAAAATTAATGGCTGCTTGGTTGTCGCTAAAAATAACACTGTTACTTTTATTAAAGTTTAACCCAAGTAAATGACATTCTTCAATTATGTTTTGTACCCATACCATTTCCTTAGCGGCTTCAGTTAGTGATACATATTCAGCTTCCATGGTTGATAAGCTGACACACTTATGTTTAAAGGTACGCCAAGAAATAGGTACATTGTCAATAAAGAGTATCATGCCTCCAAGTGAAACACGGTCATCTCTGTTTGCAGCAAAGTCAGAATCTGAGTAACAATTTAATTTGAACTCCTGAATGTTAGATAAATTCAAAATATAATTTTTAGTCTTTTCAACATATCCTAAAAGTCTTAACAATGCATCCCAATGCTTAATTCCAGGGTTTTCTTGAAATTCAGATAATATATTGATGGCGTAACAAATATCAGGTCTAGTTCTACTAGATATAAAAGCCAAACACCCAATTAAGCTCCTGTAAGGAAAACTTTGCATTTGCTTTATTTCTTCACTTGTCTTTGGACAATCTATTTTACTTAGAATATTCCCTTTAGAAATGGGAAGTGAAGTAACTGGATATTTATATTGTTGAAACATTTGACATACTTTATCTATATACTGACTTTGATGTATAAAAAATTTATTGTTACACTCTTTAAATTCCATGCCTAAAAGTTTTCTAATTTTTCCTAATACCTTGATATCAAATTCTATGCTAAGTAATGAAACAATGTGGTCTATGTCCCTTTGATACTTTGAGAAGAGAATTATGTCATCCACATAAACTAGCATAAGAACTTTGCTATTGTAAATATAGGCACAATTACACCATTGAAGTTTTAAAAAATTTAATTCTTTTAATTTGGTGTTAAGGTCATTAAACCATTCTCTTCCACTTTGATGAAGACCATAAATGGCTTTCTTCAACAAACAAACATAATCAGGCTGTTCCTGATTGACATAACCTTGAGGCTGTTTCATATATACCTTTTGACTCAATTTAGCATAGAGATAGGCAGATTTGATATCTAACTGGAAATGCATCCAGCCAAGCATGCATACGAAAATTGAGAAGAATGCTCTAATTAAGTTGAAGTTAACAACAGGGCTAAAAACTTCATCGTATGATTCTCCCTTTTTCTGACCATACCCCTGGGCTACCAAACGAGCTTTAAATCTCTTGATTTTCCCGTTCTCGTCTTTCTTAATAGTGTAGACCCATCTATTGCCGATATGCTTTTGTGAGGTGGATGCAGGAACTAGTTCCCAGACACCCCTCTCTTGCATTATGGCCATTTCTTCATCCATAGCTTTACACCATTTTTCGGACTGGGAGGATTTAATAGCAGCGTTGTACCCTTTTGGTATATTTATTTCAATATTGCTTGCTTCTGTTCTGCCTTTGACCCTTTTAAGACCTTTATTTTCCCGAAAATTAAACAGTTGCTGATCAAATTGCATATTTCTTTTATCACAATATTTCTTAACATCATTGTGCGACCTCAGCCTTTTATTATCTCCTTGAGCGTAATAAAACGCATCGGTTCTACTCCCATCGGGTCTTGGAACCGTCTTTCGCTGCCAAGCAATATCAGAGCAAGGAGTCAAACTGGAGTCAACAGGAGAGTCCGTTTCCTCACTGGATTCAGACGGATTGTCACCAGTGTCTTCACTCTCTCCTGCACCCCCATCAGACTGCCCTCTCGGATATTCCCCGTCGGAGTATTCTGAAAGGTTATATCTTGATAACCCTAAGGAGATATTTCTGGGATAAATTGGGTCCAGGATGCCTTCCACTACATCACCCTCATCAAACCTCACATTGCAGGTCTCAATTGTTCGTTTTTCTCCCGACAAAAATATCCTATAGCCTTTAGTTTTAGTAGCATAGCCTACCATCACCCCTTCTGTAGCTTTCATGTCTAACTTCTTTCTGAGCTGACTGGGTTTGCCTACATATGCTCTACAACCAAAGGTTCTAAGATGTTTGACTGAAGGTTTTCTACCACTGTAGAGTTCATGTGGTGTTTTAGTCTTAAATTTGTGACATATTCGATTTTTAGTGTATGCAAAACACAATATTGCTTCCGCCCAGAATCTGTCATGCATTTTGCTCTCGTTCAACAACAACAACAACAGTCAAATGCGGTTAAGTTAAATCGCTCCGATACTCCATTTTGCTGTGGGGTATATGTGTTAGTCCTTTCAGCCTTAATACCAATATCCCTCAGGTAATTTTTGAACTTATCATGGCAGAATCCCATTCCATTATCCGTCCGGATACATAGAATTTTAGTACCTAATTGCCTTTCCTCTCTGGCCTGAAACTCTTTAAAATGTGAAAACACTTCTGACTTCTGTTTCATAAGGTAAACAAAAACTTTTCTACTATAATCATCCGTTAAGATATACTTATTTCCACCGTATGAGGCTGTGGGTAAGGGACCACACACATCCATGTGTAACAATTGCAATGGTTTAGTGGACCTTATCCTACCGGTGGGTTTATACGATACTCTCCTAGACTTAGCCAATTTACAAGATTTACAAGTTAACTTTTTGTATTTAAGCCTAGTAAGTCTGTTTACAGCAGAAACGTTGCTGGTTTGGAGGAGATATTCAGCGTTTATGTGGCAATATCGTTTGTGCCAAAGATAATTTGTACTGCTAAGTTCAGTTACTGAACTGCTACGTTTAGATATTAAAGTATCCACATTTTTATTCTGCTTAGTTTTTGTTTTGTCAGTTTCAAATTTAGTTTCTTTAAAATTAGGTGCTATTTTTACTTTATCTATTTTTCTGGAAGCACTAGGATCCTGGGTACTATACTTAGGTTTTAAGGAATACAACCCATCCTTTCTTTTTGCATAAAAGAATCAGAACCCTTTGGGTGTAAAAAACCATAGCACCCCATTAGCTCCTTGAAAAGTAAAATTTTGTTCCTCAAGAACAGATGCAGCTAATAAATTTCTCCTAAGTTTAGGAGAATACATAACATTTTCCAATTTGATAATACTATGTTTATCCTTAAATTGGACATACATTTCCACCGTCCCGATAGCCTCAACTGGACTTTTAACATCTCCCACTGCTAGCGACATTGAAGTGCCTTTGCACTCATTAAATTTGGAAAATAACTTAATGTTATTACAGAAATTTCGCGTAGCAGCAGTGTCTACTACCCAGTTGAGTCTATCGTTAGGATCGATTACAGTATTAGCTTCAATATGTGGAGATCCAAGAAATTCCACAATACTAGATCCATTGTTTTTAGGGCAATTAGCTTTAGTATGACCTAGTTTGTTACATTTAAAACATTTAATTTTACTTTTAGAAATATTTACATTATGACGAAGTATTTACATTAGACACATTTTGAGATTTAAATTTAGACACTTTTACTCTATTTACACATTTCTTAGAAGTAAGATATGCAGAATTTAGACTCACAGTTTTAGAAAAGTCACTTGCTTGTTGACGAAGCCGGCTCTCTTCAGCTGATAGCTCTGCTTGTATTTTGCTGAGCTTGAAGTCAGAGTCACTCCATCGATAAATTAATTGAACTATGCCCCGGTATTCTTCCGGAAGGTATCTGATAGCTTGGAATGAAACATATAGGTCCTCAATGGGGTGATTCGCGTCTTTAAGCCTCGTCACGTCCTTCCGCAGTCTTGAGCAAAATATGTCAACAGGCTCGTCTGGCTCCGGCCGGATGTCGAAGAACTCATCTAGTAGGCGCATGAGATTAGCTCTGGAAGGCGCTTGAAAATGTTCTTTCAAAGTATTCCATACCTGACTAGGTTTGTCAGTGACGTTTATCAACTCCTTGTATTCCGAGGATAAGCTTTGGTAGATGATAGCAAGCGCTCGGTCTTTCCGTCGATAAAAATCATCGTAGTCTCGGCGACTTGCGTCTTCTTCTATAGGCTTAACAGATCCGTCTACGTGTCCGAAACATCCTTCTCCCTTGAGGACGAATGAGATGTCTATACACCAGGTGACGTAGATGTCTCGCGTCAGCAACTCCGTTCTACTTGCCTCCATGGCCACTCGTAGATTTGAAGAAGCAGAAGTAAAAGTCTTTTGTACACTGTTTACGTTTCGTTTTTGTTATTCACACATACTTCAAAATGGTGCCAGGCGCGGCCCCCATCTGAACACTGGAACAATGATTCTTTAAAATACTTGCACTTATGATTCTATTGGGCGTTAAACTGGCCCATAACCTTTTCTTGTTGGAAAATTTAAAATATGAAGAAGCAAAGTACGCACTGGCATAGAGTCAATAAGTGTTGGCTGGGTCATAAAAGTATGCAGATCCAGTTTCAAAGAAAAACGTCGTTCACTTTATTTCGTGAGAAACATAACTAGGCAAGTTACACATTCCAGGTTTCCATGTCAGAAAACATCAAAAGAATACTATGTACAAAAAGTTTGCAGTTGTAAATAACCAGACAGAAATTCCTTGAAGCATGGGTAGTAAGTAACTATACTACCTCTATCACTTGCGTGTATTTGCAGCCACCATTGAAGGTATCACACTTGGCAAAAGGAAAACCAAAGGATAAGACATCTCTGCGTCCGTCTCGACTAAAAACCGTCGTCAAACGATATCCTGCAGTGCTTCTGTCTAAAGCATTTCTGTCTGCCTGCATCAGACCATCAGTGTCTATGTCTTACAAAGCCTTCTCCGCTCCGTTCTGGATCAGACTGGGTCGAAAGCCCAGACCACTCGGCTCGTCCAAGGACTTAGAGCAGCAAGATGAGTGGCCGGTGGATCAGACTGGGTGTCTCTCTCACTGTTTCAAGAAATCTCTGCCTTATATATCCGAGAATGGACTGTTCTGGAAACGCCCCCGGATATGCAAATCAGATGCGTACGCATTGAGAACTGATTTGCATGAAACCTCATGTTGAAAAACGTCACGGTTCACAACGGTGAACGGAAAGAGTCGTTCATATTAAATTCGCATAAACGCCCATTCATGGGAACGTGAATCACGATGTATTGATTTCTTCCAACAAACTGCACCGTTAGACATAACTTGCGCGAGTAACGAAGGCGAGCGATTGACATTTATTCCATGAAATGCACCACTAGCCACGATTTATGCGTGTAGCTGAAGTGTGCGATAGACAGCTACTTCATGAACTGAACCATTAGTCATGACTTGAGCGTGTAACGGAGACGTGCGATCGACAGCTACTTCATGAACTACATCGTTAGCCGTAACTTGTGCGCGTAGCTGAGGTACAAGATCAACACGTCATAAACTGCACACTTAGCCGTGACTTGCGCACGTAACATAAGTGTGCGATCGACAGTTACTGCAAGACAGGTATTGCAAATTTAAAAACTTTTTTAAAAACAATAGGGCTGGTTGCCGAAGGCAGTAATTAAATAATATGAGGGAAATAAGTTATCCTATATTTCATCAAAGCTACTGCAACGCGTTAATCTAGACACAGCTATTTCCCTTCAATAATCCTCTGTTTTGATAGAATCAACAAAAACACACGCACAAGTTCCTGCAGCTCAAAAAAACTCTAGTCCTGAAAACTATATTTTTAAATATTGGTTTTTGAACAAAAATTCTTACAAAGTTCAAATCTTTGGTACTTTTCATCCCAGATGCATACTAAACATGGAATAATTTGACAAAATTTTAAGTTTAAAAAGAAATGAAAATTGTTTAAAAGTTTTATCTGTTGGAAGCGGGAATGTGTTTATTTAACACTAGCCGCCTTTGGCGACCAGCCTGTTCGCTACCCTTGAAAATTCTGACCGTGGCAAACTCGTTGGCGCGACCTACCAGAAAGGTGTAAGGTAACTGCTTGGAAGGCCAGGAAGTGCCACACAATTTAGACCGGAACCCAATGGGGGAGGCATCCAAAGAGACCGTACCCTCCTTCCCCTACCACAAACCTCTCGGAAGGACTTGCAGTCCCACACGTTTAACGTGATCGTACTCCGCGTGAACACGGCTGCAGTTTTGGCAATGGCGGGAATCGAACCCGGGCCTACCGAGTGAAATTCCCGCGCGCTGACCACTGGGCTACCGTGCCATCAGCGACAATCTCCATAACTTTATTTTTATTCGGCAATTTTGGGAATCGAACCCGGGCCTACCAAGTGCAAATCCCGCGCACTAACCACTGGGGTACTTCACCCTCCGCGATATTCTTCATAACTTATTTTTTATTCACCCAATTTAGACCGGAACCAAGTGGGAGAAGCATCCACAGGAACCGTACCCTTCTTCCCCTACCACCAACCTCTCGGAAGGACTTACAGACCCACATGTTTAACGTGATCGTACTCCGCGTAAACACGGCGGCAATTTTGGGAATCGAACCCGGGCCTACCGAGTGCAATTTCCGCGCGCTAACCATTGGGCTACTTTGCCCTACGTGACAATCTCCATAACTTTCTTTTTATTCATCCAATTTAGACCGTACCCTCCTTCCCCTACCACCAACTTCTCGGAAGGACTCACGGACCCACATGTTTAACGTGCTCGTACTCCGCGTAAACACGGCGGCAATTTTGGGAATCGAGCCCGGGCCTGGTAACTGGTTGGACGGCCAGGATGTGCCACCCAATTTAGACCGGAACCCAGTGGGGGAGGCATCCACAGGGAACGTACCCTCCTTCCCCTACCACCAACCTCTCGGAAAAACATACGGACCCATATGTTTAACGTGATCGTACTCCATGTCAGTGGCGGAAATCGAACCCGGGCCTACCGCGTGCAATTCCCGCGCGCTAACCACTGGGCTACTTCGCCCTCCGCGACAATCTCCATAACTTTCTTTTTATTCACCCAATTTAGACCGTACCGTCCTTCCCCTACCACCAACCTCTCGGAAGGACTCACGAACCCACATGTTTAACGTGATCGTACTCTGCGTGAACGTGGCGTAAGTTTTGGCAGTGGCGGGAATCGAACCCGGGCCTACTGAGTGAAATTCCCGCGCGCTAACCACTGGGCTGCCGCGCCCTCCGCGACAATCTCCATAACTTTCTACATATTCACCCAATTTAGACGGGAACCCAGTGGGGGAGGCATCCACAGGGGCCGTATCCTCCTTCCCCTACCACCAACCTCTCGGAAGGACTTACGGACCCACATATTTAACGTGATCGTATTCCACGTAAACACGGCGGCAGTTTTGGCAGTGGCGGGAATCGAACCCGGGCCTACCGCTAACTTCCCGCGCGCTAATTTGCAATTTAAAATGACCATATGCTTAATTCCATCATCCTCATTCCATTGTTTCATTGTTCCATCATTTAAAATATCCATAAAATTAAAATATCCATTTAAAATATCCAAAAGTTAAAATATACATTTAAAAAATGCAGATCATCCCATCATTTAAAATATAAATATAATAATTTATATAGAGCAAAGGCGCTCTATTCAGAACCGTGACGTCACCTCCACCTTGACGTCCCCACCCACCACCTTCCCTGCTTCAGCGGGGGAGAAACGAACGGAACGCCGAGAAATTTAAAATCATGACGTCTTTAAAATTGCGATCCTGAAGGCAATTTTCATTATTTCTGGACCAGATTAGACTTGTAAGAATGCCAGATTTCAGCTTTCTAAAAATGTAAATTATTAGTCGAAATTATGAGTACTTTTTACTATGCAAGAATTTAAAAACCAAAAATCGTTTTTTTGAGCCAAAAGTGACTTTTGTTTTAAAATCTTTAAAAAATATTAGAAATCGAAATGTCGTATTCCACGTAAACACGGCGGCAGTTTTGGCAGTGGCGGGAATCGAACCCGGGCCTCCTGATTGCAATTCCCGCGCGCTAACCACTGGGCTTCTTCACCCCCAGCGACTATCTCCATAACATTCTTTTTATTTACCCAATTTAGAACGGAACCCAGTGGGAGAGGCATCCACAGGGACCGTACCCTCCTTCCCCTACCACCAACCTCTCGGAAGGACTTCCGGACCCACATGTTTATCAAGATCGTACTCCGCGTGAACACGGCGGCAGTTTTGGAAGTGGCGGGAATCGAACCCGGGCCTACCGAGTGCAATTCCTGAGCGCTAACCACTGGGCTGCCTCGCCCTCCGCAACTTTCTTTATATTCACCCAATTTAGACGGGAACCCTGTGAGGGAGGCATCCACAGGGACCGTACCCTCCTTCCCCTACCACCAACCTCTCGGAAGGACTTCCGGACCCACATGTTTATCGTGATCGTACTCCGCGTGAACACGGCGGCAGTTTTGGAAGTGGCGGGAATCGAACCCGGGCCTACCGAGTGTAATTCCTGAGCGCTAACCACTGGGCTGCCTCGCCCTCCGCAACTTTCTTTATATTCACCCAATTTAGACGGGAACCCTGTGAGGGATGTTGGAAATAATCAATACATCACGATTCACGTTCCCGTGAACGGGCGTTTATGCAAATTTAATATGAACGACTCTTCCCGTTCACCGGCGTGAACCGTGACGTTTTTCAACATGAGGTTTCATGCAAATCAGTTCTCAATGCGTACGCATCTGATTTGCATATCCGGGGGCGTTTCCGGAACTGTCCATTCTCGGATATATAGGGCAGAGGTTTCTTGAAGCAAATGAGAAGGTCGAAAGAGGTCGATCGAGATCAGACGTCTGAAGAAGTCAGACGAGATAGACACTGATGGTCTGATGCAGGCAGACAGAAATGTTTTTGACTGAAGTACTGCGGAATATCGTTTGACGACGGTGAATAGTCGAAACGGATGCAGATGTGGTCAGTTTGGACGAGCATGTATTGAACGTTAAATTTACTTACAAACGTTCGGAAGCCGCTTTAAATATTTTCCTGATGTTTTATCCTTTGGTTTCCCTTTGCCAAGTGATAGTGGCTGAAATACACGCAAGTGATAGAGGTAGTATAGTAACTTACTACCAGATGCTTCAAGGAATCTCTGTCTAGTCATTAACTAAAAATCTTTTGTACATAGTATATTTTTGATGTTTTACGGCATGGAAAATTACCAGGTACGTGTAATATGCCGAGTTGTGTTTTTCACCAAATAAAGTGAACGAAGTTTTTCTTTAAAACTGGACTTGTGTACTTTCATGACCCAGCCAACACTTATTGACTCTGACAGTGCGTGCTTTGCTATCTTCAAATTTTAAATTTTCCAACAGAAACGGTTAAGGGGCCAGTTCAACGCCCAATAGAGTCATAACTGCAAGTATCTTTAAAGAAATCGTTCCAGTGTTCAGATGGGGGCCGCACCTGGCACCATTTTGAAGTTCGTGTGAACAACGAAACGCAACAGTGTAAACGTAAACAGTGTACAAGAACTTTTGCTTCTGCTTCTTCAAAACTACGAGTGACCATGGAGGCAAGTAGAACGGAGTTGCTGACGCGGGACAACTACGTCACCTGGCGTACCGACATCTCATTCGTCCTCAAGGGAGAAGGATGTTTCGGACACGTAGATGGAAGTGCTAAGCCTATCGAGGAAGATGCAAGTCGCCGCGACTACGGTGATTTTTATCGCCGGAAAGACCGAGCATTAGCCATCATTTATCAAAGTTTATCCTCGGAATACAAGGAGTTGATAAACGTCACCGACGAACCTAGTCAAGTATGGAATACCTTGAAAGAACATTTTCAAGCGCCTTCCCGAGCCAACCTGGTTAGATTACTAGATGAGTTCTTCGACGTTCGGCCGGAGCCAGACGAGCCTGTTGACATTTTTTGCTCAAGACTGCAGAAGGCCGTGACGAGGCTTAAAGACGCGAAACACCCCATTCAAGACCTATATGTAGCATTCCAGTCGATTCGGTACCTTCCGGAAGAATTCCGAGGTATCGTTCAACTTATATATCGATGGAATGACTCGGACTTCAACTCAGCAAAATACAAGCAGAGCTAGCAGCGGAGGAGAGCCGGCTGAGGCAGCAAGCAAGTGACTTTTCCAAAACTGTGAGTTCAAATTCTGCATATTTTACTTCTAAGAAATTTGTAAATAGAGTAAAAGTGTCTAAACTTAAATTTCCAAATGTATCTCATAATGTGTCTAATGTAAATACTTCTAGTCATAATATAAATATTTCTAAAAGTAAAATTAAGTGTTTTAAGTGTAACAAACTAGGTCATACTAAATCTAATTGCAGTAGAAATAATGGATCTAGTATTGTGGAATTTCTTGGGTCTCCACAGATTGAGGCTAATACTGTAATCGATCCTAGCGATAGACTCAGCTGGGTAGTAGACACTGCTGCTACGCGACATTTCTGTAATAACATTAAGTTATTTTCAAAATTTAATGAGTGCAAAGGCACTTCAATGTCGCTAGCAGTAGGGGATGTCGAAAGTCCAGTTGAGGCTATCGGGACGGTGGAAATGTATGTCCAATTTAAGGATAAGCAAAGTATTATCAAATTGGAAAATGTTATGTATTCTCCTAAACTTAGGAGAAATTTATTAGCTGCATCTGTTCTTGAGGAACAAAATTTTAGTTTTAATGGAGCTAATGGGGTTCTATGGTTTTTTACACCTAAAGGGGAGAAATTCTTTTATGCAAAAAGAAAGGATGGGTTATATTTTTTAAAACCTAAGTATAGTACCCAGGAACAACATAACGTAGAAAACCGTCAATCTAAAGATAGGGATCGAGATGGAGACAAGAAACACAAAAAGGATAAGAAATCCAAGGATAGGGATCCTAGTGCTTCCAGAAAAATAGACAAAGTAAAAATAGCACCTAATCTTAAAGAAACTAAATTTAAATCTGACAAAACAAAAACTAAGCAGAATAAAAATGTGAATAGTTCAATATCTAAGCCTAGCAGTTCAGTAACTGAACTTAATAGTACAAACTGTCTTTGGCATAAACGATATTGCCACATAAACGCTGAATATCTTCTCCAAACCAGCAAAGTTTCTGCCGTAAACGGACTTCCTAGGCTTAAATACAAAAAGTTAAATTGTAAATCGTGTAAATTGGCTAAGTCTAGGAGAGTATTGTATAAACCCACCGGTAGGATAAGGTCCACTAAACCATTGCAATTGTTACACATGGATGTGTGTGGTCCCTTACCCACAGCCTCATATGGTGGGAACAAGTATGTCTTAACTATAACAGATGATTATAGTAGAAAAGTTTTTGTTTACCTCATGAAACAGAAGTCAGAAGTATTTTCACATTTTAAAGAGTTTCAGGCCAGAGAAGAAAGGCAGTTAGGTAGTAAAATTCTATGTATCCGGACGGATAATGGAATGGAATTCTGCCATGATAAGTTCAAAAATTACCTGAAGGATATCGGTATTAAGGCTGAGAGGACTAACACATATACCCCACAGCAAAATGGAGTATCAGAGCGATTCAACTTAACCGCATTTGACTGTGTTAGAGCCATGTTGAACGACAGCAAATTACATGACAGATTCTGGGCGGAAGCAATATTGTGTTTTGCATACACTAAAAATCGAATATGTCACAAATTTAAGACAAAAACTCCACATGAACTCTACAGTGGTAGAAAACCTTCAGTCAAACATCTTAGAACCTTTGGTTGTAGAGCATATGTAGGCAAACCCAGTCAGCTCAGAAAGAAGTTAGACATGAAAGCTACAGAAGGGGTGATGGTAGGCTATGCTACTAAAACTAAGGGCTATAGGATATTTTTGTCAGGGGAGAAACGAACAATTGAGACCTGCAATGTGAGGTTTGATGAGGGTGATGTAGTGGAAGGCATCCTGGACCCAATTTGTCCCAGAAATATCTCCTCAGGGATATCAAGAGATAACCTTTCAGAATACTCCGACGGGGAATATCCGAGAGAGCAGTCTGATGGGGGGGGCAGGAGAGAGTGAAGACACTGGTGACGATCCGTCTGAATCCAGTGAGGAAACGGACTCTCCTGCTGACTCCAGTATGACTCCTTGCTCGGATATTGCTTGGCAGCGAAAGACGGTTCCAAGACCCGATGGGAGTAGAACCGATGTGTATTATTACGCTCACGGAGATAATAAAAGGCTGAGGTCGCACAATGATGTTAAGAAATATTGTGATAAAAGGAATATACAATTTGATCAGCAACTGTTTAATTTTCGGGAAAATAAAGGTCTTAAAAGGGTCAGAGGCAGACCAGAAGCAAGCAATATTGAAATAAATATACCAAAAGGGTACAACGCTGCTATTAAATCTTCCCAGTCCGAAAAATGGTGTAATGCTATGGATGAAGAAATGGCCGTAATGCAAGAGAGGGGTGTCTGGGAACTAGTTCCTGCATCCACCTCACAAAAGCATATAGGCAGTAGATGGGTCTACACTATTAAGAAAGACGAGAAAGGGAAAATCAAGAGATTTAAAGCTCGTTTAGTAGCCCAGGGGTATGGTCAGAAAAAGGGAGAATCATACGATGAAGTTTTTAGCCCTGTTGTTAACTTCAACTTAATTAGAGCATTCTTCTCAATTTTCGTATGCATGCTTGGCTGGATGCATTTCCAATTAGATATCAAATCTGCCTATCTCTATGCTAAATTGAGTCAAAAGGTATATATGAAACAGCCTCAAGGTTATGTCAATCAGGAACAGCCTGATTATGTTTGTTTGTTGAAGAAAGCCATTTACGGTCTTCATCAAAGTGGAAGAGAATGGTTTAATGAACTTGACACCAAATTAAAAGAATTAAATTTTTTAAAACTTCAATGGTGTAATTGTGCATATATTTACAATAGCAAAGTTCTTATGCTAGTCTATGTGGATGACATAATTCTCTTCTCAAAGTATCAAAGGGACATAGACCACATTGTTTCATTACTTAGCATAGAATTTGATATCAAGGTATTAGGAAAAATTAGAAAACTTTTAGGCGTGGAATTTAAAGAGTGTGACAATAAATTTTTTATACATCAAAGTCAGTATATAGATAAAGTATGTCAAATGTTTCAACAGTATAAATATCCAGTTACTTCACTTCCCATTTCTAAAGGGAATATTCTAAGTAAAATAGATTGTCCAAAGACAAGTGAAGAAATAAAGCAAATGCAAAGTTTTCCTTACAGGAGCTTAATTGGGTGTTTGGCTTTTATATCTAGTAGGACTAGACCTGATATTTGTTACGCCATCAATATATGATCTCAATTTCAAGAAAACCCTGGAATTAAGCATTGGGATGCATTGTTAAGACTTTTAGGATATGTTGAAAAGACTAAAAACTATATGTTGAATTTATCTAACATTCAGGAGTTAAAATTGAATGGTTATTCAGATTCTGACTTTGCTGCATAAGTGTGTCAGCTTATCAACCATGGAAGCTGAATACGTATCACTAACTGAAGCCGCTAAGGAAATGGTATGGGTACAAAACATAATTGAAGAATGTCATTTACTTGGGTTAAACTTTAATAAAAGTAACAGTGTTATTTTTAGCGACAACCAAGCAGCCATTAATTTTTCTAACTCTCCAATTGAAAACAATAGAACTAAGCATATTGATGTTAGATATCATTTCCTAAGAAATTTAATAGTCAATGAATCTTTTAATGTTAAATTTGTAAATAGTAAAGATAACTTAGCAGATCACTTTACTAAACCAATGACTAAGGAAATAATACTTAAATTTTGTAATAAAATTTTTAAAAACTAAATCAAAACTTTTTGAGATTAAATGTTTAGTCTAAAGAAAATTTTAAATACTAACTTGAATTTACAACTTGGGAATTTTTTTTTAAAAGATGTCATATATATACATTATTGTTTATCTTAAACCTCATTGATATAAGATAGTATATTTTGAGTATAAATTTTTGTGATATTGAATCTTTTTCACTTTACACCTTTGTATATACATCCATTTTCCATGACCCGCATGATGCTAAATAATAGCTTATGTGTATAAAATTTTGTATTTTTCAACTTGGTAAAAAGTATGTGTTGAAAGTTTTGATAAAGGAATTTTATTATCTAATTACTTGCATCATGTATTTTTAAATATTTGGTATATCAATGCAGTCTAATAGTATTAATTATGTATACTTATATTGTGTTAATAGACTAAATTTTTTTTAAGCTTTTTGAATTATGGTGTTTATACTCAAATTTAAAGTAAACTTAAATTTTATGCTTATACAAAATCTTAATCTTTTAAAGTTGACTTGTTTAATATGATAATGTGCTTATACTTAAATTTTGGATACTTATAATTAAATTTAAACTAAAATTTCAATTTTTGAATGCTGATACTTAAGCATTGAAGTTGTGTTGTATATAAATTTCTACTTGATGTGAAATGTTGTTGTTACAATATTGTCGACAATACTTAACTATTTTTCAGATGCTATAAGTACTTATGCATTTTATTTTAAATTTAATAATGATATAATACTTTAAATTTTTTCCTTCATTATATGTTTGATAAGATACTGGGGGCCTTGGTGTTTAATTGATATACCTTGGTTTCTCAGAGTAAGTTTTCTTTTGCATATGCATTGAGACTTAAGGATTTGCATGAGGGGGCCGATTGTTGGAAATAATCAATACATCGCGATTCACGTTCCCGTGAACGGGCGTTTATGCAAATTTAATATGAACGACTCTTCCCGTTCACCGGCGTGAACCGTGACGTTTTTCAACATGAGGTTTCATGCAAATCAGTTCTCAATGCGTACGCATCTGATTTGCATATCCGGGGGCGTTTCCGGAACTGTCCATTCTCGGATATATAGGGCAGAGCTTTCTTGAAGCAAATGAGAAGGTCGAAAGAGGTCGATCGAGATCAGACGTCTGAAGAAGTCAGACGAGATAGACACTGATGGTCTGATGCAGGCAGACAGAAATGTTTTTGACTGAAGTACTGCGGAATATCGTTTGACGACGGTGAATAGTCGAAACGGATGCAGATGTGGTCAGTTTGGACCAGCATGTATTGAACGTTAAATTTACTTACAAACGTTCGGAAGCCGCTTTAAATATTTTCCTGATGTTTTATCCTTTGGTTTCCCTTTGCCAAGTGATAGTGGCTGAAATACACGCAAGTGATAGAGGTAGTATAGTAACTTACTACCAGATGCTTCAAGGAATCTCTGTCTAGTCATTTACAACTAAAAATCTTTTGTACATAGTATATTTTTGATGTTTTACGGCATGGAAAATTACCAGGTACGTGTAATATGCCGAGTTGTGTTTTTCACCAAATAAAGTGAACGAAGTTTTTCTTTAAAACTGGACTTGTGTACTTTCATGACCCAGCCAACACTTATTGACTCTGACAGTGCGTGCTTTGCTATCTTCAAATTTTAAATTTTCCAACAAGGGAGGCATCCACAGGGACCGTACCCTCCTTCCCCTACCACCAACCTCTCGGAAGGACTTCCGGACCCACATGTTTATCGTGATCGTACTCCGCGTGAACACGGCGGCAGTTTTGGAAGTGGCGGGAATCGAACCCGGGCCTACCGAGTGCAATTCCTGAGCGCTAACCACTGGGCTGCCTCGCCCTCCGCAACTTTCTTTATGTTCACCCAATTTAGACGGGAACCCTGTGAAGGAGGCATCCACAGGGACCGTACCCTCCTTCCCCTACCACCAACCTCTCGGAAGGACTTACGGGCCCACATGTTTAACGTGATCGTATTCCGCGTGAACACTTCGGCAGTTTTGGCAGTGGCGGGAATCGTACCCGGGCCTACCGCTAACTTCCCGCACGCTAATTTACAATTTAAAATGACCATATGCTCTCTAAGCTCTTAATTCCATCATCCTCATTCCATTGTTCCATCATTTAAAATATCCATAAAATTTAAATATCCATCGTTCCATCATTTAAAATATCCATAAAATTAAAATATCCATCGTTCCATCATTTAAAATATCCATAAAATTAAAATATCCATTTAAAAAATCCATATCGTTCCATCATATAAAATATAAATATAATAATTTCTACAGTGCATATGTTAAGCTCTTATTTCATTTAAAATCGGAAGCGCGGGAAACGGAAAGTAAAAACTAATTCGGTTTCTTATTGTCCCACCCATCGCTATGCATATACAGAACCGTGACATCACCTCCATCTTGACGTCCCCACCCACCACCTTCCCTGCTTCAGCGGGGGAGAAACGAAGCGTCACGCCGAGCGGAACGGCGAGAAATTTAAAATCATGACGTCTTTAAAATTGCGATCCTGAAGGCAATTTTCATTATTTCTGGACCAGATTAGACTTGTAAGAATGCCAGATGTTTGACCTTTCTGAAAATGTAAATTATTAGTCGAAATTATGAGTACTTTTCACGATGCGAGAATTTAAAAACCAAAAATCGTTTTCTTGAGCAAAAAGTGACTTTTGTTTTAAAATCTTTAAAAAATATTAGAAATCGAAATTCAGATTTGAAATTGATATATTTTTACTCGAAATTCTCTGCTCTTTCCGATGGTGTAATTTGTTTTTTTCTACGATGTCTGGATCGTGGAGAAAAAAGGGCAAAAAACGGTCGAAATCGCATAAAACATTAAATAAATAAAAAAATAATTAAAATTTTAAAAATCGGTTTTCACGTGTCCCCTTCCCTCCCCCCCGGGTCTCCGATTGCCAAATTTCGTAGCTCTCCGACGCGCGGTCGCGAAACGTATAGTGTATAAGACAGACACACAGACATTGCCTTTTATTATATAGATTCTTCACATTTCTGCTCTTTCATTATTTTTAATTTATTTTTTATGGGGAGGGTGGCGATCCAATTGCGGGACCTCCCTACTATGCCGTATTTTATTTTATCTATTGCTTTTCTTCATAAACTGCTATGTGGTCCGGGCCCCTACGCAATGCATCCTTTTGAAGAGATATCCTTTAATATCATCAATACCTAGAGAGGTTGCTAACAGCAGATAAAAATTCCTTTTCTACCATCCTGTTTTGACATGATGTTGATCAAATATTACGTAATAAGGGGCGTAAAATTTAGACCTAAAATTCTTCAAAATTTTTGCACACAATTGATTCTCAACAAAGAATAGTTGAGCAAAATTTTAACTTTGCAAAGAAAGAGAAACTTCGTGATGTATCTAGTAAATATGAGGAAGCAAACTATTCAACAATCGAACCCGTCTTTTTCTATTTTAATTCTTTGAGAGGTTAAAGTCTTCTAAGTTTGTTAGCTTGCGCTGGAGATTCCCACTCCCACAAACAAAAGAATCTCCCCCAAACTCCAGTCTGTAAATGATCACGTGGGTCGCCATTCGTCTTGCGATCGCATTTCACTAAAACCGCCCGCGGACGGAGAGGATTTAACCATTGAGAATCGGCGATTTGGGGTGATTGACACTTTTGTCGTCGTTGTAAAAGATGAGTACTATTTTGAACAACATTTTAATTTCTGAAGTCTTTTTTAACATCGATTGCCGTATGAATGGAATGTATTCGGACGATAGTAGAGTAAATTTGATGCCACAGCAAAAACATTACAAAATTTTAAGATGATTTAAAAATTCTAGGTTAATTTTAGGAATTCAAGGGAAGCTTCAAACTTTTAGGAATTTTAGGTATTTTAGGACGAATGCGATCCCTGGTTTAGTCAAGTTAATGTGCAACAATAAGGAGATGCAGATCCATGGAAAAGGATAATTTAATACTCTCGGCAACGCCCGAGGGGGGAAAAAACTGAATTTCACGATCGTACTATTTATATGAAAATAATTAAAAGATTAGACTTTATAATCAACCAAAACATGAAAATACGTTAGTTTAGTTAAGTTAATGTGCAAAAATAGGAAGGTGGAGATTGATGGAAAAGGATAATTGCATACTCTCGGCAACACCTGCGAAAAATAAACTGAATTTCACGATCGTACTATTTATGTGAAAATAATTTAAAAATTAGCCTTTATAATCAACCAAAATATGAAAATAAGTTAGTTTAGTCAAGTTAATGTGCAATAATAAGAGGATGGAGATGGATGGAAAAAGACAATTGTGTATTCTAAGCGAAGTCCGAAAAGAAGGACTGAATTGCGCAATCTTATAATTTAAGCGAAATATAATTTGTTTAGTAAAATATTTTTTTATTTTTATGTGCACTATAAAAATAAATTAAGTCTGGTATGAAATCATTAGAAGAAGAAAATGGATGCAAACTGATAATTTTGGACTCTCAGCAAAGCAGGGAATATGAACTGTATGGTAGGATGCATGGATTTCAAAGGATTTTCCGTAGTTTTGGGAGTTTTGTCCGTAAAACCGTAAGATGAAGTAAAAATCCGTACAAACTACGGAAAATCCGTAAAAGTTGACATCTCTGTACTTGGCGATATTTGTCCAAAATAGTGCACAAACTCCGTATTTTTGCTTTTATACAGAATCAAATGAACACCTGGCAACCTTTATTTAGCGGTTACGAGTACAGAAGAATACTTGGCGAAATTTTTCGAAAATGGCATACAAACTGAGCAGTTCTGTTTTTATATGGACAAGTATATATATATATAAAAAAAAAAAAAATCCAGAATTTTCACAAAATTCTCTGACTTTTCCCTGTTTCCAGGTTGAGTGGCCACCCTGTAGGTTGCTGTGTTGAACAGGTGATTTTTAGTGAATTTTTTAGAGTTAGGTTAAGTGCAAAAAATTAGACAGCGAAGTAAGTGCTCCATCCTTTGGGCCACGGCAGTTCTGGAATACCACCATCCACAAATGGTTAAAAGAAACATACATACCTGCCAACCTGAGAAAATTGAAATGTGTAAAATTTTGTGTGAATGACATTTATAATGTGTTTTTTTAAACTACACGTACAAACAACATTTCTAATGAATTTAACAATGTACAAGTACCTGCATTAAAAAAATACTGCATTAAATATAAGGCATAATACTGGTAGAATATGAAAATTCAGGACACCAATTTTATAAAATTTCAGGACAATAAATTATAAAACAAAAAATATATAAAGGTTTTATCCGGTGAGAATTACTTTATAATGAAAACAAATATTTATGTTTGGCGAAACACAAGTTTTCACTAAAGAGAGTAACAAATATAGATCTTTAATTTAAAAAAAAAAAAAAAATTATAGCACTGAGTTATATTCCTACCAAAATGGTTTCCTTATTATTTGCTTAAATCATTGCTTTAATACCACTTTTTGGAAAATATCCCTTAATAGAGTTCATACCCATTTTTTAAATAGAAAAATTTATATTATGCAAATATAATTAAAAAATTAACTTTAATAATTAGCCATAATATGAAAATAAGCTAGTTTAGTCGATCTAATATACAACATTTAAATGATGGAGATGGATGGAAAAAGATAGTAACGTACACTCGACAATTCACACGTTGTAACTGAATAGCGTAATCGCACTGTTTATGCGAAAATAATTAAGAAATTAACCGTAGTAATAAATCAGAATATGAAAATAAGCTGGTGTAGTTGATCTAATATGCAGCATTTAAATGATGGAGATGAATGGAAAAAGATAGGAACGTACACTCGGCAATTCACACGATGTAACTGAATTGCGTAATCGCACTGTTTATGCGAAAATAATTAAGAAATTAACCGTAGTAATAAATCAGAATATGAAAATAAGCTAGTGTAGTCGATCTAATATACAACATTTAAATGATGAAGATGGATGGAAAAAGATAGTAACGTACACTTGGCAATTCACACGATGTAACTGAATTGAGTAATCGCACTGTTTATACGAAAATAATTAAGAAATGAACTGTAATAATTAATTAGAACATGAAAATAGGCTAGTTTAGTCAATCAAAAATGCAATATTTAGAAGATTGTGATGGATGGAAAAAGATACTATTGTACTCTCAGCGATTCATGAGAACAAACTGAATTGCGCAATAGCAGTGTTTATGCGAAATTAATGAACAAAGTAACATTTTAGAGATTTATGCTGAATTAGACAGCCTTTAAAGAAGTATATTTATAACTTTAATAAAATAAGCGATCGAGATCTTAGTTTACATTGCATGCGACCGTAAATCTCCGTTAATTTTATTGCATTTTATTATGGATTTACTAGGATCCTGGGAATGGTAGATATATATCAGTGCTAAAAAAGCACAAAATCGGTGTTTCCGAGGAATTATACCATGTCTCGTTAATTGGTAAATTTCAAACAAAAAAAAGCCGGAAAATTTTGCTAGTAATGTTAAAAAATTCAACTAAATGCAGAAATCCATAAAATATAGCAATATATGCGTAAAAGCGTAAAGAGCAGTTAAAATGCGTAAATTTTACACATAATGCGTAAAAGTTGGCAGGTATGAACATACTGATGATGGTGTGCAAATGCAGTTTTTCGCAATACTGCTGCAAAATAACCTTGCACTTCATTAATAATATGTTTGGAAAATAGCTTTTTTTATACACCACACATAATAATTGTGAAAATTATAGTCGATGCAAACAGATTGCAAAAATGAAAATTATTTTCACAATTAAAGGAAATATACCGAGGATCACCTAAAAATGCCATTTTTTATGATACTGCTGCAAAACAACCCTTAGTTTCATTAATACATTTATAAAATAGCATTTTTATATACAACACGTAATAATTATGAAAATTCTATTCTATTCAAACAGATTACAAAAGTGGAAAATATTTTTACAATTAAAGGAAATATACCGAGGATTGCGTAAAACTGCTGTTTTCCATGATACTGCTGCAAAATAGACTATCATTTCATTAATTATATGTTTGAAAAGCAGTTTATCTCTATATAAAACAAATTAATTATAAACATTTCAGTCGATGCAAATAGATTGCAAAAGTAGGAGAAAGATAATCACTGGTTATCTCTTTCCTGACACAATATGAATCACCGTATGCGAGTGCCAATTTTCCAATCGCGAGTAAACTAATTTCGAGATGTAAAAACGGAAAAACTTTGATTTAATCGCTCGATGCAACGAAATGCAAGGAGCGTGACAATATTTTGTGATTTGCGGAGAATTTTTACTGCTTTCCGTACTGATTTCATAATTTCCTGATACACTCCAGAATTTCCGGAGTAATTGGCATCTCTGCCCTTCAATCATCCTGTGTTTTGATAAACTCAACATAAACACATGTACATGTTCCTGCAAATGATGGCTCAAAAGAATCCTAGTCCAGAAAGCTATATTTTTAAATATTGGTTTTAGACCAAATATGTTTACAGAGTTCAAATGTTAAGAACTTTTTACCCTATATACATACTAATCATGGAATAATTTAGGAGAAAAAATATGAAAACTGTTTAAGTTTTTATCTGTTGGAAGGAGGAATGTATTTGTTTAACATTTTTTTTATCTTCGATTTTTTTTTAAAGGGAGCGTGGTGGCCGATTAGTTGCTTTATTTAATAGCCAAACTGTATTTAATCAACCTGTGGTGAGTAGCAACTGCTTATTTTCAGGTCCAAAAAGTAACAATAAGAAAAATTGATAAAACAAGTAATATTAGGAGAAGACTTTAGCAAACAAAGTATTTTCATATTTTTTTTTTCTAGTTTTCTACCATTATACAATTATTAAATAAAATTAAACATTTCCTATTCACACCACTTAAATTGCATTTATTAAAGAAAACATATTTACCTGATGGTGTGAACTTTAAAGGTAGTGCCTTGATAGGATATAGAAACTGAACCAAATATCATTTCCCTCAGCATCTGTTCATCCGGGCTAGACTTCTGCCACTGTAACAAAAATTATAACATTAAACTTAGTTAAAATCGCATATGCTTTTTAGAAAACCTACACTGCTGTCTAACTATTTGTTTAATATCTTTCTAACTTTGTTTTAATTTCTTATTCCGACATTGTAAATAGGCACCCTCATCTAGTCTTGGAAGAAGCGGCATATGAAAATGAGGTCACCTTTTTTCACTAAGATCTTACTGCCTTAAATATATATAGAGTTCATGTTTACTCACAATTGACACACAATCAGTACTTTTAAACTAAATTGACTCACTATATTAAAACTGCGAATCAGTATGACTTGCAAAATTCACACATGTAACTTCTATTCTCTTTCACATGAGTTTTTGATGTCTGGCTATTTTACACCTGTATTTGAACAGAGCAATAGTTAGAAACATTTAAGATGCATAAGAGGATCATTCCATGTCAAATCAACAAGAGAGCATTTTCAACTGGACCCCTCTCGATTTTCTTGAAACTTTGGGTATTGTACTGTCCACTCAAGATACTACGCAAATCTTAGTCTTCAATTTGCATCAGTTCTTTATTTATAAAATTTTGAAGTTTGAAAAGTTTGGTACATTTTTCACAATTCTAGAAATGTTTAGACGCTCGCATCTGCTGACCTAATGAACCAATTGTGTTGAAATGAGGCTTATTTTGTAGTTTAATGTGTGGCCTTTCTGATGATATATTACGTGATCCTGTCAATGATATTTTTCATTTCAAGGTCATTCAAATTAACCTTTGATCTTGAATTTTAAAAAATTAGTTACTTCAATTTTGCAGAAAATATACTATTTGTAGCTGTTACATTACTGTCTATTACGAGAGTAGTCTTAAGTTGGAACAAATATGGGATCTTTAGTTACAAAAATCTATTTAATAGTAAATTTTGAACAAATTGATTAAAATAATGCATTAAGTTCAATTTACAATGAAGTAAGAAATACGCAACTGACTTTGCATAAAAGAAATAATTTTCTTATTTTAAAAGATTTTTCAAGCTTAAAAAGTTACACTTCCTCCCAAAAAAGAGAAGAGAAACTTACTAAAAATTTTTTTTTAGTTTATAACTATATGTAATTCATTAGAAGCACTGAAACTTTCAAGCTGTTATTGTTATATATATGGTTACTAGAAGGTATGCCTGCAATATGACAGAATGCAAAGTGTTGCAAAACAAAGCATTACCTCCCATCCGCCCTTCAGCAGCACTTGCGCTCCTACTATTCTCTGACACATGAGAGCCATACACCTCTCCCAGTTAATATTATTATTTTCTATACAAACTCCTATCGAAACGTACATGCTATATCATCCCTAAACAAAAAGCAAACTGACAGGAATTATCAAAGAAATTGAGCTTATCCTTCACAGATATTAAATTTTCATCTATTAGGCGTCATTTTTATCAGGGTGAAATTTTTATCAATTTGGTAACATTTTCACCAATTTAACAGCATTTAAAATAAAGTTGCCTAGATGGTGATAACTCACCAAAATCGGCATCAAATTGTTTACCAAGCATTACAGACAAACATAGAAATATACAATAAGGTATAAGGAAAGTATTGTGAAGGGGTCGAAAATTCGAATTCGAGTTTTCGACGGGAGAGCAAGTTTCAAGCATCTCTGATCACGAATCAAACATTTTTGAAGTGATGTCTGTGTGTGTGTGTGTGTGTCAGTGAGTCTGTGGAGACGATAACTGATGAACGAATGGAGCGATTCGACCGAAATTTGGTACAAAAATCACAATCCGTAAATACTGGAAGCCTATTGTTTTTATACGCAATCGAATGTTCAGAACCAACCTAAATTTTCAAGTGAAATTTTGAAAAAAATCGTCAAAAAATTAAAACCTCTAACAAAGTTACGCAAATAGATATTTCTTATGTAATTTTTCATTAGAAAGCGATTGACATAAATTTTAGAACACTAACATGAACCGTTCTTGAGATATTGCACATTTTTCAAAAAAAATATCAAAAAGTCATATAAAATTAAAAAAAAATTATTAACTGTTGAGAAATATATTCTCTTTTCATGTGTAATATTATGTGATAAATTGGGTGACATCATTCTCATGGATCCAGCTCGTTCCATTCATGAGAAAAGATACTTTGAGTAATACTTTTGTATTTGAACGCCAATAGTCATTTATCTGCTGTAAGAATAACTTATTTCTCCGTCCGTAATGTTTGGCCAAATTTTGGCGACGAATTTAGCAGCATGTCGCCAACTTGGCGACTTTTTTTTAAATGTTGCCAAATTAACGAAAATCTCGCCAAATGGATAAAAATGACGCTAAATCAATAAAAATGATGACTAATCGTCGAAAATTCAATATCTTGGAAAGAATATAAGTATTTACTATTAGAAAAACCTATTTTTTTACTGTAAAAGTAGTAAACTCATAGCATTATATAAGGAAAGTCATGTGTTGCCCGCATCAGATTTTTTAATGAATGAGTAGATAATAAGTAATGCTCAGGATATTCTAGGGGTAATAATGGAATGTATAATATCAATAATTGTGTTTCTTTTTCTTTTTTTTTTTCTAAGTGTTAACGTTTAAAAAAACTAACGAATGTAAGTTTTAAACTTTCAAAACAACCATACATACGTGTTTTTTACTAACAAATTTTAACAAATGGTGTTTTTGCGCATTTCAAAAATAACATGCGTGCTATTTTTCCTATGGAAATTAACATGTGTTTTCACACGTGTACGAATTTTAAGCAAAAATTTACAAAAACGTGTTTTAAAATGTTTCAATTTCACAAATGTGTGTTTTCAACTTTTAAATTTTCACAAAAATGTGTTTTAAAGTGCTTGAATTTCACAAATGTAAGTTTTTTACTTGCAAAAAACTAACAAATACACGTTTTGAACTAGCTGAATCTCGGGAATTTCGAGAATAGGTGTTTTCAACTATCTCAATGCAGTAATGTCTCTTGAATAAATTAAGTGCTGTTAGAAAAGTATTATTTTTTTTAATTGTGGACCCACCTCCACCCGGTGTATAGGATACACTGCCACAGTTCAGTCAAGCATGATCTGGTCATTTAAATTTGATAATGGCCATCTGAATCTCGGGAATAGGTGTTTTCAACTATCCCAATGCAGTAATGTCTCTTTAATAAATTAGGTGCTGTTAGAAAAACATTATTTTTTTTTTAATTGTATGCCCACCTCCACCCGGTATATAGGATACACCGCCACAATTCAATCGAGCATGATCTGGTCATTTAAATTTGATAATGGCCATATGCTAAGCTCTTAATTCCATCATTTAAAATATATTGTTTATCATCATAGGGGGATAACCCCATTTTAATTTGCTCCACAGTATAAATCTGATAGTCTTTACTTGCAATTTTGAATTGTTCAACTCTATTATATCTTCGCTTTGTTAGGCAGTTATAATAATCTTCATGATGGATGAACTTTTTTACGACATTCTTATTAACACCTTTAGCAGTTTTCTTTTCCATAAAGTGTGTTTTCAAATTATGCAGCTTTGATCTGAGACCGACAAATTCCACGGCAAGAGTCTCATTCAACCCGTCTTTCATTTTTCCAATTATTTTTACTTTCCTGATATACATAATGTATAAGGAAAGTATTGTGAAGGGGTTGAAAATTCGAATTTGAGTTTTCGACAGGAGAGTACGTTTCAAGCATCCCTGATCACGAATTAAACATTTTTGAAGTGATGGCTGTGTGTGTGTGAAAGTATGTGTGTGTGTGTGTCAGTGAGTCTGTGGAGACGATAACTGACGAACGAATGGACCGATTCGAACGAAATTTGGTACAAAAATCACAATCTGTAAACACTGGAAGCCTATTGTTTTTATACACAATCGAATGTTCAGAACGCCTCTAAATTTTCGAGTGAAATTTTTAAAAAATCGTCAAAAAATCAAAACCACTAATAAAGTTATGCAAATAGACATTTCTTATGTAACTTTTCATTAGAAAACGATTGACATAAATTTTAGAATGCTAACATGAACTGTTCTAATGCTAACATGAACTGCTAACTGAGCTATTGCACATTTTTCAAAAAAATTATCAAAAAGTTATATAAAATAAAAATATTTCTTATTGAGAAACAAGTCTACTTTTCATACGGAATACCATACGATAAATTTGGTGACATTATTCTCGTGGATCTAGTTCGTTCCATTCATGAAAAAAGATGAGTAATACTTTTGTATTTGAATGCCAATAGTCATTTATCTGCTGTAAGAATAACTTATTTCGACGTCCATAATGCTTGACGAATTTGACGGAATGTCGCCAACTTGGCGACATTTCTAATTGTTGCTAAATTAACAAAAATCTCACCAAATTGATAAAAATGATGCTAAATCAATGAAAATGACGACTAATTGCAGAAAATTCAATATCTTGGAAAGAATATAAGTATCTACGATAAGAATAACATTTTTTTAACTATAAAAGTAGTAAATTCATTGCATTATATAAGGAAAGTCATGTATTCCCCACATCAGATTTTTTTTTATATTATTTCTAATATATTGAAGTTTGATCAATTTCTTTGATTTAGAAACATTTGGTCAATTTGACAACATTAAAAAAATCACCTAGTTGGTGATATTCTGCCAAATTTTTTGCCAAGCATTATGGATGGAGAAATAGGTTGTTCTTATGATGAATGGTACACTTTTTACTTTGACTATTTTGAAGATGTAATAAAAAATGATTTCCCCTCCCTGAAAAAAGGAAGGACTTTGTAAAGAGAGCAGAATTGATTTTTTTTGTAAACTAAAACCTAAACTGAAACTTACATAAGTGAAACTCGAATCTGCCTTAAACAAAACTAACAAACTAAAACTACTGATGACAGATTCAATGAGTGTGAAACTGAGGTGGATAAGAAATAAATAAAACGGATTGTAATTAAAAGTTTAAAACATCATTTTGAAGTATAAAAGTAAAATGATGTTCATTATAATAATCATTCAATGTCATTAATTTTATTTTTGTGTGATAGGATATGTCACAAAATAACTGTTCTCATAAAGACAGTGTTTTATTATAAAATATTGAGGCTAAGGAGATTGAGGTTATGACAAAAACGGACTATATTAATTTCAGATTATAAAAAGGGGCAATTGAAAATTATATAAAGATTTTGTTATTTATTATTTACATTTTTTTCTCATGCTTGTTCCAGTTTCAAACCAAAAAACTGATAAACAAGGTTTTATGACTAGACTGAAGTTATGTACTAGACTGAAGTTATGCTCCATAGAATCTGCCATGGCCACGATGCATCCACTTCAACTCTAGCCAGAAATGTCAATAAAAAGGTCAGTCGCTTCTCCCTGTCGATGGTCAGCAAGTGGTGATTGTGACTAATTTTGTACGGGAAAAAATGCACTATGTTTCTCGGTATGTTCCGCACTGTGCTGTAGGGAACACCCAAGTGTCGTGACACTCCACGTGCACTACTACAGCCTATAACGTTATCCATTGATTGTTCAACAATAGCAGTGGCAACATTGTCAACGACATCTGAACGGGTCGATTTGCGTCCTCGACCCGGCTGAACTCCAAGATGTCCAGTTTTCTCGAATCGAGCGATCATTCTCCTGAGAGCTTGTGGAAGTAATGGTCCTTTGCGCAAATTCTTAAGTCGACGAAACTCTCGAAGTGCAGCTGAAGCATGTCCTTTTGTTTTCATAAAACAGCTTCACAAGCAAAGCGCGTTCTGGCAGTGTGACAGCCATCGCTGATAAGAATGAAAATTTCCCAGCTTTATCCCCATTTATGCCCAGAACATAGTAGCTGCAAACCAAGGGTTTATGCAAATTTTTGTGCTTACAGTGCGAAATTGCAGTTACAATGACAGTTTAAGTTTCTTCACTTTTTTATCTTCTTTTTCTTTTCATATCAGCAAAAGAAATTAAAAAGGAAAATTTTCCTATCGCATGTGTTTGTTTTTTTTAGATTATTTTGTGTCTTTTCAGCATATTTTCTGTTGTACAGTGCCACCTATCGGTGTTTCTGGAACTATTTTTTTTTTTTTCGCGTAATCCCTTTCCCCATGTCTTGAATAGTAGTTTCAACAATTTTGGAGCCTTTACACTGAGTAGTTCGATGTATAGAGAGCCCAGAGCCGGAAAAGTCATAGAAAACTAATGTTAGGTTTATCGAGCAAAATGAATTAAAATATACCAATAACACCAAAATATGTTAAATGCTAGCTTTAGAAACACTTTATGAAATATTTAGATCAGATTAACTATCTTTCTTATCAATAATTACTGAAAGTAATCTACCGGGTGGTCAGAATTAAAACACCCTACTCTGAGCTCTCTATACATCGAACTACTCAGTGTAAAGGCTCCAAAATTGTTGAACCTACTATTCAAGACATGAGGAAAGAAATTACGCAAAAAAAAAAAATTAGTTCCAGAAACACCGATAGGTGGCACTGCACAACAGAAAATATGCTGAAAAGACACAAAATAATCACAAAAAAACAAACACATGCGATATGGAATTTTTCCTTTTTAATTTCTTTTGCTGATATGAAAAAAAAGAAGATAAAAAAGTGAAGAAACTTAAACTGTCATTGTAACTGCAATTTCGCACTGTAAGAACAAAAATTTGCAGCTACTATGTTCTGGGCATAAAAGGGGGATAAAACTGGGAAATTTTCATTCTTATTAGCGATGGCTATCACACTGCCAGAACGCGCTTTGCTTGTGGAGCTGTTATATGAAAAAAAGGACATGCTGCAGCTGCACTTCGAGAGTTTCGTCGACTTAAGAATTTGCACAAAGGACCATTACTTCCACAAGCTCTCAGGAGAATGATCGCTCGATTCGAGAAAACTGGACATCTTGTAGTTCAGCCGGGTCGAGGATGCAAATCGACTTGTTCAGATGTCGTTGACGATGTTGCCACCATTATTGTTGAACAATCAATGGATAACATTATAGGCTGTAGTAGTGCACGTGGAGTGTCACGACACTTGGGTGTTCCCTACAGCACAGTGCGGAAAAAGTACTGAGAAACATAGTGCACTTTTTCCCGTACAAAATTAGTCACAATCACCACTTGCTGACCATCGACAGGGAGAAGCGACTGACCTTTGTATTGACATTTCTGGCTAGAGTTGAAGTGGATGCATCGTGGCCATGGTAGATTCTATGGAGCGATGAAGCGCATTTCTATCTAAGTGGAACAGTCAACACCCATAACTGTCGCATTTGGGACAAGAAAAACCCTCGTACCTTCCAAGAGATTCCACTTCACTCACCGAAAGTTACAGTCTGGTGTGGATTCACAGCCACATTCATTCTTAGACCTTTCTTTTTCGAAGAGGCTACACCCAATGGCCCTGTGACATGCACCGTGACGGCCAGGTGGTACAAAAACATGCTCGAAAATTTTGTTGTACCCCAACTGCAACAGCACCAATGTCTTGATTGAATTACCTTTATGCAAGATGGAGCGCCTCCACAGATTGGACTCTGTGTACAGCAGTTTCTTCGGCAACATTTTACTAATGGTAGAGTAATTAGTCGTGCGTTTCCGACAACCAGGCCATCTCGTTCTCCAGATCTTAATCCCTGTGATATTTGGCTGTGGGAATACTTAAAAAGTCTTGTTTATCGAGGACGTCTGGGTAACCTTGGCAGATTTGAAAGACAGTATCACTCTGCATGTGAGAAGCATCTCAATCGACCAATTACGATCCGCAGTTGAACAAGCTGTCCACAGACTGCAGATTTTACATCTTGAAGAAGGGAACCATATTGAGCAGCATTCCCTGCATCGATAAGGTCCTTGTGATATGAATGTTTGGTCATTCGAATAAAATGTGTTACAAATGTGTATTTTGTGTCTTTTCAGCATATTTTTTGTTGCACAGCGGCACCTGTCGGTGTGTCTGGAACTAATTTTTTTTTCAAGTAATCCCTTTCCCCATGTCTTGAATAGTAGGTTCAACAATTTTGGAGCCTTTACACTGAGTAGTTCAATCTATAGAGAGCTCAGAGTAGGGGTGTTTTAATTCGGACCACCCAGTATTTACAGTTGCAGAATCAATGGGTTGATAGATTTCCTCTGATCCTCCCCTCCCCAAAAAAGAAAAAAAAAAACTTTACAGAAGGAATTTAAAATAAAAAAACTGATAAAGAAGGTTTTATGGACTAGCCATATTATATCAAAAGACTCCCTTTTAATGACACTTGTATGAACATTGGAACACTTTTATTTCTAAAGCAGGATGAGTACACTTTCCCTTAAGAACTTTCAAAAATGTTAATCAACCACACATTATGAAGTTATGTACGTTTCTAAGAGGGAAAAGTCATAGAAAACTAATGTTAGGTTTAATATGTTAAAAGCTAGCTTTAGGAACACTTTATGAAATATTTAGATCAGATTAACTATCTTTCTTATTAATAACTAGCCGCCTTTGGCGACCAGCCTGTTCGCTACCCTTGAAAATTCTGACCGTGGCAAACTCGTTGGCGCGACCTACCAGAAAGGTGTAAGGTAACTGCTTGGAAGGCCAGGAAGTGCCACACAATTTAGACCGGAACCCAATGGGGGAGGCATCCAAAGAGACCGTACCCTCCTTCCCCTACCACAAACCTCTCGGAAGGACTTGCAGTCCCACACGTTTAACGTGATCGTACTCCGCGTGAACACGGCTGCAGTTTTGGCAATGGCGGGAATCGAACCCGGGCCTACCGAGTGAAATTCCCGCGCGCTAACCACTGGGCTACCGTGCCATCCGCGACAATCTCCATAACTTTATTTTTATTCGGCAATTTTGGGAATCGAACCCGGGCCTACCAAGTGCAAATCCCGCGCACTAACCACTGGGGTACTTCACCCTCCGCGATATTCTTCATAACTTTCTTTTTATTCACCCAATTTAGACCGGAACCAAGTGGGAGAAGCATCCACAGGGACCGTACCCTTCTTCCCCTACCACCAACCTCTCGGAAGGACTTACAGACCCACATGTTTAACGTGATCGTACTCCGCGTAAACACGGCGGCAATTTTGGGAATCGAACCCGGGCCTACCGAGTGCAATTTCCGCGCGCTAACCATTGGGCTACTTTGCCCTACGCGACAATCTCCATAACTTTCTTTTTATTCATCCAATTTAGACCGTACCCTCATTCCCCTACCACCAACTTCTCGGAAGGACTCACGGACCCACATGTTTAACGTGCTCGTACTCCGCGTAAACACGGCGGCAATTTTGGGAATCGAACCCGGGCCTGGTAACTGGTTGGACGGCCAGGATGTGCCACCCAATTTAGACCGGAACCCAGTGGGGGAGGCATCCACAGGGAACGTACCCTCCTTCCCCTACCACCAACCTCTCGGAAAAACATACGGACCCATATGTTTAACGTGATCGTACTCCATGTCAGTGGCGGAAATCGAACCCGGGCCTACCGCGTGCAATTCCCGCGCGCTAACCACTGGGCTACTTCGCCCTCCGCGACAATCTCCATAACTTTCTTTTTATTCACCCAATTTAGACCGTACCCTCCTTCCCCTACCACCAACCTCTCGGAAGGACTCACGAACCCACATGTTTAACGTGATCGTACTCTGCGTGAATGTGGCGTAAGTTTTGGCAGTGGCGGGAATCGAACCCGGGCCTACTGAGTGCAATTCCCGCGCGCTAACCACTGGCCTGCCGCGCCCTCCGCGACAATCTCCATAACTTTCTACATATTCACCCAATTTAGACGGGAACCCAGTGGGGGAGGCATCCACAGGGGCCGTATCCTCCTTCCCCTACCACCAACCTCTCGGAAGGACTTACGGACCCACATATTTAACGTGATCGTATTCCACCTAAACACGGCGGCAGTTTTGGCAGTGGCGGGAATCGAACCCGGGCCTACCGCTAACTTCCCGCGCGCTAATTTGCAATTTAAAATGACCATATGCTTAATTCCATCATCCTCATTCCATTGTTTCATTGTTCTATCATTTAAAATATCCATAAAATTAAAATATCCATTTAAAATATCCAAAAGTTAAAATATACATTTAAAAAATCCAGATCGTCCCATCATTTAAAATATAAATATAATAATTTATATAGAGCAAAGGCGCTCTATTCAGAACCGTGACGTCACCTCCACCTTGACGTCCCCACCAACCACCTTCCCTGCTTCAGCGGGGGAGAAACGAACGGAACGCCGAGAAATTTAAAATCATGACGTCTTTAAAATTGCGATCCTGAAGGCAATTTTCATTATTTCTGGACCACATTAGACTTGTAAGAATGCCAGATATTTCAGCTTTCTAAAAATGTAAATTATTAGTCGAAATTATGAGTACTTTTTACTATGCGAGAATTTAAAAACCAAAAATCGTTTTTTTGAGCCAAAAGTGACTTTTGTTTTAAAATCTTTAAAAAATATTAGAAATCGAAATGTCGTATTCCACGTAAACATGGCGGCAGTTTTGGCAGTGGCGGGAATCGAACCCGGGCCTCCTGATTGCAATTCCCGCGCGCTAACCACTGGGCTTCTTCGCCCCCAGCGACTATCTCCATAACATTCTTTTTATTTACCCAATTTAGAACGGAACCCAGTGGGAGAGGCATCCACAGGGACCGTACCCTCCTTCCCCTACCACCAACCTCTCGGAAGGACTTCCGGACCCACATGTTTATCGTGATCGTACTCCGCGTGAACACGGCGGCAGTTTTGGAAGTGGCGGGAATCGAACCCGGGCCTACCGAGTGCAATTCCTGAGCGCTAACCACTGGGCTGCCTCGCCCTCCGCAACTTTCTTTATATTCACCCAATTTAGACGGGAACCCTGTGAGGGAGGCATCCACAGGGACCGTACCCTCCTTCCCCTACCACCAACCTCTCGGAAGGACTTCCGGACCCACATGTTTATCGTGATCGTACTCCGCGTGAACACGGCGGCAGTTTTGGAAGTGGCGGGAATCGAACCCGGGCCTACCGAGTGCAATTCCTGAGCGCTAACCACTGGGCTGTCTCGCCCTCCGCAACTTTCTTTATATTCACCCAATTTAGACGGGAACCCTGTGAGGGAGGCATCCACAGGGACCGTACCCTCCTTCCCCTACCACCAACCTCTCGGAAGGACTTCCGGACCCACATGTTTATCGTGATCGTACTCCGCGTGAACACGGCGGCAGTTTTGGAAGTGGCGGGAATCGAACCCGGGCCTACCGAGTGCAATTCCTGAGCGCTAACCACTGGGCTGCCTCGCCCTCCGCAACTTTCTTTATATTCACCCAATTTAGACGGGAACCCTGTGAAGGAGGCATCCACAGGGACCGTACCCTCCTTCCCCTACCACCAACCTCTCGGAAGGACTTACGGGCCCACATGTTTAACGTGATCGTATTCCGCGTGAACACTTCGGCAGTTTTGGCAGTGGCGGGAATCGTACCCGGGCCTACCGCTAACTTCCCGCGCGCTAATTTACAATTTAAAATGACCATATGCTCTCTAAGCTCTTAATTCCATCATCCTCATTCCATTGTTCCATCATTTAAAATATCCATAAAATTTAAATATCCATCGTTCCATCATTTAAAATATCTATAAAATTAAAATATCCATCGTTCCATCATTTAAAATATCCATAAAATTAAAATATCCATTTAAAAAATCCATATCGTTCCATCATTTAAAATATAAATATAATAATTTCTACAGTGCATATGTTAAGCTCTTATTTCATTTAAAATCGGAAGCGCGGGAAACGGAAAGTAAAAACTAATTCGGTTTCTTATTGTCCCACCCATCGCTATGCATATACAGAACCGTGACGTCACCTCCACCTTGACGTCCCCACCCACCACCTTCCCTGCTTCAGCGGGGGAGAAACGAAGCGTCACGCCGAGCGGAACGGCGAGAAATTTAAAATCATGACGTCTTTAAAATTGCGATCCTGAAGGCAATTTTCATTATTTCTGGACCAGATTAGACTTGTAAGAATGCCAGATGTTTGACCTTTCTGAAAATGTAAATTATTAGTCGAAATTATGAGTACTTTTCACGATGCGAGAATTTAAAAACCAAAAATCGTTTTCTTGAGCAAAAAGTGACTTTTGTTTTAAAATCTTTAAAAAATATTAGAAATCGAAATTCAGATTTGAAATTGATATATTTTTACTCGAAATTCTCTGCTCTTTCCGATGGTGTAATTTGTTTTTTTCTACGATGTCTGGATCGTGGAGAAAAAAGGGCAAAAAGGGCAAAAAACGGTCGAAATCGCATAAAACATTAAATAAATAAAAAAATAATTAAAATTTTAAAAATCGGTTTTCACGTGTCCCCTTCCCTCCCCCCCGGGTCTCCGATTGCCAAATTTCGTAGCTCTCCGACGCGCGGTCGCGAAACGTATAGTGTATAAGACAGACACACAGACATTGCCTTTTATTATATAGATTACTGAAAGTAATCTATTTACAGTTGCAGAATCAATGAGTTGATAGATTTCCTCTGATCCTCCCCTCCCCCAAAAAAGAAAAAAAAACTTTACAGAAGGAATTTAAAATAAAAATATATTATCATGATTTGAAAGTGATCAACTTTAATCTTTAATTAAATTGATCCACCACCCCATCCTCACAAGTCTATTAAATTGTGGGTTCTAGGTGCTTGTGACTTGTCGCCATGCTTAGTGAATAATGGAATGGTTGGTACATCCCAGCGGACCCACCGAGTAAATTTTTGAAAAAATATAAATTGATGCCACTAAGGGTATTTTCATGAAAATCAGAAAATCTCAATCATGAAATTCATCACTACAGAATGTTTTGGGAAAAGCAGAACTTTTCAGAAAATACATAAATACCACAGATCCATGGAACATTTTCATCCCTGTCTTTTTTCAAGCACTTTAAAGGGCTAAATCAAGAAAATGTGAATTTTCAAGTACCTTGAAAATGGTTATCAAAAATTCAAGTACTTTCCAGGTTTTTAAATACTCTTATGCACCTTGTTTACAAGAGTTCAAAATATCATGTTTTGGTAAAAAATAAGTAAATTTTTACAGTTTTTGGAGGGCTGTAAATAAAAAAACAATTGCCAGCAGAGAGCTAATATTTTGTTTGGTTAAATATATCTCTAATAACACTAAAAACTCTCAAAATTTCAGAGAATTCCAGAAAAGTCAGGTTGAGAATGTTCTTTTTTCTCTGAATTGATTCGATATAGGACCTGATACTGTTTTACTTAAAATTAATTTTTTTTTATGATCCCATTATGAAATTTACATGACATCTATAGCAATTAAGTATGCAAAATATAAAAAAATTTCAGATTTTTAAAAAATACACATTTTTTGCAGTTCAAGATCAAAGGTCAAATTGGATGATCTTGAAATGAAAAACATCATTGGCATACATGATCATGTCATAAGAAAGCATAAGAACATATCATAAGAAAAGTCAGATATTAAACTACAAAACAAGCCTTATTTCAACACAATCTGAATATTATATCAATAGATACAAAATTCTGAACATACCTAGAATTAAATAAAATTGGCATCACGTCTGATTTCAACCAGCAGAAACAACAAGATCACAACTATAGAAGGTCTTTATTTCACTTCTTTAAGACGTACAAAACTTTAAAAGGCCAGAGCGCTTTCGAGCGTAAATGCGCTCTTCATCAGTGGCTACGTGGAAATAGGAATGATCGTTCATATATAGATCAGAAAAGGTGACAAATTTGCATAAATACAATTATCAATAAACTTACGTTTATCTAAGGAGAATCCAAAAATACAAAACATTTTGCACAGATTCAAAAAATCGAGCATAAATCACGAAAAGAACAGTAAAAATTTACAATTTTATTACAGAATTTTCAAATTCAAAAAATTTTTAAAAATGCGGGCAATCAGGTCCAATTCCCGAGAGGATGACGTCAAAGATAACTATGAAGAGACTTGAATTGCATGGAGTCGAGAATGAGTCGCCAAGCATAGCTTAAAATCTGAATGGGGTCAAAACTACAAATCGACTCGCGGTAAACATAAATAAAGAGGGACTCAAAAAAGGAGAATATTATGAGGGTTATTACAACGCATAAGAAGGAAAGTTCTTTCAAAAATGGGCCGGAAATTTTCTTTAACAACAAAATGAGCAGGGGCCGTAGAAAGTTTACCACCTTTGACATCCCTAGCATATTCTGCCAAACGGATACCAATAGTACGTTTTGTACTGCCAATATAAAATTTAAAATTACCATCGATGGACAACAGGGGAACCACATACACCCCAGCAAAGCTTTTAAAGTCATCCTTATCACCCAGCTTATCAGACCGAATCCAGTTAAATAAAGAAGAAACATTAGAGTGAGCAGGACTGAAAGCAAATTCAGAGCAGAACTGAATAAAGGGACGGAAAATCCTAGGATGTTAAGGGAAACTAGATTTATGATTCAAACGATCTTTTAAAGAAATAAGTTTAGTATCAATTTGAGAAAATTTACGGCGAACATGGGAAAAAACCTTATGTATAAATTCAAAGGAATAGGCAGCCTCATAGCCAAGATAGAAAATAAAATCAATTTCGTCACTTAAAGAAGAAAAAGAAGAACACACGTTAAAAGCACGATTAAAATAAGCGTTAAAAGAAGCTTTTTTAGAGGAAATAGGATGGTAAGAATTAGCAGGAATGCAGGAATTAGTAAAAGACGGTTTACGGTAAACAGAAGTGTGAAAACCAACAGCAGAACGGGTAATCAGAACATCAAGAAAAGGCAAAGAACAATTATTTTCGTGCTCAACGCTAAAATTAATCGAAGGGTAAAAATCATTAACCTTGGACAAAAGAAGAAGGAGATCATTTAAATCACCATCCCAAATAATAAAAACATCATCAACAAAACGGCACCAAAGAGAGGGGGGGAGGGCAAAAAAGGCAAAATTTCATTCTCGAGCTCCTGCAAAACCGCCTCTGCCAAAATACCAGATAAAGAGCTACCCATAGGGGCACCACAACTTCGTAAATAAATATTATCACAAAAGCCAAAATAATTTGTCTCCGCAACAATGTTCAAAGCAGAAGTGATTGCGTCGATAGTAGGGGTTTTAAAATTATGATTTTGCAATTTTTTAACAATAATTCCAATAGCAATGTCAACGGGAATGCTAGGAAATAAAGAGACAACATCAAAACTGTGAAGGGTATTATTAGGATTAAATTTAGTTTTAAATAAAAGATTAATAAAATTTTCAGTGGAACTTATAGAAAACCTATGGTTATTAAAAAAGGGTTTTAAGAAAAAGGCAAGGGATTTCTCTAAAAAATAAATCCTATTGTTTCTAAATGTAGTGGACCTACTTATTTTTTAGAGAAATCCCTTGCCTTTTTCTTAAAATCCTTTCTTAATAACCATAGGTTTTCTATAAGTTCCACTGAAAATTTTATTAATGTTTTATTTAAAACTAAATTTAAACCTAATAGTACCCTTCACAGTTTTGATGTTGTTTGTCTCTTTATTTCCTAGCATTCCCGTTGACATTGCTATTGGAATTATTGTTAAAAAATTGCAAAATCATAATTTTAAAACCCCTACTATCGACGCAATCACTTCTGCTTTGAACATTGTTATGGAGACAAATTATTTTGGCTTTTGTGATAATATTTATTTACAAACTTGTGGTGCCCCTATGGGTAGCCCTTTATCTGGTATTTTGGCAGAGGCGGTTTTGCAGGAGCTCGAGAATGAAATTTTGCCTTCCCCCTCCCCTCTCTTTGGTGCCGTTTTGTTGATGTTTTTATTATTTGGGATGGTGATTTAAATGATCTCCTTCTTCTTTTGTCCAAGGTTAATGATTTTTACCCTTCGATTAATTTTATCGTTGAGCACGAAAATAATTGTTCCTTGCCTTTTCTTGATATTCTGGTTACCCGTTCTGCTGTTGGTTTTCACACTTCTGTTTACCGTAAACCGTCTTTTACTAATTCCTGCTAATTCTTACCATCCTATTTCCTCTAAAAAAGCTTCTTTTAAAGCTTATTTTAATCGTGCTTTTAACGTGTGTTCCTCTTTTTCTTCTTTAAGTGACGAAATTGATTTTATTTTCTATCTTGGCTATGAGGCTGCCTATTCCTTTGAATTTATACATAAGGTTTTTTCCCATGTTCGCAGTAAATTTTCTCAAATTGATACTAAACTTATTTCTTTAAAAGATCGTTTGAATCATAAATCTAGTTTCCCGTAACATCCTAGGATTTTCCGTCCCTTTATTCAGTTCTGCTCTGAATTTGGTTTCAGGCCTGCTCACTCTAATGTTTCTTCTTTATTTAACCGGATTCGGTCTGATAAGCTGGGTGATAAGAATGACTTTAAAAGCTTTGCTGGGGTGTATGTGGTTCCCCTGTTGTCCATCGATTGTAATTTTAAATTTTATATTGGCAGTACAAAAGGTACTATTGGTATCCGTTTGGAAGAACATGCTAGAGATGTCAAAGGTGGTAAACTTTCTACGGCCCTTGCTCATTTTATTGATAAAGAAAATTTCCGGCCCATTTTTGAAAGAACTTCCTTCTTATGCGTTGTAATAACCCTCGTAATATTCTCCTTTTTGAGTCCCTCTTTATTTATGTTTACCGCGAGTCGAATTGTAATTTTGATCCCGTTCAGATTTTAAGTTATGCTTGGCGACTCATTCTCGACTCCATGCAATTCAAGTTTCTTCATAGTTATCTCTTACGTCATCCTCTCGGGGATTGGAGCTGATTGCCCCATTTTTTAAAATTTTTTGAATTTGAAAATTCTGTAATAAAATTGTAAATTTTTACTGTTCTTTTCGTGATTTATGCTCGATTTTTTGAATCTGTGCAAAATGTTTTGTATTTTTGGATTCTCCTTAGATAAACGTAAGTTTATTGATAATTGTATTTATGCAAATTTGTCACCTTTTCTGGTCTATATATGAACATTAAGTACTACATGGTAATTACATTAATAACTACATTAACAACTACATTATAATTAATTATTACATTATAATTAATTAATACATTATAATTATAATTATTACATTATAATTAATTATTACATTAATAACTACATGGAAATTCCTATTTCCATGTAGCCACTGATGAAGAGCGTATTTACGCTCGAAAGTGCTCTGGCCTTTTAAAGTTTTGTATGTCTTAAAGAAGTGAAATAAAGACCTTCTATTATAGTTGTGATTTTGTTATACCTAGAATTGTAAAACTACCAAATTTTCAAACTTCCAAATATTTATAAATAAATAAATAATACAGATTAAGGGCTAATATTTTGCATAGTATCTTATATATAAATGGACAACAAAATAGCCAAATTTTAAAAAAATCCAGAGGGGTCGGGTTGTGGGCTGTATTGAATTGACATGGAATGACCCACACATGTCAAGAATTGAATTTGCATGATGTCATTTCCAAAGAATACCATGATTCACGCATAAGAACAAAATGAGTTGTGTAACGAGTGAGCTGCCAGCACAGCGACACCTGGGAAAAATAAAAAAAAGAAAAAGAGAGGGAGACAGAGAATTCACGACATCGGCTGAAGGTTGAAGCCCACCAGTTTTGTTGTGTGAAACTTATTAACTTTGTAATGTTTGTGTTGTAATTGTGAATAGTTTAATACTGTCATTAAACTTCTAAATGTGTACAAGTGTATCCGTGTCAATCCTGCACAACTAACGGATATAGTTTGGCGCCCGAACGTGCGGCCGGTGTTTGTGTGTTCTCAAAACGACGGACAAAAAGAACTCTAGGGATAATCCCATCCTGATGTGTTCGTGTGAATGCGGTGTTGGAATATCCCTTCCATGCCAAGGATGTTAACAGATTAATAGATAAGTCTTCAACCTGTTTAAACTATTTTAAGTAGTTGTACTTCTGTTTTCGCTATCCGGCAATTGCAGTAATGAAACATATCGTACAAAAACATTCTTTTCTAAAATGAAGTGCTTGCCATTCTCATCTGAGCATCGCTATCATTTTCGCGACGGAATGTCTGCGGTGGGTTTAGTGGATTAACGGATGTGCTGCAACTGTTTTCTTTTTCGTTCTCGCTTTTGATCAGAATTATTTATTACATTTTAAAAAGAAAAAAGACTGTTCTGTGTTAATTTGAAGAATTTAGAGAGTTTACGATAGAAATGGCTTATCTTGGTAAGGGACGGAAAGAAGATCTAAGATTACTTGTTCAAGAGTTGGGATTAGATGGAGCAGACACTCTTAAGGTGGTGGAGTTAAAATATTTGATAACGAGTTCTGAAAGCTATAGTGAAGAGTTGACAAAATATATGTTGGACAATATTATTGAAAATCGAATAGCAAGGGAACAAGAAGTCAAATTGGAAAATGAAAGAATGTTTGAATTGGAACGTTTGAAGTTGCAACTTGAATCTCAGAGGGTCTCGCAATCCGTAACCGCAACCCCGGTTTTGGAGACGGAGCAACCCAAGTGTGACGTGAGGAGAATTCTCCCTAAATACGACTCTAAAGACGATGATATGGCATTATTTCTTAATTTATTTGAACGACAACTTAAGTTCTTAAAAATTCCAGAAGCGACTTGGGTCCCATATTTAATTGGATCTTTACCATCTGAGATCGGACAACTTATTGCTAGAGAACCAGAGGAGGAATGTCAGGATTACAATAAAGTGAAGGCAATGCTGTTGGAAAGATATAAGCTTACTGCCGATAAATACAGACAATTGTTTTCTCTGCATCACAAGAGCCAAAACAGTACCTGGCGTGATTTTTATTTTGAATTGACCAGTTATCTTGACGGCTGGCTTACTGAACTGAATGCATAGCTGCCAACTTATTTGGAGTAAAAATCAGAAGATTTTTGAAAAAAAATCAGAATAGCGCGTAAAATGAGTTTTACAGAACAAATCGACATAAATCTGATTTTCAAAGGACACTATGTAAATAATGCACAAATATGTGAAACACACAACTGCTTGAGATCTCTTTGGAAACAGTTGTATGCATGTTCATTTGTACATTATTTATATTGTAACCTTCATCTCTCAAAATATTTTGACAGAAAGTTACGTTATGTAATGATGATATAATTTGTTATGTAATGATGAAAAATGATATAATTCTATTATATTTAGAAAATGTAAGTTTGACAATTGCGTTTAAGAACAGGGTTGTTTAAATACATGGGCAAATTTAATTTTAACACATTCCTTTATATTAATTCTAAACTATGATTTTGTTATCTAAAATAACTCATGCTTTTATTTTGTCAGTTTTGTTGAAATTAAATCATTACAATAGTCAGGATTTATGAACTTAATTTCACAAAAAAATTTTTTTTACAATTGGGAAGACACAAATTTTTTGTTCTTAAACTGCAGTATATTTTTAAACACATTCATAAAATTATCATGTATTATTAAAATGTGCATTGTCTAGTGTCTACACATAAATAAAAATTGGTGGCAGTATATTTTAAAGAAAATGTTTATTTTGTTCAAAAATATCTTTTCATAAAATTGTGGCAGAAAGGGCTTCAGATAGAAAAAGATTGAATTTCATGATCGTACTACTTATATGAAAATAATTAAAAAATTAACTTTTATAATCAACCAAACTATGAAAATAAGCTACTTTAGTCCAGTTAATGTGCAACAATAAGGAGAAGGAAATGGATGGAAAAGGATAATTGCGTAATCTCGGAAACGCCCGCGAAAAAAAACTGAATTTCACGATCGTACCATTTATGTGAAAATAATAAAAAAAATTTGCCTTTATAATCAACCAAAATATGAAAATAAGTTAATTTAATCAAGTTAATGTGCAACAATAGGGAGATGGAGATCGATGGAAAAGGATAATAGTGTTCTCTCGGCAACCGCTGCAGAGATGAAAAAAAAAAAATTACTATTTATATGAAAATAATTAAAAAGGTGACCTTTATAATCAACTGAAATATAAAAATAAGCTAGTTTAGTAAAGTTAATGTGTAATAATCAGGGGATGGAGATGGATGGAAAAAGGCAATTATGTACTCTCAGCAGAGCCTGAAAAGAAAAGACTGAATTGCTCATCTTAAAATTTAAGCGAAATATAATTTGTTTAGTAGAATAATTCTTTATTTTTATTCGCACTATAAAAATAAATTAGGTCTATTGTTCTGATATGAAATCATTAGAAGAAGAAAATGGATGCAAACTGGTAATTTTGGACTCTCAACAAAAAGGGGTAAAAGTAAAACAAATATTTTCAAATGCTGTGCGAAGTTTTTTCTTCTGTTTCCCCTTTGAGTCCAATGACAACATATGCATTAATGATATATATGATAACATACATCACGGTGATTACGAAGACAAAAATCTACAACTTATTTTTGATTCCTTTCTGTGGGGGATTTTATGCCTACACTTCCGGGTTAGAAAGACAAGCATTGTCTGCCGTCCTTTTCTTGAACGCTGCGTGCTGGAAGTACCAGAATAAATAGAGCTTGTCACACGAGAACGTCTGCGTTCATTGCCGCGTTCATTTGGATTGCTTGTCACACGAGAACGCAAACGTTCTCGTGTGACAAGCAATCCAAATGCTTGGCGACATTTTGGTGTAAAAATATAAATTTGGCGATAAATCGGCAAATTGGCGCGATTTTTAGGCGTAATTAGTAAAAAATATTAAAAATCGTAAAGAAATCGATTACGCACGTAAAATCGTAAAATAAGAGAATTTTCGTAAAAATTACGAAAAATTCGTAAAAGTTGGCAGGTATGTGAATGTCAAGACATTTAATCAATTAAAAGAACTCGTCCTGGCTGACCAAATGAAGAAACGAGTACCTCAGGAAACCAGAGACCATTTCCTTGATATCTGGTCAGAGCTAACCAAACCCTTAGACTTGGCGGAAAGGTTGGATACTTACGACTGTTTAAGGACTAATCAGAAGAAAAGTTTGATTCCGTCGTTTCCGAGGAGGACTAACACAGTCAAAGATGGGGTTACGAAACCTGTTATGTCCAAGAGGTGTTTGTTCTCAGGAAGGCAGAACCAATCGAACAGATGCTGAATCCAACCAGGAACGACCAACGTTAACCTGTTATGGTTGTGGTTATAAAATCAAAATGCCCAACTTGTAACCCTCCCACGCGCGCAGCAGCTCGTTTTGAGAAGATCCAAATCCATAGTCCAGAGGTACTGGAGCGGGTTGCAGTCGTGAGTGTCACTATAAATGATATCGCAGGTACAGCGTGCGCGGATAGCGGAGCGACACACTCTATTGCGGGTGAGACCCTGTACCATTTGCTGAAAGATGAAGGAGTTGAGTTTGAGAAAACATTTATTACGATGATGCTTGCTGATGGTGACCAAACTGAGAGGGACGCTTTTACCACGTGTGTGACGGTATGTCTGGAGGGACATTCTTTCCCAGTAACTCTTTTCGTGCTACCAGAAGCCAAAGGAAATCGTACCCTATTGGGAGCAGATTTTCTGAAGAAATCCGGAGTCATGTTGAATCTTCAAAACCATACCTGGTTCTACAGTGATAACCCAAATGAATACTTCCCATTCGTTGAAAACCCTACTGTCCAGTCCTGTGACATTAAGGAAAGTACGACGGCGGCAAATTCTTGTCTACTCCGATCCAACGAAGGAGAATATCTAACGGAGGACCAACGCCGAAGACTTAATGCGTTGCTTACCCAGTGTGAAGATACCTTTAGTCCGGGGGGAGAGCTGACGCTGTATATAGAACATCAGATCGACACGGGTGATTCTTCCCCAGTTGCCACTACTCCCTATAGGCTTTCCCCTACCAGAAAGGAAATTTTGAAAGAACAGATCGACACCCTTCTCCAATCGGGCGTAATCAAGAAATGTGACTCTCCGTATGCTGCCCTGGTGGTGTTAATACCAAAACAGAATGGGGATTTCCGCCTTTGCATCGATTATCGGAAACTGAATTCTGTAACTAAGCCTGATCCATATCCCCTACCACGTATGGATGATCTTTTGCAAAATGCTAAGCCGACTACCTTCATGTCTACCATGGACTTAAAATCTGGTTACCATCAAGTCAGAATGTACCCTCCCAATAAAAACAAGACAGCCTTTGTTTGCCCGTTTGGAGTGTTCCGATTTACGCGCATGCCCTTTGGTCTAAAGACGGCCCCTGCAACCTTCCAAAGACTTATGGATCTTTTCCAAAACAGATTGAAAGTCAACATCCTAGCCTATTTGGATGACATTATTGTGATGTCCTCTACCTTCGAAGAACATTTGGAGGACCTTCGGTTAGTTTTTGACTGGTTACATAAATTTAGATTGCATGCCAATCGTGCAAAGTGCCACTTTGCTTGCTCAAAGGTTAAGTACCTCGGCCACTACATAACGAGAGATGGAATCGAGGTAGACCCCGGGAAAATAGAAGCAGTTCTACAGATACCCTCTCCAAAAAGTGTAAAGCAAGTACAGAGTTTTCTCCAGACCTGTAGTTGGTATCGACGTTTCATTCCTCACTTTGCTGAAACCTCCAGACCGCTGAGCAACCTTACGAGGAAACGAACACCCTGGAGGTGGGGGCAAGACAAGCAAACAGCCTTTGAAACTCTGAAACAAAGTTTGGTGTCACCACCTGTGTTGAAGCAGGTCGCGGAGGCCAGGACTGATGCTTCAAGTTACGCTCTGGGTGCGGTCCTTACTCAAGGGCAGGGCCGGAGCACCCCATCGAGTACGCTAGTCGATTGTTGACTTCCGCGGAAAGAAACTACTCAACTACCAAGCGGGAAGCCCTTGCTGTGGTCTGGGAGCTAGAAAAATTCCGCGGATACATCGAAGGAGCTGAAATAACAGTTGTTTCCGATCATCAACCCTTAAAATGGCTGATGAGCCTGAAGTCGCCAACAGGACGACTGGCAAGTTGGTCCTTACAGATTCAATCGTATAATTTGAAGTTTGAGTATATTGCCGGTAGAGCGAATGTCATTGCCGCCATGTTATCCCGCCCTGCATGTACTACACACGAGAGGCCCACCTGCGACATCTGTACTATCACCATAGACTTACCGTCCAGGAAATCGAGTGATATTCGGGATGAACAGATGAGAGATGATGACTTAAAGAAAATTATTGACTGTTTTGAAGGTGACCACAGAACTGAAAATTTCGCAAATTGGACGAGCCGTGGTTATCTTATGTCCCAAGGAATCCTTTATCGTTACTCCCCGGATACTGAATCCGAAGAGGCCCAGTAAGAGGTACCGATCCAAGAGCGCAAAAGAGTCTTGCAGGAGTACCACGATACTCCGACCAGCAGACATTATGGTGCTGAGGGTACTTACTACAGGATTGCCTCCCGCTATTACTTTCCTGGAATGAGAAAATACATTGCGAACTACGTAAAGAACTGTGTTGATTATAATAGATATAAGCCCAGTAACCAAAAACCTGCTGTACTTTTAAGGACACCCGTGTACTCCCAACATTTCGAAACACTTGCGATAGACCTCTTCGGCCCCCTGCCGAAAACGCCGGACGGGAAGAAATGGATTTTCATAGTGGAAGACATCTCTACCAAGTGGGTGGAGCTCTTTTCCCTCCAACACGCCACTGCAAAAGAATGTGCGGTAATTCTACTGGAGGAGGTGTTTTTGAGATATGGATTGCCTCGCCGGCTTATCAGCGACAATGGCACCCAATTTGTTATCGCTGTCCTTCAGCAAGTGTGCAACGTGCACGGAGTCAAACAAGTACTGACTCCTGTCTATTGGCCTCAAGCGAATCCTGTGGAACGGAAAAATAGAGATCTAAAACCAAGACTGGCCATCCTCGTGGGAAACGTTCACACCTTGTGGTCCGAAAAACTTCCAGCTATACGTTTTGCCCTCAACCCCGCAAGATGTGACACTACTGCTCATACTGCAGCCTTCTTACAATTCGGAAGAGAACTTAGGACTCTGGACGACGTCCAGCATGACATACGAACCGTGATCCATAATGACAACTTCGTTGCCGAAATTACGCCATATCTGCGAAGATTTGCAGATATGAGTGCTGAGATAAAGGATTTAGTAGAACAGAAACAAGATCGGAGGAAGAAATATGCTGATAAAGGTAAAAGAGGAGCTCCGCCGTATGCGCCTGGAGATGAAGTGTGGGTAACCACCCACCCGATAAGCAATAAAGCCAGCCAGAAAACCACGAAGTTTGCACCTCGGTGAGACGTGCCCTTTGTCATACTAACTCAGCGTTCTCCAACGAGTTATGAAGTGGCTGATCCAAGTTCCCCAGATATACCAGTTGGGACTTACCACACCTCTGCCCTCCGACCTTGCTCCTTACCTCTCGACACCATAGCCACGCCAATCACCCCCCTTGCGTAAAAGGGGCCGATCCCGAAAGACTAAAATATACCAGAACAGTCCTAGTTCCCCATCTACCACTTCTGGCTACTCGTCGAGTCGACTTCATGGCCAGGGGGGGAGACTGTAACGAGTAAACTGCCAGCGCAGCAACACCTGGGAAAAATAAAAAAAAGAAAAATAGAGGGAGACGGAGAATTCACGACATCGGCTGAAGGCTGAAGCCCACCAGTTTTGTTGAGTGAAACTTATTAACTTTGTAATGTTTGTGTTGTAATTGTGAATAGTTTAATACTGTCATTAAACTTCAAAATGTGTACAAGTGTATCCGTGTTAATCCTGCACAACTAACGGATATAGTTGTTAAATGAACCTATGGTTTGACTTTTTTTTCTAGAGAAACGTGAAGTTTTGTTCTCATTTTTCCAGCAATTTTAGTGCTGTTTTAAAAGAATTACATAGATTTTAGCCAGGGTTGCCGGATTTTAGCCAGACTAAAAAAAGACGGCCGGCTTCTTTTTGGTTTTAACCGCTTAAAAAAGCTGGCTTTTATTAAAAAAAAGTGGTTTACTACCAATTTATATTAAATTTGTATTACTTTATCTTTGATGCACTCCTAAATGTTTTTTACTAAAATATTTATAAACTTCTATTAAATATTACCAAGTACACAAGATTTTATGACCACTAGAAAAATACTATGAAGGTTATATGTCTAAAAGAAAAAATCCTACAGTGAGGAGCATGCATTAAATTAGACACCAAGATGGTGTTTTGAAAGCCTATGTTACATAATGTGTACTACACATTTTAAAGACTATAAATAATTAAACAGACAAATCACCATACATCAAAAAGGGAAAAAATCCATTTTACTTCAAAAAGTAGTGATAAGTGTTTTTTATTAAATGATTTTATGCATGATTTTAAATATTTATTAGTAAAAATAAGACTCTTACATATCAATAAAGTCCTAAAAATTAGTTAACTAGTAAAATATATCACTAAGCAACTATTGTCCTAAAATAAAATATTTCATTATTTAAAGCAATAACATTTTTTTAAAAATGTGTCAAAGGCCAATGTAAACCAAGTAAAGCAGTTGGTATACCATTTTAAAATTTAGCTGGCTTTTTTGCAACCAACAAATCACTAGCATGTATTCCAATATTAATGTTTTCATTATTGAGAAATAAAGTTATTTATTAAATTCTAACCCAATAAAATGCCTTTAAAATTAGTTAAAGAACACATGTGTAATTTAAAATTAAAATCCTTCACGCTTTTTTACACATAAAAAAAAAAAAAAAAAAAACAGTTTTGGCAAAAAAAAGCTGGTTAAAACCAATAAAAGCCACTGGTGTGGCTTTTATTAATTTTAGCCGGCTTTTTAGCAACCTTTCTCAAGAATCAAGAGATTTTATTATCTCGTACCCTTTTCTTACGATACCAATTTATATGTTTAAAACTTTCTCTTTCATAGGATATTTCCTTCAATATTTCCAAGCAAAAGCAAAGAAGGAATTCTCAGGGTACAAATATCCACCTCCTGTCTTCTTCTCCATTAACAACACAACAAATAGTATTTAGTAATGTCATCTAATGCCTTCCCACGTGGGCAGGATTAGCTTATCAAACACACCAATGAAAGAAAATAACCTTCTTTGATCAATAAGAAACAACTTGAACTAGCCTCATTACTTTTAGAGAAATACTTTTGGAACCAGAATCACCAACTTACTACATGTGAGCAAAACGAAACCAAACATCGCATGTGCTGGTTGCATAACAAAATTCCTGTTGAAAAATCTGCTGTCAACCGATCAAGTTTTAAATCTTTTAGGAAATCTAACAAAAATTTCAAAAATTATAATATGTATGAACAATCTTTTAGGAAATTTAGGAAAAAAGGAAAAGTTTAAGATTCTTAGGAAGAATGCAATATCTACTATTAGAACTGTCAAAATAGATTCAAAATCCAGGATTCTGATTAGAAATTCAGATATCAGTTTTAGATCTGGATTCAGATCCAGATCTTGGCAGCTCCGGTTTTACTCATTTCTTTTAGCCTCAGACACTAAGTCCTGAATGCATTACTGTAATTATCTACGACAAAGTAATTTTTTAATGCACTACTGTAATTATCTACGATAAAATAATTTTTTAACTTACTTCATAAAAAAATTCTTTGCTTTGATTATCATTTAGCTTAAAGGACTTCTCAATGCTGCTTTCCTGATACCTCTTGTATCCCAGATGGATGGGTGACTTTTCATTACCAACAGATACAGATGGATCTCGCTTACGAACAGATTTCGAGTCAAATAACAGTCTTCGATCTTGGCCATTAAGTTCTCGGAAAAGTAATACTCGCACTTGCTTTGAACTGTCAAATTCTGGAGACTTAACCCTGAAAGAATGTTTACATAAATTTTAACTCAGCTACATTAATTTACAATCAAATATATTTAGACTAACACCAATAGAAAGAACAGCAGTTTGAATTAAATGAGATAACCTAAAAGCTTATATACAAACCCAATTTTAAAATAGGTGTATATTACATTTAAATGAATATAATGTACTGTACTAGTGGTATAATGCTTGGCCCACAGGCCCTACAACACAGATAGACTTGGTATATGGAGTAGGTCCCCAAAGAACCAATCATTATAAAGGTCACAGAAATACAGTACAAGAAATTTTATATGGCGTCCCGATATCAGGAACGCTCCCAAAACAGGAATTGGGCAAAATTATGCCACATTTTGTGCCAACAAACATATTATCTCCAAAAATTGAGTCAAAATGGCATTTTTTCTTTTAAAATTTCGCCAAATAATCAGAAGTGTTATTTTCCTCCGATTTTTTCATAGTTTCTACGAAAAACATCCTCATAAAACGAATTAGTTTTTCTATGTTTTCCTACAAAAAATTGCCATCTGCCGCCGAAAATATACAGTCACGTATGCTGTCAATCCACACAACAGCAGACATTTACGCTCGTGAAATTCATTAATATGTCGTTCTTCTCGGACATATGCTTTATAAAAAGTTTTTAAATTTGGCATAAATCGCTAAACAGACATTTGAGATTTTTATCTCCGTGTAACACCTTTTAAATTACGAAAGGGCTTGCTCTTTTCTGATTACATCCGAGAGATGTGTCCAATGTTTTTTTCGCCAAAATCAAATTCCAAAAAATTATTTTCCAAAAATTTATTATGACAAACTTCGCATTTCCACTCTGCAGTGCATAGTTTATGCAGACTTCTAAGTATATCACTCCATATTTGTGCAATGCAGTTTGGGCTTGATTTTTTTTCATTTTATCGAATGCTTAAAAAAACGTTTTAAAATCTCTATTTCCGAAATTAATTTGGGTTATCGTTGTTCAAAATGCCGAGAAAAGTAATTTAAAACCCATCTCCTTTTGACTTTAGACTGCCGTTTTCTCACGAGACCCCGATTTGCCCATTTTCTGCAGGTTTTCGGACAGATATATAAATTGCTTGGTGTTTGAAGTGTTTAAGGAGAATACCCCCACCCCCCTTAATGAAAAATAGCTCACTCGGCAGCCAAGGTTTATATTTGGCCAAAATTATAAATTCATACGTTGATAAGTTTCTTATGTGTTTTATTTATCTGTTAGCAATTTGGAAAAGATTTTTTAGCAATATCACAAAAATCATCATTTGTATACCATCCTTGTTATATTTCGTTTTACTGCAAAGACATTTTCAATTTTTGCAATCTGTTTGCATCAACTAAGATCTTATTAATAATTTTATGTGGGAACATTACTTTTCAAACATGTAGTTAATAAAATAAAGGGTTATTTTCTAGAAAGTATTAAAACAACGATTTAGGCACTTGAAATACAACCATTTTGATAAGATATATTAAAATATGATGTATTCCCATCCATAAATATTGGGTTATACTTTAATTAAAAATAAATAAATATTATTATCTTTAATGTAAACTTGTGTTCTATCAAGTCTCAATAATAAATTTCTTTCATGTTTTGAGCCTTTTTCATAATTTTTTTTAACAACTACATCCGATTCCAATTTAATTACATATATATTTTTAATAATATATAATTTTATGGAATTAAGTATACTTTTCATTACAAAATAAAGCTTTATATATTTATGCTTAAACATTGAATTATAATTTCTACAACAACATTGTAGAACATTCCAATAGATTTTAGACAAAGTGTTTCAAATTACGGAAAAAACCCTTATCTAGAAAGTCCAAAGTCCCAAGCATTCCGGATAATAGATCCCATACTGTAGTTAGAAGAGACCTAAAATTTAAATCTTGCAAGAGGGCCTAAGTTTAATACAGTGAGCCCCAATGGCATAGCATCAATAGAGGCTAAAAAGCTGTGCCTCCCCTGTTCAAAATCTAATTTAAAGAAATATTCAATTATATATTTATTTTTAAATAAATTTTTGGAATTTTTATGTATTTAAGAACAAGAAAGATCAATCATGCATAAAGCATTGATTATGAAACACTTTCCAACTGAAATGCAATTTTATTTAAACACCTCTAAAATACGATACATTCATCGGTGATATTTTTAAAATTATCACAATACTACAATAATTTATTATATTTGAAAACTTCGTCCAAAACAAATGAACTTTATTCAAATAACATCATCGAAATATAAATTGCCTGGCTCTCTATATAAAAACAATGAATATTTCATTCATAAACTTTCATTCCTTTCATTCAGCGGTGATATTTTTAAAATTATCACAGTACTACAATAATTTATTTTACTTAAAAACATAAAACCATGGAGATAAAATTACTGTCTAACTCCATGCTTAAAACATCAAAAAAGCAATAATATGGAATCATCTGCTTCTCTATGTAAAATCAATGGATGTTTTATTCATATCAGCTATATTGCAGACTCCAGAGCTAAATAATTTTACGTTAAAGAAATTCAGCAATTCTTATACAACTCATCTTACAGCTTGATGTGTTTACATTCTCCATAACTGAAAGTTAGGCGTCGTTGTAGAAATGATCAAAGTTTGATGATCATTTAAACTCCAAAATATTGTAATTGCTTTTTCGCAGTTTATAGATGCAGTGAAAAAAATAAAAAAGTTTTAAAATGGATGCAACACTAAATATAAATTAACAAGAAAGATCAATCATGCATAAAGCATTGATTATGAAACACTTTCCAATTTCAATGCAATTTTATTTAAACATCTTTAAAATGCGATACATTCTTCGGTAATATTTTTAAAATTATCACAATACTACATTAATTTGTTATATTTGAAAACTTAAAACTTCATCGAAAAAAATGAACTTCATTCAAATGACGGCATTGAAATATAAATTGCTTGGTTTAAATATCTCTAAAATGCGATACTTCTTCTTCTTCTCTGGCGTGACAGCCCCAGGTGGACCCTGGCCTTCCGTAGAATTCAATTCCATGCCGTCCGTCCTGTTCTTGGCCAAGGTTTTCCAATGGACAATTCTGATTCTTTTTTAAAGCTCTTAAAACCAATTGATATTTATAGAGAATTTTTTTTTTATTTCAAATATCCAAGCGAAAATTTTTTTATAATAGCGAAAATAATTATTTATTTAAATATCAAGAAATGAAAAACCACAAAATCTTCTCAAAGACAAAAAACGGCCCGTGATTGGCTGTGACGTCACGCGGCCCGATCGACCTGTGATGCAACATTCTACTGTGTGCTGTTTCTATTGAGATATTTGCAAGTAGTTGGCGTTTAATTTTGTTTACAATTTGTTTATAATTATATTACCCATTTGTTCTTGGTCTGCTGGAGTTTAAATTATTTGTTGTTTGTTTTATTTTATTGTAAACATGGATTCAGGTTTTGTTAAAGGGCAATCAGACAATTTGTCCAAGATTGATTCTATCATGATGGCTCTGTATTTTAAAAACAATATGGATTTTGTGACGGCTGAATCTCATCGTGTAAAAGTTGATAAGTAAGATTTACCCCTTTTCTTGAGTTTTTTCTGGAAATTAAAGAAAAACATTTGTATTTATATGCTTAATTTTTTTATTGAATAAATGTGTGAATTGAAATGTGTGTATTGAAAAAATTTTATGTGCAAGAGCACTTTAGCTATATATGTTTCATGAAGATTCTAAATATAATATTTTATTTACAAATGAAACAGTTTTAAACATTTAATTACATTAAAAGCAGTTTTACATTTAATTATATTAAAAGCAGTTTTACATTTAATTACATTAAAAGCAGTTTTACATTTTTTTGCTTTGTGACTAAAACAACTTTGCTTTTTGTTTTAGATAGAATGTAATTATTTTATAAATTTTCAAAAGCACATGTACTCAATGAAAATATAAATTATAACTTCTGACTGCAGTATACAGGTATACGAAATTTTTATGTTACCTATGTTAGATGAATACAAGATATAACATTTTAAATGTTTTTCTTATTTCTAAATTAGATGACCTTTTGCAATCATTTTATTAAATATGAAGTCATACCATAGGGGATGTAAAGAGAGGGGGGCCACACTCCCCCTTCAATATAACAAAGGCAAGCATCAGGCTTGTCGATATTGTACATCAGGAGCTTGAGTTTGACCCCCTCCCCCCCCAGAAAAAGTCAGTAAAAGTAGTCATTATTAGTGTCTTTCCTTGTCCTGATATTGTTTAAATTTGGGCGAATGTCATGTTATTCATGGAAAATGATTCATATTTTTTAGTATTATATATGACTTTTTTCTGTAAAGATTAATTAATAGAACCATGTTTGGCACAAAATGGCAGATCCATTCGCCTTGCACAAGAAATTTTCATTGATGAAAAGTCACATCCCATATCCAATCATTGTCTGTCATTACGTTGTTTATAAAGGATTGAAAATAGGGAAGAAATATCCACGCCTTCCTGTAAGCTAGCTTATAGTTCAAGCTTATCAGTGAGGGTGTAATTTAACAGGTGTTTAGTGTGTACATGTAAATTGTGTTTATTTGCTTTAAAAAATTATTGCTAAAAAGTGGGCAGAGCACGACTATACCTTTTGAAAAATTGAATAGAATGAAATCAATTTTTCAAACCCTACTTAAAAAATAATCCTTGGCAACACTGGGTACATTTTTTACTAGTACAGTAAACTGTTCAGTAAAACTGTTCAGTATAAAAGGTGCTCACATCGAATCTCTATTATTATATGAAAATGTTACATGCTCAAAATACATATTTATATCAAGTAAAAAAATTTCACCTTTAAAAAATGTAGTCAAAATTTCTTAAATTAACAATTGAAAAATAATGCCCTAATTTAATTTTTAAATGCCTAAGACATATTGGGCATTAGAAATATGGTAACCAACTAAGCTTTACTTATTTATATATTCAGTTTTGATGAAGGCAGTGCAAGACATTGTTTACTATTCAGTAAGTGTGAAAATGGGTTCATAAACAAGTTGTTCCAAAGCATGAAACATCTTTTCAGAACAAAATGTTTTGTGCATGGAGTTCTTAAAGGGAGGCGATAAAACTCCTATGGATGAAATGCTTGAAAATGCCACAATGCTTTGAGAATTATATCTAGGTGTCATTAGTATTAAGAAAGTAGCCTCTATTGTTATATGGCACAAAAGAAAGGCGTAGTATTTAGTATATTTATTTCTGATTATTTTTAAATTAAGGGTTCTCTAATTATGAGTATAATTAACCAGTATTTTTTCATAGTTGTAGGATATAGTACAGACTATTTGGAGATAATAATAAATTGAAAGGTTAAATAATTTTGAATACGTAGAAATATTCTTTATTATTTCAGTTTTACTTTGCATTGAGCCAATAATTTATTTTTACAAAATTGGCAGTTTAAATAAATATTTCAGATATTTTGCCATTGAAATGCATACAATGCAGAACTTACCCCATTACTTACCCCAGCGCCAGCAGAATTATTAACTGAAACGATATTGGCATTTTCTTAATATATGAAGTTTTAACTCTCTACTTTTATCTCCATCATTTTATATTTACCTGAATTTAAGAAAATCCAAATATTCAGTGTGAACATCACAAACTAAACATGGGATGATGTCAATAATCCACTTTGAATCTGGGTTTAAGTTCATTTGTAATACCAAAACAAAACATTGAGTGTCGAGCCAGTAGTGCACACTCCTAAGAATTTTCGAAGTTTAATAAATCATAGTAAAAACTTCTCATACAAAAGCTTTAAAATTTGATTATACAGACACTGATTTATTATCTATACACTCCTTAATTTTTCTTTTCTATTTCATTACTCTAACATTAAAAACAAACATCAACATCAAATGCAAGTCAGAGATAATTATGTACCATTAGCAGTCAACCCTCTAAAATTTAATCTGTGTTGCATATTTTCTATTAAGCTATAAAAATAATTTTATTACCTATGAAATTGCACCAATAAATATATAATATATGAATATCTGTAGATAAAACAAAATATGATGTTTCTTAGTGACACATGAATTAATTTGCATAATTTTGAATCAAGGGGACATTGAATTTCTAATTATAACATCTTATTGGCATTGATCATCACCTAATGGCATCCTGTCTTACAAAACATGGCTGTGATGAAATGTTAAACTGTAAAATTAAGAAGCTAAGTGGTTTATATTAAGATGTAAAGTATATATAGGGAAAATTGGTGCAATTTCATAGGTAATAAAAATAATTTTATTACCTATGAAATTGCACCAATAAATATATAATATATGAATATCTGTAGATAAAACAAAATATGATGTTTCTTAGTGACACATGAATTAATTTGAATAATTTTGAATCAAGGGGACATTGAATTTCTAATTATAACATCTTATTGGCATTGATCATCACCTAATGGCATCCTGTCTTACAAAAAGACTGTGATGAAATGTTAAACTGTAAAATTAAGAAGCTAAGTGGTTTATATTAAGATGTAAAGTATATATAGGGAATGATGTCCATTATTGATTTGACACCGTAAATATAATTAAAATTTTTGTTTAAAAGAGCTTAATTTTCAAATATGAAATACTAATATAAAAAGTAACATAAATGTAACTTACTTCAAAATGATCTTCACATACAAAATGAGTTGTCTTTAATTACAGTGGTGGATTTTGTTTAGTATCTCGCTTCATTGCTTGACACTATTTTTTACGAACAACATCATTTTTAGGCACAGATATAAAGATTTTATTTGATGATGTGATACTAGTAGAAGTGCACATTGGAACTATGCAATACTTATAAGTATTAGACATAATAAATAGAACTTTTCGAATGTAAACACACATTCACACATTCGTGCGATAAGAACAACTAGAACCTTGTGACGTCACATCCCGTTCGCGCCAAATTGGATAGTTTTCCCGCAAAAATCAGAAAAGCGAATTTTATCCTCTTTTCTCTCATTCATTTGCGCTTGATCCCTCGTGCAGATTTGCGAGTGTGCATATCTTAAATAATAAAAGGCAATGTCTGTGTGTGTGTGTGTGTCTGTCTGTCTGTCTTATACACTATACGTTTCGCGACCGCGCGTCGGAGAGCTACGAAATTTGGCAATCGGAGACCCGGGGGGGAGGGAAGGGGACACGTGAAAACCGATTTTTAAAATTTTAATTATTTTTTTATTTATTTAATGTTTTATGCGATTTCGACCGTTTTTTGCCCTTTTTTCTCCACGATCCAGACGTCGTAGAAAAAAACAAATTACACCATCGGAAAGAGCAGAGAATTTCGAGTAAAAATATATCAATTTCAAATCTGAATTTCGATTTCTAATATTTTTTAAAGATTTTAAAACAAAAGTCACTTTTTGCTCAAGAAAACGATTTTTGGTTTTTAAATTCTCGCATCGTGAAAAGTACTCATAATTTCGACTAATAATTTACATTTTTAGAAAGGCCAAACATCTGGCATTCTTACAAGTCCAATCTGGTCAAGAAATAACTAAAATTGGCCCCTGGATCGGAATTTTAAAGAAGTCATGATTTTAAAATTTATCGGCGGGCGAAAGAAGTTCCCATTTCCCATCACCGGTTTCCCCCCAAGCAGGCGTTTCAATGGCGCCGGTTTGTGTCTAGGTGGAGGTGACGTCACGGTTCTGAATATGCATAGCGATGGATGGGACAATAAAACACCGAATTAGAGTTTGTTTTCCGTTTCCCGTGCTTCCGGTTTTAAATGAGTTAAGAGCTTAGCATATGTATTGTAGAAATTATTATATCTATATTTTAAATGATGGAACGATATGGATTTTTAAATGGATATTTTAAATAGATATTTTAATTTGTGGATATTGTAAATGGATATTTTAATTTTATGGATATTTTAAATGATGGAACGATGGATATTTTAATTTTATGGGTATTTTAAATGATGGAACGATGGAATGAGGTTGATGGAATTAAGAGCTTAGCTTATGGTCATTTTAAATTGTAAATTAGAGCGCGGGAAGTTAGCAGTAGGCCCGGGTTCGATTTTCGCCACTACCTAAACAGCCACCGTGTTCAGGCGGAATACGATCACGTTAAACATGTGGGTCCGTAAGTCCTTCCGAGAGTTTGGTGGTAGGGGAAGGAGGGTACGGTCCCTGTGGATGCCTCCCCCACTGGGTTCCGGTCTAAATTGGGTGAATAAAAAGAAAGTTATGGAGATTGTCGCGGAGGGCGAAGTAGCCCAGTGGTTAGCGCGCGGGAATTGCACGCGGTAGGCCCGGGTTCGATTTCCGCCACTGACATGGAGTACGATCACGTTAAACATATGGGTCCGTATGTTTTTCCGAGAGGTTGGTGGTAGGGGAAGGAGGGTACGTTCCCTGTGAATGCCTCCCCCACTGGGTTCCGGTCTAAATTGCGTGGCACATCCTGGCCGTCCAACCAGTTACCAGGCCCGGGTTCGATTCCCAAAATTGCCGCCGTGTTTACGCGGAGTACGAGCACGTTAAACATGTGGGTCCGTGAGTCCTTCCGAGAAGTTGGTGGTAGGGGAAGGAGGGTACGGTCTAAATTGGATGTATAAAAAGAAAGTTATGGAGATTGTCGCGTAGGGCAAAGTAGCCCAATGGTTAGCGCGCGGAAATTGAACTCGGTAGGCCCGGGTTCGATTCCCAAAATTGCCGCCGTGTTTACGCGGAGTACGATCACGTTAAACATGTGGGTCTGTAAGTCCTTCCGAGAGGTTGGTGGTAGGGGAAGAAGGGTACGGCCCCTGTGGATGCTTCTCCCACTTGGTTCCGGTCTAAATTGGGTGAATAAAAAATAAGTTATGAAGAATATCGCGGAGGGTGAAGTACCCCAGTGGTTAGTGCGCGGGATTTGCACTTGGTAGGCCCGGTTTCGATTCCCATTAATTTCGACTAATAATTTACATTTTTTAGAAAGGTCAAACATCTGGCATTCTTACAAGTCCAATCTGGTCAGGAAATATTCCGTATTGCCTACAGAATCGGGATTTTAAAAGTTTCCGAATTTCAATTTCTCGGCGTTCCGCTTCTTAACCGGCGTTTCTCCCCCGCAGAAGGAGGGAAGGTGGTGGGTGGGGACGTCAAGGTGGAGATGACGTCACGGTTCTGAATAGAGCTCCTTTACTCCATATAAATTATTATATTTATATTTTAAATGATGGAACGATATGGATTTTTTAAATGTATATTTTAACTTTTGGATATTTTAATTTTATGGATATTTTAAATGATGGAACAATGAAACAATGGAATGAGGATGATGGAATTAAGCATATGATCATTTTAAATTGCAAATTAGCGCGCGGGAAGTTAGCGGTAGGCCCGGGTTCGATTCCCGCCACTGCCAAAACAGCCGCCGTGTTTACGTGGAATACGATCACGTTAAATATGTGGGTCCGTAAGTCCTTCCGAGAGGTTGGTGGTAGGAGAAGGAGGATACGGCCCCTGTGGATGCCTCCCCCACTGGGTTCCCGTCTAAATTGGGTGAATATATAGAAAGTTATGGAGATTGTCGCGGAGGGCGCGGCAGCCCAGTGGTTAGCGCGCGTGAATTGCACTCAGTAGGCCCGGGTTCGATTCCCGCCACTGCCAAAACTTACGCCACGTTCACGCAGAGTACGATCACGTTAAACATGTGGGTTCGTGAGTCCTTCCGAGAGGTTGGTGGTAGGGGAAGGAGGGTACGGTCTAAATTGGGTGAAAAAAAAGAAAGTTATGGAGATTGACGCGGAGGGCGAAGTAGCCCAGTGGTTAGCGCGCGGGAATTGCACGCGGTAGGCCCGGGTTCGATTTCCGCCACTGACACGGAGTACGATCACGTTAAACATATGGGTCCGTATGTTTTTCCGAGGTTGGTGGTAGGGGAAGGAGGGTACGTTCCCTGTGGATGCCTCCCCCACTGGGTTCCGGTCTAAATTGGGTGGCACATCCTGGCCGTCCAACCCGTTACCTTACACCTTTCTGGTAGGTCGCGCCAACGAGTTTGCCACGGTTGGAATTTGCCACGATCAGCATTTTCAAGGGTTGCGAACAGGCTGGTCGCCAAAGGCGGCTAGTCTATATAATAAAAGGCAATGTCTGTCTGTCTTATACACTATACGTTTCGCGACCGCGCGTCGGAGAGCTACGAAATTTGGCAATCGGAGACCCGGGGGGGAGGGAAGGGGACACGTGAAAACCGATTTTTAAAATTTTAATTATTTTTTTATTTATTTAATGTTTTATGCGATTTCGACCGTTTTTTGCCCTTTTTTCTCCACGATCCAGACGTCGTAGAAAAAAACAAATTACACCATCGGAAAGAGCAGAGAATTTCGAGTAAAAATATATCAATTTCAAATCTGAATTTCGATTTCTAATATTTTTTAAAGATTTTAAAACAAAAGTCACTTTTTGCTCAAGAAAACGATTTTTGGTTTTTAAATTCTCGCATCGTGAAAAGTACTCATAATTTCGACTAATAATTTACATTTTTAGAAAGGCCAAACATCTGGCATTCTTACAAGTCCAATCTGGTCAAGAAATAACTAAAATTGGCCCCTGGATCGGAATTTTAAAGAAGTCATGATTTTAAAATTTATCGGCGGGCGAAAGAAGTTCCCATTTCCCATCACCGGTTTCCCCCCAAGCAGGCGTTTCAATGGCGCCGGTTTGTGTCTAGGTGGAGGTGACGTCACGGTTCTGAATATGCATAGCGATGGATGGGACAATAAAACACCGAATTAGAGTTTGTTTTCCGTTTCCCGTGCTTCCGGTTTTAAATGAGTTAAGAGCTTAGCATATGTATTGTAGAAATTATTATATCTATATTTTAAATGATGGAACGATATGGATTTTTAAATGGATATTTTAAATAGATATTTTAATTTGTGGATATTGTAAATGGATATTTTAAATGATGGAACGATGGATATTTTAATTTTATGGGTATTTTAAATGATGGAACGATGGAATGAGGTTGATGGAATTAAGAGCTTAGCTTATGGTCATTTTAAATTGTAAATTAGAGCGCGGGAAGTTAGCAGTAGGCCCGGGTTCGATTCTCGCCACTACCTAAACAGCCGCCGTGTTCAGGCGGAATACGATCACGTTATTTTAATTTTATGGATATTTTAAATGATGGAACGATGGATATTTTAATTTTATGGGTATTTTAAATGATGGAACGATGGAATGAGGTTGATGGAATTAAGAGCTTAGCTTATGGTCATTTTAAATTGTAAATTAGAGCGCGGGAAGTTAGCAGTAGGCCCGGGTTCGATTCCCGCCACTACCTAAACAGCCGCCGTGTTCAGGCGGAATACGATCACGTTAAACATGTGGGTCCGTAAGTCCTTCCGAGAGGTTGGTGGTAGGGGAAGGAGGGTACGGTCCCTGTGGATGCCTCCCCCACTGGGTTCCGGTCTAAATTGGGTGAATAAAAAGAAAGTTATGGAGATTGTCGCGGAGGACGCAGTAGCCCAGTGGTTAGCGCGCGGGAATTGCACTCGGTAGGCCCGGGTTCCATTCCCCCCACTGTCAAAACTGCTGCCGTGTTCACGCGGAGTACGATCACGTTAAACATGTGCGTTCGTAAGTCCTTCCGAGAGGTTTGTGGTAGGGGAAGGAGGGTACGGTCCCTATGGATGCCTTCCACACTGGGTTCCGGTCTAAATTGGGTAAATAAAAAGAAGGTTATGGAGTTTGTTGCGGAGGGCACGGTAGCCAAGTGGTTACGCGCAGGAACTGCACTTGGTAGGCCCGGGTTCGATTCCCGCCACTGCCGAAACTGCCGCCGTGTTCACGCGGAGTACGATCACGTTAAACATGTGGGACCGTAAGTAATTCCGAGAGGTTGGTGGTAGGGGAAGGAGGGTACGGTTCCTGTGGATGCCTCCCCCACTGAGTTCCGGTCTAAATTGGGTGGCACTTCCTGGCCGTCCAAACAGTTACCTTACACCTTTCTGGTAGTTCGCACCAACGAGTTTGCAACGATCAGAATTTGCCACGGTCAGAATTTTCAAGGGTAGCGAACAGGCTGGTCGCCAAAGGCGGCTAGTGTGTTAATAAGCAAAGATGCCTATAACTATGGAATCTCTGTAGTTTCTATGGGAAACATCCTCATACTATGGATTGCGAAATTTGACTAGTTTCCTACGAAAAATTGCCTTCTGTCTAGGCCAATGTAAATTTACGGCCACATGCACGGTAATGCAAATCGTGACAAAGGGAACTTACGGCCACCTGTAATGTTAAGATCGCAATTACTTTTTTATAGAAGTAATAAATATACTTCTTCAAAAGTTTCTAATTTAGCATAATTCGCTAAAAGGCTATTTTTAAAATTATTTTAGCATAAATAGTATTCAATTCCCATTTTTGATATATTTACTTCATTAAAAGTAACCGATTTTCTAATTTTGATATTTAACTATAAGCTACGTATGTAATGATATTTAATATATTTATTTTCATGGGCTCCAGAGCTATCAGCAGTGAAAAATGTTGGGCATGTAAAATTTTATCTTGGGCATCTATTTATTTGGACAACATGCCCAAAGGGCATGTAGAAATTTTGTGATTTTTCTAACTCTGGTTCGTGCTGATCCATACACAGAGCAACCATAATCAATTTTTGTACGAATAACAGCTCTATAGATGCGAAGCTTGGAAGTAAGATCTGCACCCCATTTGGTATTTGAGAGGACTTTTAAGATGTTAAGAGCTTTCTCACATTTCTTTCGAAGTTTCTGAATGTGGGGCAAGAAAGTAAGCTTTTTATCGAATCAAACTCCAAGAAATTTTATTTCCTCTACTACAGCAATCTTTACACCTTCCATAAAGATTTCTGGAGGTGAGTGGATACCACGTTTTCGGGTGAAATGAACACAAGTCTTTTGAGTGGAAAGCATGTACCCATTCACATTTGCCCATCGTAAGATGTTATTTACGGTAGCTTGGCATTGTCTTTCCACTGTACGCATATCGTGAGCTTGGTAGGCAACTTGCAGATCATCCACATACAGACTTTTATGGACAGACACTGGCAAATTGTTTAAGAGACTATTTATTTTTATATTAAAGAGTGTCACACTCAAAACACTTCCTTGTGGCACACCCTCCTCTTGTATGTCTGTGCGTGAGAGAGTTGTACCAATGCGAACTTGGAATGTCCTGTTTGTTAAAAGTTTTGAATAAAAATAGGAAGATTACCTTTTAGATTAAAATCATAAATGTCCTTACTAATACCATAGTGCCATGTTGATCATAGGCTTTGTCAATATAAAAAAAAATTGAGACTAAATGATTTCTCCTAAGAAAGGCAGTCCTAATTTGTGATTCTAATGAGATAATATTATCAATGGTAGATCTACCTCAACGAAAGCTACTTTGGTGTGGTGAGAATAACTTGTTACTCTCTAAAAAGTGCACAAGCCTGGCATTAACCATTTTTTCAAGCAGTTTACAAACACAACTTGTGAGTGCTATAGGCCAATAACTCAAAGGGCTTTGAGGGTCCTTAACTGGTTTAAAATGAGAATTGTGATGGTTCTTTGCCATGACCTAGGGAATTTATGTTCAAACCAAATTCTGTTAAACAGGTATAATAAGCAGTCATGGGAGAGGTGTTTAAGCATAAGGTTAATTTTATCAGGTCCACTGCAAGTTCTGTGTGTTTGGGACAAAACAGTCACCAACTCTGATATAGTAAAGTGCATGTTATATGGTATGTTTCTAGCTTCTAGGAAAACAATGGGTTTATTTTCAGACTTAAGTTTGTGATTTAAAAACGGTTCAGAGTAATTTGATGCATTTGAAATATTTGCAAATTCTTTGGCAATTTCATTTGCAATGTCATATGGGGAACTTATAGTTGTGCCATTCTAAGTGACTTAGAATGGCTATGGAGTGATCACTGTAATTCCCTGAACACTTTTTGACTTTCTCTCCCATACAATTTTACTAGAGGTAGAAGATGTTATTTCACTAACATATTTTTCCCATGACTCTTTCTGCCTTCTTCTGCGTATCCTGCGAGCAACTGCTTTTGCATGTTTAAATGCAGTTAGGTTTTGGGTGGTAGGATACCTCCTGAAAATTGACCAAGCTTTCCTTTGCTTTTTATAAGTCTCACGGCATTCGGCATTCCACCAAGGGAAACGATTCTTGGACATACGACCTGTACGTTTCGGAATTGCAGCATCAGCAGCCCCTATAAGGACACCTGTAACATTTTCTACAGCTGTAAGTCAATGCTTTGAACAGCTTCATCAGTGATCAGAGCTAAAGAAGTAAACTTCACACAATCAGCTTTTGAAAATATGTATTGAGATGGTTTTATAGTCAATCTGAATTGACTGTTAGAGAGAATGATAGGGTAGTGGTCACTATTGTGAAGATTTTTATCAACTGTAAAGTTCCAGTAAGGAAAGAGAGAGGATGAACAAACAGATGGCAAGATCAATACTGTGAAAAGTCCTAGTAGGTTGGTGAAAATAGGTGTATTCATTATTGTTAAAAATGAATAAACTGTGATCACTGACACATTGCTCAATTTGTTGTCCTCTGCAATTTGTGTCAAGACTTCCCCAAAGAAGATTGTGACCATTAAAGTCACCGAGTATCACAAATGGTGCAGAAAGTTGGCCAATCAAATTATCAAGTTCTCTAGAATTTATAGGGTCATTTGGTGGTAAGTAAATACAGCATACTGTTATCAATCTATTTACATGTATCCGAACAGCAAGTATGTAGATTTGTGGTGAGTTGTAATACGGAAGAAGGGTAGTCTTGAGAGACTAACAAAGCAACTCCCCCAGATACTCTACTGTTCATATTAAAATCTTTACGTATACAATTAAAGTTTTAATACCAAAATTACTGCTAGATTTTAACATACTCTCTTGAAGGCAGAGACAAATAGGATGGAAAGTATTAATTAAAGTCTTGATCTCCACCGACTTGTGCTGTAACCCACGACAATGCCAAGATAGTAAAATCGCCATATTCAGATTTTTTTCTTGGGCCTATAGGAGGTGGTCTCTTTTTTCCCAGTAGACGAAGATGAAGAGGATGACACATCCATCATCATCCCTTCATCCTCAGAAGCACACAGTTGTATTTCGTCATCATCTTTGTTATGCTTTTCATGGATGTCTGTCTTTTTGACTGATTTTTTTCCCAATGGACTGTCCTTGGTATTCTTTAATTTATGTTTTTTGTTTGTATTTGTTTTCTCTTCTGAAGTATTAATTCCTTTTTTCCCACTGGTACTTACTACTGCAGTTTTTTGTTGTGTGGAAGTAGGTCTGAAAGTGGCTAATGGTATAGAGGTTTTTTTTCTTTTGATTAGTACTTGTAACAGCAGTGTTTACAGAAGGGACAGGTTTTGTTTGGTTAGTTTGTTGATTAGGGATTAACTGCATAAAATTCAAGTCAGGTTCAGTTTGTGTGCCTACTGATCAGTGGTGTAGTCGTAAAAAAAAAGTGGGGGGACGCTCTTTTTTTGAAGAATTTTAGCCAATACTGTATAATTTCTGTGATTGGCATAGGGCTGGGAAGTATCGCGATACAAGTATCACCCATACAAAATGTCTTGAGTAACGACCCTAGTCTCTAAATGTATCGTGGATTTTGTATTGAGATCCTTTTTCAATTGTATCCAGTTTTTTTTTTTTTTCATTTTACTTTCCAACTCGAACTCTTAACATGTTGATAAAATCAAAAGAATAATAATTATTTTAATTTTATTTAGTTATTTATTAAAAACCAAAAATTGTGCTCCAAAGCATATGATTCTCAGCTCAAAAAAGAAAAATCAATTAAGATTCTTGCATTTAGAAATGAAATTATCTCAAAGAACTTTCCATAGGGATACTTTTTCATTGATTACTCATTGAATACATTGATTCATTGATTACATTGATACTTGTCATTGATTTCTCTAATGATTTTTTTAAAGCTTTTTAGCTTTGGAAAATTTCTAAAATCCGAATGTAAATAAAATGCAAATAACAATTTTTTGTCTACAAACGTTTTTTTTTTCTAAAAAACAAACAAACGAAAACCGGTTATTTTTGTAATAACCGCGATCCCTATCCATATGTTTTTTCAGAGGAAGAGTGACCAAAGAATAATAATCTGAGGCCATCGGCCAAGCATTCCATCTATGCCAAGCTGCAGAGGGGTTATATATGTATATATAAATTTAAAAAAAAGAGCGTCCCCTTACAAAATAAAAAGTGGGGGTACGCTTGAGATCAGGAGAAAAGGTGGGGGGTCTGCGTCCGCCCGCGTCCCCCCTCGACTACACCCCTGCTACTGATGTAACTTCAGTTTGTATGCTAACAGATTTTGTTTGTTTGTTTGTTTGACAACAGATGAGTATGATATGCCTATTTTTGGTGTTCTTGCTTCAATCAGTTTACGTGCTTCTGGGTAAGTAATATTACTGATTGTTTTTAAAGTTTGGATTTCTTTCTCTAAAACCCATTTTGGACATGAGCGAGCATAAGATGGATGTTCAGCCTCGCAATTTACACATTTTGGAGCAGCTATACATCCCTCACTGTCATGTCCATGTTCTGCACAGCGTGCACACACTACTTTAGGAGCATGACACGAAGTTTTTGGATGTCCAAATCTCTGGCAGTGGAAGCATCTTAATGGGTTTGGCACATATGACCGTACTTGGCATCTGAGGTAGGCTATTTTTAAATGTTTTGGTAACATTGGAGTGTCAAAAGTCAGTATAAGATGTTTCATTGGGAACATTGTACCATCTCGTCTTACCGAGATTCGTCGCACAGAGCTAACTTTTTGGTCTTTCAGATTGTCAAGGATTTCAGTTTCAGGTACATCTATAAGGTCTGGTTCTGATATAACCCCGCGAGAGAAGTTCAATGTAGCATGAGCAGTCGCGAACACTGGAATATTTGCGAGGATTTTCATTGAAAGTATATTTTTTGCTTGTGCGGTAAAGAAAACTTTTATTAACAAGTCCCCAAATCTGAGCTTCTTTATAGTTTCAATTTCCCCAACAGTACCCAGTATTCCTTTATGAATCAAAAGGGTAAAACATTATTGAATGAACCATCTATTCTTTTCATAATGAAAAACTTTGCTTCAGTTGTAGTCATTTTATGATTATCCAGTTCATGAATGCTTTGTCCAATAACTGTATTTATGTTCATAGTACTTTGATTAGTTGTATGTCCCAAGGACACAGAAACACTAGAAGCATCTACTCTATCTGCCCAATTTAGAGATCCTGCCTTGAAAGGCAAGAGAGCACTAGGATTTTCAGTTGAAAGACATGAAGAACCCGAGGTCAAAAGCATTCTTGAATTCTCCATGCTTGTAATCACTAATTGAAAAAACCATGGATTACTTCTAGTTCAATCGGAGCCCCCGCCAGGCTCCTTCTCCCCACACTTTACTGACGTGCCAAGTGTAACCGCCAGAGTCATTCACAAAGCTGGATGATGGAGAACGGGTCATAACATGCACCTACTGCACAGAGCCCAAGGACCAGCAAGGATCCATGGGGGATTTCTCGATATGAAACACTCTCCACCATCCAACCAACGCAACCAAGGGACTCACCTCTGGAACCGTTTACTGCAAACGTTTCTCAAAAACAAAACTACTGATGCACGCAGCTCTACCCCTTTCGCATTACACCCACATGAACCCATTCCCGAGCCCAAACGGTGTACCTTACAGCAGAGGCCGAAGAGTGATACTAGGGCCCATAGAGCAGATGTGATGTTTACTAAGGGCTCGGCATTGATGACATCAGCAGCTGAGAGGGACAAGAAACACAAAACATAAAAGGAGAACAAAAGAAAAAAGGAAGGAGAAAGGAGGACAGACAGAAAAAGGAGAAAGAGGGAAAGAAAAAAGGAAAGAAAAAGATAACCTCAGGATTGCAACACCCATATTCACAAAAGAAATGAACCCGCAGATTTATTAAAAATTGTTCCTCTAGTGTTAATAATATAATCTCTTATCTCTTAATCTCTTCTCTCTAATCTTATAATCTCTTACAATTCCTTGAAGGGCAAGATTAAAGAGAAAGCAAGCCAGTGCATCTCCTTGTCTGAGGCCATTCAAAAAAACAATAGGCTCTGACAGGTTGTTCTGGATTTTAACACTTAGCTTAGTTTCTGTTAAAGTAATAGTGACCAGCTTGATCAGCTTTTCAGGTATGTTAAATTCTCTCATTGATTCCAACAGTAATTTCCTGTTTACTGTGTCATAAGCTGTTCTACAATCTATAAACAAATAATGGGCTTTAATATCGAATTCCCTTATCTTTTCCATGATTTGTCTCAGGTTAAAGATCTGTTCTGTTGTTGATCTTCCCCTGTGGAAACCGCATTGGTAATCACCAATAATTCTGTCAGTAAAAACAACTAATCTGTTGAAAAGTATGTTGGAAAATAATTTATAGAAGGTGCAGAGCAGACTGATTCCTCTATCATTTGAGCACTCCAAGATGTCTCCTTTTTTATGTATGAGACATATGGTGCTCAATTTCCATTCTTCAGGTAGAACTTCATGGTCCCAAATGAAATCGATAAGATGGTGAATTTCCTCAACATTTTGATATGCTGCATTTTTTATGAGTTCTGAGGGAATGGAGTCAGGACCTGGTGACCTGTTATTTTTAAGTTTGTCAATCCCTTCTTTTCCGGCCACACAGTAAGTTACCGTAAGCCTTAGGGTTGGTCGTGTGGTCTTGGCCATCCAATCCCTTCTTTAACTTCTATTAAGGATGGTTGTGGGACAATCTCGTTATTTAAAATAGGAATTGGGTTGACCAAGTCTTCATCCTGTGTGTTACCATTCAACAAATCATCAAAATACTCATTCCATCAATGAACTTCCCTCCTGTCATTCAAAATTACATTATCTTTGCTTCTACATGCAGTTACTCTAGGTCTAAAATCTTTTTGACCGAGATTTATTTCATGAAAGAAAGCTCTGCTTTCATTAAATCCCCTCAGATGTTCAACATCTCTAAACTGATTGATCTTCATGAAAAATTATTTTTCTAAGCCGATGAATTTTCTTTTCGTGTCTTCTAGTTTCCTATATTCCTCCACTGAGGTTCTTGAATGACACTTTTGTAGAATATTTTTATATGCCACTACTTTAGTTTGTGATGCCAACATGCATTCCTGTCAAACCAATCTTTCAATTTAGTTTTTTCAGTGTTACCCAATATGCTATTAGCCGTATGTATGACTGCACTTTTGAGTGCATTCCATTTGAATTCCACATTTTAAATTTCAACAAGGTTTTTTGATTTTAACTCCTCACTGAGATTAGACTGGAAGCTTTGCTTAGTTGTTTCATTTTTTAACCTTTCACAATCAAACCGCTTCTGTCTCTCTCCCTGTATCATTTGCGATTTTAGCACTGAGCTTAGCAATGATTAAGAAATTATCGGAATCACAGGTTGCACCACGATAGGTTCTAACATCCTGAATATCTGAAACATGTTTAGAGTCAATAAGTACATGGTCAATTTAATTCTGCGTCTCCCCATCAAGTGAGCCCAAGTTATCTTGTGTATTCTTTTATGATTAAATAAGGTGCTGGATATGGTCAAACCATTCTCAGCAGCAAAGTATATTAATCATTGTCCATTATCATTAGTATTATCATGTAAACTGTATTTACCAATCGTTGGCCTAAATTCGTTCTCTTTGCCTATTTTCGCATTCATGTCTCCTAAGATGATTTTAACATCATGCTTTGGACAGATTCTATATAGCACATGAAGATCCTTAAAAAATAGTTCTTTTCTTCCTCATCCCTATCCAAAATGCGATACATTCCTCGGTAATATTTTTAAAATTATCATAATACCACAATAATTTATTATGTTTAAAAACTTCATCGAAAACAAATTAACTTTATTCAAATGACATCATCGAAATATAAATTACCTGGCTCTTAATATAAAAGCAGCAATTCATTCATAAACTTTTTTCCATTCCTTTCATTCATCACAATACTATAATAATTTATTTTATTTAAAAACTTAAACTATGGAGGTACAAGTAATTTAACTCTATGCTTAAAACTTAATTGAAAAAACATATGCTTCTCTATGTAAAATCAATGAATGCTTCATTCATATCAGCTATATTGCAGACTCCATGAGCTAAATAATTTTGCGTTAAAGAAATGCAGCAATTCTTATATGTACTTCAATATGTAATTAATATTATTGAATTAGAATATCAGTGGGTTTTTTTTGTATAAGGTTAGAAATTAAATATGAGTTCCGGTAGGTAGTGGTACAACAGGTAGTGGTAAAACTAAACTGAGTGGTGCTAACTAAAAAAAACTTCAAGAGGAGCGACAGGATAAAAGTGAAAAACTATTGACTAAAATTCCAAAGTTAACAAACTATTTTTCCCAAAAAAGAGAGTGGAAGAAGATAAAGATGAATCCTCGAGTTTTGCACCTAAAAAATCTTCTGTGGACAAAAATGAAATTACTGAAAGTGAGTCTTGCGTTGGTGAAGAGAAGTAAAGTGCTTTAGAAACAGAACTTGAATGGGTAAGTAACGAAAACCTTGAAACTGTTGATACTGACACTGTTTTGCTAGAGTTTGAATTTAAAGCTGACCCTGGTCTCTGGAGTGTAAGTGAAAAGTTACCAGACTACGTGGCTCAGCATGGTGCACCACAAAACTGATTGCTCGACATCTAGATGGCAGTACCCTTCGGAAACAGACAGAGAGAATAATTTAACAGATAAATTATTCTTTTGCCAACTTAAAAATAAGGAAATAATAAATAGAAATTGGATAGCATAATCTCCAACTAATGGATATATATTTTGCGTCCCATGCCTGCTGTTTGGTGGGCAAAGAAACTCCTTCACAACTGATTTTAACGATTGGAAACATGCCCCGCAAAGATTGCAAGACCATGAAAATGCTCCTTGTCATAAGACAAATCTGGGAGTTTTGAAAATGAGAGGTAACACAAAAGGTCATGTTGACAAAAATCTTGTTGTACATAAAAAAGCACGGTATTGGAGAAATGTTCTTAAGCTGGTTGTTGCAGAGGTGAAATATCTAACAATCAAAGAGCTAGCTTTACGTGGCTCTCGCGAACATTTAGGGTTACTAGATATGGGCAACTTTTTGGGTTTAATTGAGTTCTTAGCAGACTTTGACCCCTTTCTATCTGAACATTTAGAACAACACAGCGATGGTGGCTCTGGAAACAAGTCATACATATCCAAGTCAACTTATGAAGAAATGATCATCCTTATGCCTCAAATAGTTTGTGCCAAAATTATTGAAGAAGTTAAAGAAGCAAAGTATTTTGGTATTGTGGTTGATTCAAGTCGTGATATTTCATACATTGACCAATTAACATTTGTATTACGGTATGTAACCGTTGATGGAATGCCAGTAGAACAGTTTTGTGTTTTTTGCCTAATGTTAGACACAAATCCGAAGAGATAGTTAATGCTATTTTAGGGGGGGTTGAAGAATTTGGTTTGGATGTCACTAAATGTCATGGTCAGTCATATGACAATGCCAGAAACATGCCGAAGGTGTACTCGGGTGTACAGACCTGAATCAAGATGTGCCTCATGCTGAATAGGTCCCATGTGCAGTTTATTCCCTTAATCTGGTTAGATCTTTGGCTGCAGGTTCATGTATTTTTGCCGTTTCTTTTTTAGGGATACTTCTAGTACAATTTTTTTTACATGTATATTTGCATTTCTTTTACATGTATGGCTGCAGGTTCATTTATTTTTGCTGTTACTTTTTAGGGATACTTCATGTACAGTTTTTTTACATGTTTACATGTTCAACGCATACACGGCAGCTTTATTTGAACCATAAGTCTACGATAGTTCTTCAAATCTTGTCTAAAACACAATAGTCAGTGAGATATGATGCGTGTCTAAGTCTCTTAAAGAAAACTGGCAAACCATTCTGACTCCAGATCAGAAGGTTGCGTGTTCAGATCACGTCCAGGTCACCATTGCAGGGTTTTTGAGTCTTTGCTTTGATTGTGTGGGCTAAACCTGACATGCGGTATTAATGCCCAGCACAATCCCCTGACATTTGTTGTTGTTCTCTAGGCAAAACGTTAACATTGCATAAAATAACATTTATTAGCAGTAAATTTTACAGCTCTCTATACATCGGCATAATACCTTGCAGAGAGATTCTGCGGCAGGCGGATAAGTCCTGATTTGGGGAACGTTGAGTTCGAGGCAGTTGAATGGAGGTTCAACCGTTCAAGTCGAGATTTCAGGAACGAGTCTCGTCCAAATTGATGAAAGTTTTTCTCCCGACTAAATTTTGTATATGCCCCAGGAGTGACCAACCATCTTATTGGTCGTCATCGGTCTGGGGCTCATTTATGGGGGTGTCCCCCATGTACGCCACGTGTTTTCGATGTGCACCATCATATTGTTTTTCACACATGCCAGTGACGTTGCCAGGCCCGAACCAGGAACCCGGAGCTTACAAGACCGACATTATAAGGCAAATGTTGACTTTCACTCCGAACTCATAATTCGGGTTCATGTTCCTATCATCTTCGATCGATATCTTTGGCAGGAGCAGAGTCGGCTGCTGCCACAGTATTCTTAAAGCAAGTGTGCAATGACACTTACCAATCTGTTAATAAACTAATGTGTTCGCCTGTCCTCATTTGTTTAAACAATGCCCTCTAGAATGGAAATGAGTTGAAGAGGTGGAAGGGGGGGGGCACGATGATTAGGGCCTAGCTGGCTTCAAAAAGTAAATCCGGGTCTGGCCAGGATGACCAACAATGACATTGTAGACAAGTTGATGTTGCAATTGAGGACAATTCTGAGAATTAGGAAGCAGTTGGAGGGTTCAGACTTTGATGTGGAGGCCTTGGCTGACAGAAAGATGTTATGCCTCCACACAACTTTGATGGTCTGAGAGTGAACCAAAATGTGTACCAAAACATTTTGGCGACAGTAGTCAAGCCTTGGATTGAAGAAGTTGCCGCAGGAAGACCATACGTGTTCCAACGAAAACCATACGTGTCTAACAAGATTCGGGACACACAGCCAGAAAAACTCTGAAGTGACTAAAGGATAACATTTTTGACAATGTTACCCCTGATCCAAACTCGGTTGACTGCAATTTTCTTGACTATTATGTGTGGGGCATGCTTGATAGGATCACTAATAAGACTGACTGTAACAATAAAGGTGAGCTGCCAGGCATTTCAAGATTTGTCTCCCGAGGTTATAAAATGCCTCTGTTTTTGCTTCCAGGGTCATTTGGAGGCTGTGATTAATGCTGAAGGTGGCTTCATTGATCCATCTATAAAGCATTACTTTGTTTCTTGTATTCGAAATTTTCAATAAATGTTTAAAATAACTCTTACAGATGTTTTTCCTTCATGTATTTCTACACCAATTCTACTTGTACATCCTGTATGTATTTCACAGCTATTTCAACCAATAGCAGTAAACTAATTTCTATTACTGGTTTAAATAGCTATAAAATTCATATATAAGTTATATGTTCAAAATAAAAAATAAGGCAGTTTAGTTATCAATACAGTAAATTAAAAGATAAATATTTCCTTGTATTCATTCCTTCTATAAAATTGATAACTAAATACCATATGTTTAGGATAGGGTAAAATGATAAGAAAGAACATTTTATTTATCTGTAAATGTCAGAAAGAATGCTATTCTTGATTTGAAGAAATGTTTTATTGCATGTCAGGGTAGAAAAAAGGTAGTGGTTTGAGTTCTGCTTTCTGATATATTTGTAAATATAACAATTCAAAATCATATTCAGTAGCATCATCCCATTAACTGAGCTACTAAAATTCATTTCTAGTCAGCCAGAATCATTTTCTGAAAATTTGTTCATAATCATAAAATATATATATATACAAAAAGAAACTGAACACTGACAAGTTTTTCTGAAATTTAAAAAAAAATATCCGAAAATGTCAGCGAGTGTACTTTATTATAATATATATGACAATGTGGGAAAAAATGTTTAATAAGAATAAAAATGAAATAGGAAAGTTAACCTAAAAATTAAGCATTTAAAAAAAAACAAGCATTTAAACTTTATACAAAATAATTTCTACAATTACTAAGATTTCTAAATTATTAACAGTTTGTACCATGAATAAATAGAATTCGTGAATGACTAACATTGGTTGACCAGAACAAAAAAAAAAAAAAAAAAAGAATAAATATATACTTTTGGCTAATGATTATGAAAGTCATTAATGATCATAAGTAAAAGGAACTGGGTACACATAAATAATCAGTGATTGCAAAAAGTGGTTTTAAAAATCAAACTTTATTTGATCACTAACATTTTCGGATATTGTTGCTTTTTATATTGACACTGATTTTTCAACACTGACTTTATCCTTCTGCCCCAACATTATTCTTAAAAATTCATTAGCATTGTATAATCACTTGCAAAATTTGTTTTCCTTCTCCAGGCTTTGATAAAGATAAAATTCCTTTTATAATAATTTATAGGTCTGGCGAATTTCACAGTCTTACCATCAGATGTTTCCTACATAAGAAGCTGCTGAACATTACAAGATAATTCAAAAATGTCTTTTAGATTTTTATTATATTGTTATGAACGTATCCTCTAAAATCGGGGGTGTATATGCAGCATACAAGAATGAGTCCAAATTTCTGGATAACTTACATTTATTCACGAGCACACAGTAAACAGGAACAATATACAATCAAACAGCACTCAAATGCTCCACTAATTGCACAAAATAACTGATATTATTCACAGAATGTTGAAAGTAATTTCACAAAACAGACACTACTATTCTCAAAACATTGACAAAAATCACAGTCTAATGTAACTTGTGTCACTTCAACTCTTAACTCCACTGCAACGGAGGGATGAGTCTCTCATTGCCTCTGTAGAAACTTCTGGAAATCTCTATATCTCAAAGAATAACCGTTCTATGAAGAAGTTTCTAGAACATTCTGGAAGTTGCCAAATTGAAGATATATTGTGAAATCTGGCAACCCTGGGCTCACGTTATCCTCACGGCATGGACTGTGTTTTCTTCGCCTGGCCTTTGAGAGAAACAAAAGAGGAGGTGAGGTGGCAACGGGAATATTGCATGTTCGCAACACAGTCCCCTCCTTAACACTGCACATCGCAGGCAGTATCAATCTACTGTGGTCCAAAATATGGAGTCAATATGGACGACTTTTGGCTTGGTCGAAGTAGAGAGAGAGAGAGAGAGAGAGAGATTTCTGGATTCGAGAAACAACATTGTTTATTCTTTTCATTGTGAGGATGACAAGGAGTAGTTCGAGTTTTGTCCATTCCACGTAGTTTGCACAGTCCCGTGAATATGCTAGAGCTAAAATTTGTTCCCTGGTCAGAATGAATAAGAGAAAGAACCCCGTAACAACATATCCAGTTCCAAGTTAGAACTTCACTGATGGTTGTAGACTCTCGGTCAGGGATTGCTTAAGCTTCTGACCATTTTGTGAAGTAGTCCATTACTATTAGGGCAGGGCTTGACAAATCCCGGGCGCCAGGTCATCTAAAAAATTAGATGTCGCAACTAGAAATTTTGGATTAAAAATCTAAAAATTAACAACAGAGGAACTAGAATTTTAAATAAATTTTAAAAAATTGCCAGACAGAAAATTTGACTAGAATTTACTTAGATTGTTTTTCATGTTTTTTATTATTATTTTTAATGCAATGATAATATTTGTTAGTAGACTATAAATAGCCAAAACGTTCGGAGGGGCAAACAAAGGCAAACTACCCCCCCCCCCCCACACACCACCACCACCACCACAGGGATATCATAAAACGCTCGAATGTTTTTTATTATTATTTTTAATGCAATGATAATATTTGTTAGTAGACTATAAATGGCCAAAAAGTTCGGACGGCCAAACATCGAAGGCAAACTACCACAGGGATATCATAAAACGCATGCGGTAGTGTCCTCATATCCTGGCTGCCAACAATGCACTGCCGTGAAGCCCTTGCGGAAACCTGAAAATCATAGAGGCAGCTGCTGAGAATTCTATTGCAGTTTTCCATTTTTGTTTTTAAATTAATTTTATTTCTCTTGAGCATATTTATTTATCCAGACCAGCCACTCGCCCACGCCGTGACTGAGTCATGTTATAAGTGCCCGAAGATCTATATAAGAGCCAAGTACCGAAGGAAGTATCTGGGAGATAATCTTTCACAATTACAACAGGGCCACAACCATCGCCATTTTGCATATTTTGAAGACAGAAATGATGGAATTAATGTTAATTATACGAACTTTTAACTCTGAGCAATGAAAAACGATTACATATTATAGGATTATTATTATCAACTATAAAATGTACCTGGGATGTAAGATAAGCGTTTGTGGTGTGGCTGTGTGTACACCGACACTACAATTGTTTTATTTTATTTTTGTTATAAGCAGATTGTTAAATCGTTATTTGATTTTAGTGAATTCGCTGTGAGTTCTTGTGTAGTTATTATCAGAGATTTGCATTTGAAATCCCGGGAATGGTCTAGAAAATGCACTCGGCATTGTCTGGAATTTAAGAAACAAACTGATTACAATTACACTGGAACTCATAAAGAATTCTTGAAAACCAAAGAATGTTTTGACGTTTGACGGGGGGGGGGGGGGGGCACCGATGGTGTTAAGATGAGACTCTACTGGAATATCCCGACCCGGGAGCTTGATTTCAAGAAGAGAAAAGTATATATTTTTTAAAAATTCATGAAAATTCAACTATTAATCGTATGGATTCCATTCAAAGTTGATTTGAAAGAGAATTTTTCGATCTTTTCATTGGTGTTAATATAGAAACTCTGAAATAATATTTTGGGTTGCCAAGGAATGCATTTGTATGAAAATTGTATTAAAACATAGAAAAACTGAAAAAGTAATTCAATTTTAAAAAAATAAAGCCGAGGCATATCGTCCAGGGTCCTGAAGTATCTGCATACCAAAATGTACATGATCAGTGCAGATCAAGTGCAATATATGCAAAAATGTAAAATTAATGATTAAAAATTGAATATTTTTATATTACACACATATATATATATATATATATATATATATATATTGCTTTCCTTATAATTTTTAAATATTTTAAGAGTTAGTGTTAACCACTATGTTGAGACCCAGACCATCCGACCTACCGGAAAGGTGTAAGGTAACTGCTTGGACGGCCGGAGTTGTTAACCACTATGTTGACTCAGACCATCCAACTCATCCGAAGACATAGAGCATCCATTAACCACTATGTTGAAGACCCAGACCGTCCAACTCGTCCGAGGACTTGAGCAACTATTTGGGCGGCCGGATTAACCACTATGCAGAAGACCCAGACCATTCGACTCATTCAGAGGACTTGAGCAACTATTTGGACGGCCGGAGATTAACCACTATGTGAAAGGCCCAGACCATACAGCCAACCCAGGGGTTAATGGCAATTAAGTGTATGGCCGGGGATTAACCACTATGTGTAATTATAGCAGTGTACCTATTTATTATAAGTTCTTTATAACAAATGTTCATCAAAATGTAAAATACCATAAAATTAAAAGCTAGCTCGTAACTTTTTGACCTGGCCCCTAGATTGTGGAGAAATTTGTCGAGCCTTGTATTAGGATGCATTTATTATTGTCTAATGTTCATGGTAGTGGCCTCAAAACGTCAAGTGCAATTCTTTTGAAAGAAGCTTTGACATTGTAACACTGAAGAAGCACACGTTTTCTTCTTCTGTCCCTTCCAAGCACCGCATTCTGTGCATTCTTTGCACCAGTGCTCAAATGTCACCAAATTGGCGATAAATCACCAAATCTAGCAACCCTTTTAACTGGGAAATCCTGGGCTCATGTCATGGACTATGTTTTCTTTGCCTGGCCTTCGAGATAGGCGAAGAGGAAGTGCCAAAGGGAATATTACGTATTCACAACAATATAATTTTGAAAAATATATACTTGTTGTATGTACACTGAAAACTGCATGAGGCCATTATTTAAAAAACAATGATATAAAAATTTGCATGAATACTTTTAGCAAGAAGATTATATTGAAAGAGGGAAACTGCACATTCATTAATAACCATGCTACAAAGAAGCCCTAGTGGCATATCCTAGAGGAAAATCCTTTCCTAACTGGACTGTGATCATGACCTTGGAAGTTTAGTTGACCTTATTTATTGCTGCAAGGGAATATCTCCATTTCTGTGAGGGTATCAAACTTATTTTCTTTGTCCTGGACTTTTTCTATACTTTGAGGAAATAATCCATAGGCGTGCGCAGACATTTTTATTAGGGTGTGCTGCCCATAAAAAAAAAATGTATGCGTATATTAGGGAACGTCCATATATTACGTCATCAGCTTTTAAAGATTTTTCGACCCCCCCCCCCTCCCCCTGCGTCATCAATCGTCGTCATCGGCCTACTTCCTCCCCCCCCCCCTCCCTTCGTACGTCATCAGACCTTAATTAATAATTTTTTTTGTAATTGTGTACATTACCCTTGATTACGTCATCATTAACAGAACCCCCTCCTCCCCCTCAGTCATCAGACCGTCATCCTTCCACCCCCCCCCCAGAATGATGACGTAATATATGGACGTTCCCTTACAAGCTAACCAAAGTTGTTTGATAGTTAATTAAAAAAATTATATATATATATATATATAATTATAGAAAATAAATATAGAATAAATTATAGAAAAACATTAATTTAAAGACGGCCGCAAGAAGAAAAGAAAGCAAGTAAAAAAATATATTAGTGCGGTTTTGAACTATTGGTGCATAGGAGTAACAACAGACATTATTACTTTCCTTATATACATAATGTATAAGGAAAGTATTGTGACGGGGTCGAAAATTCGAATTCGAGTTTTCGATGAGAGAGCACGTTTCAAGCATCCCTGACCACGAATCAAATATTTTTGAAGTGATGTCTGTGTGTGTGTGTGTCAGTGAGTCTGTGGAGACGATAACTGATGAACGAATGGACCGATTCGAACGAAATTTGGCACAAAAATCACAATCCGTAAACACTGGAAGCCTATTGTTTTTATACGCAATCGAATGCTCAGAACTCCCCTAAATTTTCGAGTGAAATTTTGAAAAAATCGTCAAAAAATCAAAACCGCTAATAAAGTTACGTAAATAGATATTTCTTATGTAATTTTTCATTAGAAAACGATTAGCATAAATTTTAGAACGCTAACACGAACTGTTCTTGAGATATTGCACATTTTTCAAAAAAATTATCAAAAAGTCATATAAAATAAAAAAAAAATAATTCATATTGAGAAACATGTTCACTTTTCATATGTAATACCATGCGATAAATTGGGTGACATCATTCTCGTGGATCAAGCTCGTTCCATTCATGAAAAAAGATACTTTAAGTAATACTTTTGTATTTGAACGCCAATAGTCATTTATCGCTGTAGGAATAACTTATTTCTTCGTCCATAACGCTTGGCGAGATTTTAGTGACGAATTTGGCGGAATGTCGCCAACTTGGCCACTTTTTAAAATGTTGCCAAATTAACGAAAATCTCACCAAATGGATCAAAATGACGCTAAATCAATGAAAATGACGACTCATTGTCGAAAATTCAATATCTTGGAAAGAATATTAGTATCTACTATAAGAAAAAACAATTTTTTTTACTGTAAAAGTAGTAAATTCATTACATTATATAAGGAAAGTCATGTGTTGCCCACATCAGATTTTTTTTTTTATTAAATGGTCGAGTCGCCAACTGAAATTTTGTCACCGAACCAGAAATTTTGTCCAGAACCAGAGTTGTTTGAACCAGAAATTGAACCACTTGAGATGGATTCACCCTATTCACAACCCAAGATAATATAATAGTGAAAGCGAGCACATTATTCATAATAATCAATCTGGATTTATTTATCTACCACAATGAATTAAAACATCTTGGTACTGAAAATCGCAGATTGCAAGATGAAATAACCATAAAATTTCAGCGTCTAACTGCAAAAATTAAAGAGAATGTCAAAGATTGTCGCAATAAAGAAGTTTCCGAGCACAAATAAGAATTATGAAGTATAATTTCAAAATTCCAGTGATAACAATATCAAGATGAATTAGGAAAAAAATAAAAAAAACATTTTGGCTTTCACCTCTTGAAGCTGTGATTCAAGAACTTAATAGTTTATTCAGCAGCTATTTTAAGTACTTATAGGTTGTGCAGGCGAAGTAACTTTAAAAGCTAATGGAAATCCATATGTGGATCCGCTATTTGAAAAGAATGTATTTGGATTAATGGCCTGGAATTTTAGCAGCTCAACATAGTACAATCTTTTCTTGTTACCCGAAGGATATATTGACGGGCATAGATTTTCCAGAAAATATAAAAATTAATGCAGTGACCAATGCTCCAGGTTCAGATAGGGATTTTAAAATGACTAAAATCATAGACAATTTGAGAAATGAAAAAGAGATAATACATACTTCCGGATAAATTCCTTTAATTATCCGGAAGTATGCTCTTAACATATGTTATAAAATAAGACGCCATTCACCTGGTATAATAGATTTGAATTCTTCAATTACTTCGGAATAACTAACTGATGAAGCCAACTCCTGTTCAATGTACAAAATCATTTGGAAATCTAAGCGTTGTTGTGACATTGTGCTTCTTAATTTACTCTTCACCTGAGACAATTTTGAGAATGCTCTCTCACAGGAACAACTGGTAACTGGCAAGGTGGCAAAGCACTTGATAGAGTTGTAAACTGAACCATACATTCACGAACGTTCCGATAGTTTAAACCAATCCAACCACTCTCGGATGATGTTTGTCGTACTTCCTTTTAGAAAAGGACAATTATTACTTCGCAGCAATCTTATTTCAGCTTCTAACTCATCTAAAGATATTTTAAATTGGTAGGAAATTAATTTCAAGTTGTTTCTATCAACATTTAAATTCAACAATTCTTCCATTGCTATGACAAGTTGACACGTCTCCTGTTCAAAACGCTAATCGATTCCGCAGATCATTGAATCAAGGACTGGGTAGAAAGAAGTTATTCTCTCATAATCTTCTCGGGTACTGAAATGATGCTGGGTTAGGATGTTGTCATCAATACGTGTGGACGGTTTTCTCTTCTTCAGAGGAGGGATTAGTATTCCCTTCTCTTCACAAAGTTCCATAGTTTCATCGAAAATGAGTTTAAAATCGTTTGGGTTATCTCTCATTGCAGATAAAGAATTTCGTAAATTTTTAACTCCAGTGAATGCAGTAAGTAAGTTCAGACGCGGACTTTGCAGAGATTTACTAACTTTCAGTAACATGTGCAAAATAGGGTGCAGCATGTTTAAGGAAAAAATAAACTTGAACGAATTTAGCTCATGGACAAAGACCCCTTGCTTTAATCTTGACGTCGGAAAGGCGAGTTGTTTCAATTATTTCCTGCAGAGCTTGTAAAATTTCAATTATGTCTTGCAAAGCTTGCCATCTACATGTAGGAATAGGAAGCAATGTGAACTTTACTTATTAAATTTTATTAAGTGGAAATTTAAATGTTATTTTGAATTATGAAGTCTTTTAATTTCGTTATCAATATAATGAACAGGAAAACCATTATTCTGTTGCAGCTCTGCAGCAGGGATGTCCGAACTTCTGGGGTGCTCCGGCGATACTTAGTTTTTTAAAGAGAGTCCGACAATTATTTCTTTATTCTTATTTCTTTCGTTTCTTGACTTCCTAATCACCATATGTGAAATAAAGAATCGTCAGCTCAGTAGTGTCGCCGTTTATTCGAATAGGATTTAAAAACAGGCATATGTTTTAGATACAACAAAAAATTAGGCGTTTTATTTTTCTATTTTTTTTTTTAGAGCTCTTGTTGGTGATTTTTTTTTCATTGGAGAGTCTACCCCTTCCATTGGGGAGTCTAAAAAAAAAAGAAAAAAAAATTCGAGCATTAGAGTGTGCTGTAGCACACCCAGCACACCCCGTGCGCACGCCTATGATCTCACATTTTGGAAAGAAAGGAAAAGGGAACTTATTTCTTTCAAAACAATGATGGTAAGTAAAACATAGCTAATTATTAAACTTTTATATGGTTTGAAATTATGCAATATTTAAAATATTTCGTTCTATAAAACTGATAACAATCAATAATATAATATAAAAATCATCATTTCTTAATAAATTAATTAATAAATTCAGTACATAAATTTATTATATAGCTAAATTATTTCTACTCTTATATAATTTTGAAAAATATATACTTATTGTACACTGAAAACTGCATGAGGCCATTATTTAAAAAACAATGACATAGCTGCCAACCCAGAGAATAAAAAATTAGGAACACTGTACACGAGGAAAATGGCACGCAATAATTACACACAAAATATATATACATGGGTGTCTCCAGCATGGGAGTACTTGCCTCCCCCCCCCCCCACACACACACACAATTGAAATTAGCATGTCAGTATTTCTTAGCCAATGCATTATGTATCGACAGTGATTTTGCAACCCCCCGCCCCTGGAAGGAAAGTTGGTGAAACCCATATATATATACTATAAAATTAATCTTACTTAATAAAAAAAATTAAGACCTCATGAGATAAGAATTTTGAAACATACATGAAATGCATAATTTTTTTACACCCATAAAATTATAACTATATTTGTTCTCCTTAAATACATCAATATTCAACTAAAAGTAAAATTAAACTATTTTCATATTTGAAAAAAAAATTTCATTACACAATTTAAATACACTATTACAAAGTAAGTAAAACAAAAACAAATTAAGAATCTTTTTGGTTTATTGATACATACGTAGCAGATTTGGCCTTTTTCAAGAAAGTGGCATCATATGTTTGTTCATAGCAAGCACCATTTATCAATTTGAGCAAGATTTGGCAATTATAGTAGAATGTAAAGTCGAAATACACATGGAACTTCTAAAATCAGTTTTGTTTCTTAAGACTAAAAATTCGTTCACATGCAGCATTACTATGGGGGAGTGTTAGTGTCCTCAACATGATACTACTCAATTTACCATACAAAAGTTTCCACACAGGATCTTTTTGCTTTGCTAACTTAGCCCACTGAACATCTGGTCTATCTTCAGCAATTATTTCTTCTGGCAGAGCTGCCATTTGATAATGCAAAAACCCAGTCTCTACACTATTAATTATATCAAACGTTGATTCTGTTGAGACTTTTTGCAGTACAGAGGGAAATCTGTCTAGAAAAAATTTTATCAAGGCAAATTTAACTTTTTCCCTCTGAGACACATCTGCGACTTCAGCATGATGTCATAGACACATCAGCGACATCAGAGTTGATTGGAAGGTTTCTGATAATATAATTACATGTCATACAATAGTAGTTTTTGACTTACTCAAAAAACTGTTTTGTTTCATCAGAGTTTAACTTTTTCAGGCACTCTGACGTCTCTGATCCCACAGATATGTCTTCATTATCCTTATGATTTGTTGAATCACTATAAGAGATATCTAAGACATATGTCGAAGCTTTCATGACTTCAAGCTTTATGAATCTGACTAATATATCTGTAAAAAAAAAACTTGAATTTGGGACTTTAGCTTGTGGACTCTGGGGGTCTCTGATTGCAGACTCACATGAAATTTTTCGAAAACACTAAATACATTTTTCAGAAAAAATGCAAGGGCATGGTACAGATCTGAACTTAGATATAAAAAGATCCTCTCTTCTCTGGTGAGGATACTTTTTTCCAACTTTTTCTGATTGTTCACTTTTGCTGAATACACTTTCCGAAGCATTTCCTGTTTTCGTTTTCTGTATAGTTCCCTTTTGAACTAGATTTGGATGGCTATGTTTGATATGCTTGGGTTTTTCACTTTGTGATTCGGCTTTTCGCTTAAGAGGCTGCTCCTTAGTTACCTTAGGAATTTTAAATACAGCAATACGTGGTGAAAATAGCTGTTTCACATTCAAACTTTTTGCAGATTCTTCTTTAAAATAAAATAAAACTCCATCCCATTGGTCAAGAAGATGCCCAAGACACTTGCCCAAAGAAAGCCAGCATGTCACACAGTGCTTGAGAATTTTTTTAGACTCAGCATTGTGCAAATCCTGAAAAACCTTTAAGCATTGTTTAAGCTTTGAACTTTTCTTCAGGTAATAGAATATATCTACTAAAAGTTCATCAAAAGAAATTGGCATAGCTGCTAATCCCTTTTCAGCAGCTAAGTTTAATAGGTGGCACATGCAGCCCCAAACTATCAAGTTTGGTTGTTTTTCTTTCAAAAATGACTCAACACCTTTCTTTTTACCAATCATCACATTTGCATTATCACGATAATGCCAAGCAATTCTGCCATGGAATGGTAAAATAATCAAGTTCATCTTTCACCAACTTAGCAATATTCTCCCCTGTGCTATCACCTACCAAACATGGCAACGATAAAAGTTTGCAGCACACTTGTGTTGGGTAGTTACTTTTGGCAATTGAATAATTTTAGGAAAATTGTTTTTAATCTAAACGTGTTCAGGGGTCTTATTTACATAGTTATCCTCTTTTAAGGTAATCCTTTTTCCAATTCTTTAGGTTTTTGATATTCTTCTGTTCCAAATTGGTTCTATTCCATAGGTTTTGTGTTAAAAACGGCGAAAGTTCGTTCCTTTAGGTTTTAGCAATTTAAATTTATTTAAATTGGCTAATTTGTGATTTCATTAATTGCCCTTTTTATTCCCTTTGATTTGATTCCAAAATTGTTGTTCTCTGTTAGGAATTCGTTAATTGATCGCAATTTTTCAGTTTTATTCTATTTTCAGCTTTTTAAATATTTCAGAATTGTTCATATTTAAATTGTTGCCGAATTCGTATATTCCAAATCGTTTCACTTCATTTCTTTTAATTTTCATCTGCTATAAAATTCCAGTTTTCTTCTTTAAAATTTCCAGTTTTTAATTGGTTGACCGTAATATTAAAATCGTCTGTCATTAATTATTTATAGTTCATTGATAATTTTGTTTACAATCTGTGGCAGCGATGTTTCGCAGTATATAAATAAAATCGCGCGCTTTTTCATTCTCTTCTGCCTTTTCTGGATTAGAACTCAAGATACGATAAATTAAATGGTAATTACGCTTCGGCATTCTTGTGCGTTTCATCGCATTGAAACGAAATGCTTGTTTTGGCTCAGCTCTTTTAGATAAACTTGAGAATATCTTCATTACATTACTTTCAACCATTTTTGAATGATGTTGTTTATTCACGTCACGAGAAGTCTTCATCATTTAAATTGATTAATAGCGTGGCTGGACAATGTTTTGTCTTCGAGTGCTTCTAACTGGAGGTGTGTGAAGGAAGGCGTTGTTTAGTCTATGAATTGTTCACCTGCCCTGTAGATTTGAGAAGTGCTATGACGCCAATTAAGCGGTTGTTTATCGTTATCCGTGTGCATTCTTTAAATGAAGTATTGAGTTGGCATTTCCATATGTGATTAATGGACTATATGCTCGGAGCTAAGTACAGATGAGTAAAGAAGTGCCCATTGTTTCCGATGAAGAGATCATTAATTAATGGTTGTGCTGATCCAATTTTATGACGTTGAGGAGTGTGCTGACGTGTGAGAGGTCTTTCTTTTGAACTGGAATGGATGGTTTTCCTCATGTTTAAGCGGTTGGACTTTTGCCTTTCCATCTTTGGTCTCATCTGTTGGGATTTGATGCACCCAGCATGTTCCATGACGGCTCTACATCCGGGTGATATCTTTTAAATTCTAATTTTAATGGTTTCTGTCAGTTTTAGACTATTTTAAAGTTTAATTTGAATTGGCTAGAATAAGACCCCCTAGACCTATATATTTTAGGTCACCTGAACCTGAGGTTATCTTTAAATTTTGTTGAAATTCCCTTTTGGCTAACTTATGATCTTTTTATTCTAAATTCTAGTTTTGGCAAATAATTGTATAATTTTAATATTGTTAACTTTAAATTTTAATATTCTAATGCTTTTCTATCACTTTACATCCGGTCATTTATTAATTCAAATTTAATTATATGTTTAATTATGATGTTTAATTTGATTTGTTTAGTTAATGAGATGTTTTAAAAGTTTCTGTAAAATGTTTTGAAAATTCTTTAAAAATGAAGTTTAAATTTTAATAAATGTTTTTGAAAACCTAAATTCTGTGTTCTTTCTTTTTACTTTAATGTATTTTTATTTTTAGGAAAGTGCCATTTTTAATATTTTATAGGAGTACATATTTGTACACTTTGGGTAACTGGTCAATAGGTCTACTTTGGTTTATTTCTAGAATGTTTACAGGTTTTAGAATTCTAGGAGAATTACAGGTTTTAGGAACTTTAGAACTTTTTCAGATTTTAGGTACTTTACATGTTTAGGTATGTTCTAGAAATATTTAGAATGTTTTTAGTATATCATAAAGTTCTTTTTCCTTCCCGACATGTGTTCAGTTTCTTTATCGAAAAACGTTACAACGGTGGAAAATAGCTGATTATTTGCATCATTGCTACCATCAGTAGCAATTGTAAAAGGGCCAGTTTTTAAAGCATTTAACATGCCTCTGGTGCTTTCTGAAGCTATTTCTTTAATTATGTGGGATGTTTTAGTTCTTCCACAGGAATAATTTTTAGCTTCCAAAGAATTTGGGAACATTGCTGAAAATAGTTTGGAAGCATGGTCGGCAGCGGCAATAGGAGCATTATGTTCTAGCAAGAAACTTGTAAACAGCACTTCTGCACGAATTGTCTGTATATCATTACTTGAAGCAGGTATAATGTTCAACTTTGAAGCTTGCTTCACAACTTTAATTTGTGAACTATGCTTCATACCTTTAGCATGGACGACGATGTCTGTTTTACCGCCATGATCTATGTTTATATCCGTGTTGCATATGAAGCAAAAAGCAGATGCTTCACTCTTTCGAGATTTTGTTATAAAATTGAATTTTGTTGAATATCGTTCGAGATATTTTTGAGTCCGACGTTTTTTTGCCATTATGAATGTCAATAAAATTAAGTATTAATGAGAAGATTAAACACACATACCTTAATTCCATGTAATTTATACACGATGACTGAAAAAATATTCAAAACGCACAAAGAAAAAACGTCATTAAGTAGCGAAATAAAAGTACACTTTATGGAGATTGTAAAAACCAAACAAAGGCCAATAGCTCGGACGAAAAAACGTGGTCGCTAATCGCATCAATAACAGAGCTAAAAAGTGCATCATAAAAACTATGCAGCCAGTATTTCCAGTCACGTTCGTAGTTCAAAACTAAGCCTCTTTTAAACAACGATCGGCATTGTTACTAGTTTGATAGCTGAAATATGAAATATGAATGTTGTGATAGCTGAAATTGACAAATAATTTCAGCTATCACAACATTCTTGGCCATATGCGACTGAAAATAAAAGCGTGTGGCGCCCATAAAAGAATTGTATTCTGACATTAACAGAATTTTAAGGAACAATCAAAGTGATTAATAGGAATGACATATACAGGGTGTCTCAAAAAGATTGAAACATGCTTTCATTCTTTATCTGTTGGAGATAAGTGGGCAATGGAAATTGCAAAAATGTTGAAAGTAAGGTAGGAAATAAGACTATGTTAAAGAAATAGTCCTCCCATTCATTTTCAAGAAGTTACACTTTTTTAATTTTTATTCGACCCCCTTAGACAAATTGGATCAATCAGAAAATTTTTATTTTTAATGCAAGAAGATCATTAAAAAAAACCCTGCATATCTGTATCTTTAAAATCAACTGAATTATGATAAAGGAAAAAATCTGACTCAGGTTACCTTTCTGTACCATATGAAAGGCTGTTTCATCAGTGAAAATAGGGATCATAAACAAATGGAGGATGGAAATTGTTTAGATCAGAAATAGTAAATATGTTAATATGTGTCAAAAAATTTTTTCACAAATGCATCTAAATAAAGCATTACACAGACACAGATCATATAAAGCAGTGGTACTCATTATGCGGTTGGGACACATAATTAAAATATGCATACAATGATAGAAGACCACTGATATAAAGGGACAAATTTCGTTACAAATGCTAGAAATAATACGTAATCTAGTAAAGTAATCCGAAGATTACTTAAATTTCTTAGATTTTTTAAAATTATTGTTAAATTTCAAAATCAAATACATACTTGCATTTGTTTACTTATTTATTTTAATTGTTTCAAATAAAAAATGGCATGTCTCAATGTTAAAAATGATTGTATCGTGAGCCTTTGTGTATTCCGCGTATGTATTATCATCCAGTTTTATCTTTTTTGTGATTTGGCACAAATTTACATTTCTAATTTGATATATGTCCACGTTCACAATGTTCAATTTTCAATTAAATATAACTCACTCAATTTTAAAGATACAGATATGCGGGTTTTTTTAATGATCTTGTTGCATTAAAAATAAAAAATTTCTGATTGACCAAATTTGTCTAATGGGTCGTATAAAAATTTAAAAAGTGTAACTTTTTGAAAATTAATGGAAGGACTATTTCATTAACATAGTCTTATTTCCTACCATACTTTCAACATTTTTGCAATTTACATTGCCTACTTATCTCCAACAGGTAAAGAATCAAAGTGTGTTTCAATCTTTTTGGGACATCCTGTATAAGAATGATGGATTGTTATTGTCAGAAACGCCCTAGAAATTTACCCAACTTCACACGTTTCAATATGTACAAAAATAATTACAACTGCTTTTCAGGAACCAGAAACTTTACTTCAAAACTGAACATTCGTACAGCCAACGTCAACTCGTAAACAAAACCGCTCGTTTCTCTGACCACGTCTACAGAAACCCAAGAGTGTTGCCATAGCATTATTACAAAACTAAAATAAACAAATTCACAAGAAATGCAAATTTAAATATAAAACATGAATAACGAAATCAATGTGTGTTACTTAACATTCTCCCACCTTTTGATTTAAACATTATAATCAAAACTTACAATAAATTAAAGATAAATTAACATTTAAATGGAAATTAAACTTTTCTACATTTATCCCAAACCTAGATGGGAGTCCCCAAAACCTAGATGGGAGTCTAATTGTTCTGCCACTTCTAGTAACAACAGTCTTTCGTTGAGCAGAGGGTGAAGTGTCCACAACCCTTTTCTCACTAGCTACAGTATCAGTTTCTGGTTCTCGGGATGGACATTCAATTTCAAGAGGGAAAATTCTCTGAACTGGTCGAATTAGTTCCCCCGTTGCTGTCTTTAATTTCACAACTCTGTTGCTGCCATCTTTTCCGGGATAAACTTCAGTTATTTTTGCCATTGGCCAGAAAGTTCTTTTCTTATTCTCGCATTCAATGAGAACTATATCTCCAATTTTGACATTCAGCATTTTCATTTTTCCCCTATGTTGCACTAATTGGCCAAGATACTCTACTCTAAATCTTTTCCTTATCTGATCCTTTAATGTCTGCTGATATCTCAGTCTTTTTGTGAGATCCACTTTGTCCAAAAGGTCCGAGTCTGGCACTCCCACCGTCTGCATGTCCTGCAAAAACATAGCCGGAGTCAAAGGAGTTAGGTTTTCAGGATCTTCGGAAATGTAAGTCAGTGGTCTGGCATTAATTATTGCTTCGCAATCGCAGAGAATGCTCATCATTTCTTCATAGTCTAAAGAAGCTGTTCCCAAGACCCGTCTCAACAGTCTCTTAACCATCTGCACAAGACGTTCCCAAAACCCTCCCCACCAAGCAGCGGAGGGTGGATTGAACTTCCAAGTAATTCTTTTGACTGCTGTTTCTATTTCAATGGTTTTCCAATCAATTTTTTGTAGAAGATTATCAGCTTCGACAAAATTACTTCCATTATCACTATAGATGGTATTAGGTCTTCCACGACGTGCTATGAACCGTCTGAAACTGAGCAGAAAAGCTTTAGTAGATAATGATGTTATGAGCTCCAAATGAATAGCCCTATAAACAGCACACGTATAAAGAACAACCCAACTTTTCACACCTCCCCTCAATATGAGGGGTCCAGCCAGATCTACTCCAGTAATTTCAAAAACTGACGCTTGTCTCACTCTGTCTTCTGGAAGAGGAACTGGAGTTGTTTGTATACATTTTGCATTGTGTCTCTTGCATCTAATGCATTTCGAAATTACACGGCGTACTGTTCTCCTTCCATTAAGTATCCAGAATTTTTCACGCAAACCTGACAATAAGGAATGTAATCCGACATGAAGTTTGGTTGCATGGTGTTCTTGGATGATAAGTTCTACCAATTTATGTTCGCTTGGCAGTAGTATTGGGTACTTGAAATTGTCTTCATCTTTACGTTCTGTCAACTTTGTTTCCACTCGAATTAAACCATCACGGTCTTTCAACAGACTCAAGGATTTCAAACTATTTAACCGTTCCTTGGTAAAGGTGTCTCTTTGAACAGTTTTGATAATTGCCTTTTCAGCTTTATTCAACTCATCAGCAGATAATTCTCCAGTGTTTCGATCATGAATGTTCTTTCGAGCATTCTGAAGAAATCTCAAAATCCATCCTACCATTCTTATAATTTTTGTATACTTTGAAAAATATGATAGAAACCATGTCTCTTTAAACGTTTTACTCAACAGAACCGCAGAGATATTTTTTCTTTCTTGCAGCACGTCTATTTCATTAACCGTGCATTCAGAGCGTGGCCAATCCTTTTCATTCTGTTTCAGCCATGGAGGTCCCTCCCACCATCGGGATTCAATTAATTTCTTCACTGAGCATCCTCTGGAGGGCAGATCAGCAGGATTATTTTGGCTATTAACATGTCTCCAATTTTCAATATTAGATAATTTCTGGATTTCATTTACTCTATTTTTGACAAATACTCCCCACTGCTCATTTCTTTTAATCCAGTGTAGGGCAGTAGAAGAATCCGTCCAGAAATATTCCCTAACAGAATCAAATTTCAAGCTTCTCTTCACAAAGTCTGCTAGACGTGCACCAATACAACAAGCTAAAAGTTCTAGTCTTGGAATAGAAATGGGTTTTAATGGTGCAACTCTTGATTTTGCCATGAGTAGCTGCACTGAAATATTAGTATCGGTTTCACATCGCAAATATACAACAGCTGCATATGAAATACCAGATGCATCACAAAACACATGTAGACTCAATGTTGAGTTATTATTGGTAAAAGCATGTCTAGGAATCCTCACGACATTAAGCATTTGTAGTTCAGCGATCCATTTCAAAAAGTTATGTGAAACATCTTTCGGTACTTCAGCATCCCAACTCAATTTAGATTTCCAACTATTTTGTAATAACAACTTAGGATACAATGTAACTGGACAAGTGAAACCTATGGGGTCAAATAGTCTTTGTGCAATAGATAAAATAGTTCTTCTACTGATGGTCCCTTCAGGTTTGCTTATCGCTGCGACGTCACAGAATAATACATCTTCTTGTTTGTCCCATAACAATCCCAAGACTGTTGACGGATTAGATTTGACACAAGTATCCGTTATTTCGGTATGTTCCCAGTCTCTTAATTCAAATTTTCCTTCCGCCATCACCTCTGTGGATATTTGAACAAATTCTTGCAATTCCACTTCAGAGTCTACAGAACACACACAATTATCAACATAAAATGCTGATTTAAGTTTCTGTGTTACCTTATGTTGAGCTGAAGATGAATATTTGTCCAAATGGTGTTGTATCACTGCTCCAAGAAGAAAAGGACTACAGTTTAATCCAAAGACTACTCTGCAATGTTGAAAAATCTTTATAGCATTCTGGCTTTCACCTTGCCACCAAAGAAATTTTAAAAATTCTTGATCACTTTTAACAACAGATATTTGCAAGAAAGCCTTCTTTATGTCCGAAATAACGCCGATTTTTTTCTCTCGAAACTTCAAAAGTATTGTGGGAATCAGTTCCAATAGATTTGGTCCCTTTGCCAAACATTCATTTAAGGAATAAGATCCTTTCTGTTTACAGGATGCATCAAAGACAGGTCTAACATTAGTCGATGAATTGTACTTAAATACTCCTCGATGAGGTAAAAAATGACCACTATTCTCTGAACTTTCTGTGATTATTCCTTCTTGCCACCACTCATGGAAAACAGCATTGTAGCTTTCAAACTTTCCTTCTTTCATGAGTTTCGATGTTGTGGAATTCAATCTCTTCTCAGCTATTTCTCTGTTAGTTGGCAATTCTCCTTGAGTATGCATCCAAGGAAGACTAACTTGATATCTTCCGTCTTCATTAATTCTAACTGTTTTCTTGAAATGATCCGAAACAGCTGTTTCTACTTCGTCTTTGCTTTGATGTTCACATGGTTCAGTGATTCCAATAGCTTCTAACTTCCATAAATCAGGAACATTGTTACTATGAATAGAAAGTGAAGTTAAAACCGAACCATAATTGCTATACTTTGAATCCTCTTGCGACTTTCCCATTACAACCCATCCTAGATGAGTTTGCACAGCGACCAGTCCACACTTTAGCTGATGAACGCGTCCTGTGTAAAGTTGACCAGCGAAATCGGCTCCAATAAGTATTTCAATAGGTGGCTGATTGCTTCCTATATCCGTGAGCTGGATTCCATTTTGTCTCATTTCTTCCAACCATAATCCAGTCTTGAGTCTTGGTATTGAACCACATATAACAGGTTGGTCTAACACTTTAATTTCACAGCAATAGTTATTAACTGAACTATTCAAAATTACATTGTAGCACTTGTGCTCTCTCCTAGAGGTGATTCCTCCAAACACGACTTGTGTTAATATATCAGTATTCACAGGATTAAATCCCATCTGCCTTGCAGTACTTTCTAGAATATAAGAACGCTGAGAACCTGTATCAATCAGTGCCCTAACTTTTCTGTCTTTTCCGTGAGCTTTAAGAACCACAAGCAGTGTTTGCAATAGTACTTCAGAGTGGCCTTGGCTGGATAAAGTAATATTCTGATCCCCACCTTCTTTGAACTCTGTAACTAAAGCCCTCTTATTATTGGTTAGTTCAGGACACATAACTACCCAGTGCCTTTTGGAACAAATTATACACCGAACATGTGATTTGCACTGTTTAGAACGATGTCCAATCCGTAAACAAGTGAAGCATCCCTTCTTTCTTTTTAAAATATCGTGCTTCTCTTCTAGAGAAAGTTTTTGAGCTTTGAAGCATTCTTTACTTTCATGAAATTTTCCGCAAAATACACAAATGGACTTTTCACATGAATTTATCCCTAAAAATAAATCAGTAGCAGTCGGTAAATTCATACCCGTTTCCTTACAAATTTCCTTTCGACTACTTTTCTCATTTTGCTTAAAACCAGCTTTAGCAAGCGAGATACGCTCTTCACCTTCTACTTCAGTTCTTAGGAACAATAACAGGTTTTTCAACTTATCAATGTAAGTATCACTTTCTTCACCTTTAGCCGCCACCGGATTTCTTAACCAGACTCGTAGTATTTCTTCCGGTATGCAAGATTCAACAAGGGGAAAAAGCATTGCTGCGTATTTGTCAGAAGTCATACCAATTGATTCAAGAGACCTTAAATGCGATTCTAACTTATCATACAATTGAGCTGTATTTGCTTTGGATTTTGAAGACACTGCATTTTTAATCACCAGTCCAAGCAATTCCCTGACATAGAACTCTATGAGTAGCTCTTCCCTTCCAAATCTATTTTTAAGGCTTTCAACAGCTTTTGAATAATTTTCTGCAGTAGGAGGGAAGCTGTCTACTATTTCTTTTGCTCTTGTGCCAACGATCATAGACTGAATTAAATATTGAAATTTATCTTCTTCTTCCATCAATTTATCTTCATGGATTCTCTTGAATTGACTCCAAAATGCTAGCCAATCTTTTATTTCACCCCCAAATTTCACAAATTCAATTTTAGGAAGCTTCAGTTTCGTTTTTTCTTGAACATGGGAAAAACTCGCACTTCGTTTGGTTGCGGTTTTATTTAAATGCATTTCGACGCCAACCCTAGCAGTAACCATTTTTCCGCGATATTCTTCTATTACCCAATATTCAGTTTCATATTCTTCCACTTTTGACTCATCGGCAAGCAAAGCGTTACAGATTTCGTCGTCGATCTCTGCTAAATTCATCATTAATCTGTCCATATTTGCCAAATGTGTTTGAATAATTTTATCGTCTGGTTCCTCATCAATTAAAGCCGTTGTCAAAATGTTATACGACTTTGTAAAAGACGCTCGTATCGGCTTTCGCTTTCTTATGAGCAGTTCCATTATGAAAATGTGACAGCGACAGGCTTAGTTAAAACAAAATTCCAAACGAAACTAACCTTTCTATCTTCACAGTCACGTCCGGGTCACCAAATGTCAGAAACGCCCTAGAAATTTACCCAACTTCACACGTTTCAATATGTACAAAAATAATTACAACTGCTTTTCAGGAACCAGAAACTTTACTTCAAAACTGAACATTCGTACAGCCAACGTCAACTCGTAAACAAAACCGCTCGTTTCTCTGACCACGTCTACAGAAACCCAAGAGTGTTGCCATAGCATTATTACAAAACTAAAATAAACAAATTCACAAGAAATGCAAATTTAAATATAAAACATGAATAACGAAATCAATGTGTGTTACTTAACAGTTATATCAAAATTGTCAAAGAAAAATTTAAATGAATTGGATGTAACCATTCTTATATACTATGACTATAGTTCTATATTATCACTTCTATTATATCTTAAAATTCTGTTAATGGCCAAATACAATTCTTTTATGAGCGCCGCACGGTTTTATTTTCAAATCCATATGGTCAAGAATGTTGTGATGGTTAAAAATTATTTTTTACTTTTTCGTGCTTTTTACTACTAAAACAGCGTAATTTAAAAGTATTTTTATAATATTTTATTCTATATTGAAAAATAAAATGAAAAATGTTATGAAACATGCAAGTTGAATACTTTTTTTGCTAACAACAATAAAAATATCATGAAATGGAATATTTTAAGTTTTCATTTCAAAATAAGTTTTTAATGATTTTAATTGTTGAAATTACACTGGTTTTATGTAATAAATGGATTAAATATCCATAGTCCTGCACCTGAGTTATTCAGTCATATTCTGAACATACATCAACATTTTCTGAGAATTTCATCTCAAATACAATTATTTAGTATTTACTATGCCTGTATTTCATTTTAATATTAAAACTCAATAGTGAGTATATTAAAAATAAATGAAAAATTAATTATTAAAAAGGACCAAAATAGTTTCAACAGCAGTCATTCCTGAAAATAAATGTTTCAGCAACTTTAATTAGATATATAGTTTATCATTGGTGTCTTTGTAAACATGGAGTATAAGCAAAAAGTTCAGTCTGATTTTAGTAATTTTTGTCTTTAAATAGGCTGTCAGAAAAGGACCACCCTGCTATTGCAGCAGTCACAGGCATAATCAAATATATTTGAAAGATTTACTATATCTCGCTAAACATGTTTGAGGATAGTTCCTGCCTCCTTTACAAAATTTCGCATATTGTAGAAATGTAAATTTTCTTGGAGTTCAAATCATGCTCATACTTATCACCCAAAGATTTTATGAAATCCAATAACATACTAATTTACATTGCTAGTTGATCTTTCTTTATGTTTGTATAAGTTTAAAAGATATAATCAAACTCTTCTGGTTCTATGTATTATGTTCATTTTATCGTAATTTTCATGCGCTTGTTTGAAAACCGGTTATGTAAAGAAGATATTAGGACAGCGATCAGTGTTTCTTTCAAGCATACATCCGGAAAATTTAATGGTGCTCAAAAGAAAATTTCCGAATTAATTGGCCGAGAGATTCCGTACATACCATGCCAAGCCCACAGGACCAATACTGTCATTGAACACGGTTGCAGGGCCAGTTTTGGTGTTTCAAATTTGTTCAGTGTTTTAGAGAATTTGTATACATTTTTTAAGGAGAGTACAAAATGATTTTCTGTACTCGACGGTCAATTACGCTAATTCGAATCATCTCTAAAACTGTGGAATTTATCACGCACTAGATGGAGTAACCGGTGTGAATTTATTAATGCTGTGTGGTCAAGTTTCGATCAAATAATAAAATCCATTGATACTATCATAAATAAAGTTCCAAAAGCCTCTGGACAGACATTAGCGAAAGCTATTGGATTGAAGTCGGGTCTTCTACCTTTCGACTTCATCACAACCCTAATGTTCATGAAGAACATTATGAACAAGATGAATGTTTTGAATCTTGCTCTACAATCACCAAAGTTAAACATCGTGGACGCTCTTAAATTAACAAAAGCTGCAGAAAAATCATTAACTTTTATTAGAGAATCAGATAGGGAAATTGACAGTTGATTGATGCCAGCAAAACATTCGCATCTGTGTTTAATGTGGACGGGGAAGAAGAATATAGAAGGCGTCACCATTTGAGATTGTTTCCAAAACGTATAGATTTCGAGAGAGACACACAAGTCCATCTACACATGAAACAATATTACAGAAAAGAATTTATTTCCCACCTAGATACTTTCATTACTGAACTTTCAGCGAATATGGGTCAGTGTCTTGAAAAGATTGGACCATTATATAAAATGTTCTGCTCACCTCTTAAGAAAAATTTAATCATTGAAGATATTGTACCAATGTGTGATTTATTTACACCTGTTTGTAAGCCTGATCCGTATGTCATGTTGAGAGACTTTGATGTTCTAAGTAATTTAATTGAAGAAGACTTCAAAAATGTTGCATCTGTTTGCTTAAAAATAACCCAATTGAAAAATGTGTTGTTTAGTGCTTCAAAAGCTATGGATCTATGGCTCCCATTACAGTAGCAATAAACGAGGCTCCCGTTACTGTAGCGACAAACGAACGCACTTTTAGTACGTTAAAATTGGTGAAGAACTTTTGTAGGACAAATATAGGAGATGATAGACTTGAGTCTTTAATCACTCTTTCAACAGAACGAGATTTAACTGATGCAATAAATACCGAGAAGTTAGTTAAAGCTTGGAGTCTCCTGAATGAAGAATTAAAGTGTAAAAATGTATCTTGCTCACAAATTAATGTGTGCAAAACAATTAATCTACTGAATTACTTACACATTTGTAATAGTTTGTGTGTTGAATGTTTAAATGTCTAAATTTCTTTGGTATTAGAGAATAAATTATCTTTAGTATATTTTATTAAAGAAAAAGGTTTGAAAACAGATGTTGCAAAGACGTCGTTTCTAAAATAGTCAGGAGAGGCGCTGATGGATATGCATTGTTTGTAGCGTTAAATTTTTAAGGCCCTGGACCCTCCTTTGGCGCCACCCCTGAAAATAATATTCGATTTCTCATGGTACATATAAGTCGGCAAATCGCAGCATTAACCCCACCCAATAAAATTTCCTCGCTTCGTGTGTGTGTGTGTATCTATCTGTGCAGATTTTGTATCCACTGTAACTAAAAAACTAATTGACTGAATTTCATAAAATTTGGTAGGTAAGTCACTTGTGGGCGAATATGCTGCTGATTAGATTTGGGTATGATTCAGGATAAAAGAACCTGATTTTTTTTGTGAAATGGCCCTCAAAAATTGCCTGTATCCACTCTAGCTGAAAAACGAATGTACCAAATTTCACAAAATTCGGTAGATAAGTTGCTTGTGGGTTACCCTGGTGCTGATTAGATTTTGGTACGATTCGGAAAATAATAACCTGCCTTTTTTTGCAAAATGGCCCACAAAATTCATCAAAATCTAAAATAAAAAGCTACATATGCTCAAATATACCCACTAAATGCTTGTGTTATACGTAATTTTTAACGAAGAAAAGAGCAAAACCAACCCCATTACACTGGGACTAACCGTTCTCGAGATATTTACTTTTTTCGTATTTTCTCTACACCACATTTGAAAATAAGTTCAGTTACCACACGAGAACGAAAATTGCATTAAAAGTGAATTAAATTTAACTAAAATAAAGAGAACATGGAAGCGAAGGTCATGTGCTGCCCACATCAGATTTTTCTTTTTACTTTCCCTGCAAGACATGGTAATGTATAGGGAAAGTATTGGAATAATGCCGAAAATCGCAACTTGAGTTTTCGATGGATCTACTCGTTTCGAGAACTCTAGAATACGAAAAAACAATTTTTAGGTTGACGTGTCTGTGTGTCTGTCTGTGCAATGTATTTATCCACTATACAATTAATGGACCGAATTTCATAAAATATGGTAGGTAAGTCACTTGGGTATAACGCTGGTGCTGATTAGTTTTTGGTATGATTCGTAAAATCAGAACCCCCCCCCCCCCTTTTTTTGCAAAATGGCCCGTAAAAATTCCATGTATCCACTGTAGCTAAAATAATAATTGACCAAATTTCACAAAAGTTGGTAGATAAGTTACTTGTGGGATACTCTGGTGCTGATTAGATTTCGGTACGATTCAGAAAAGAACAACCTGTCTTTTTTTATGAAATGGCACGCAAAAATCTAAAAAATCTATATATATATATAAAAAAAATAAATAAATAAAAATAAAAACTACGCATGCTCAAATGTATCAATTAAAGTCATGTATTATATGCAATTTTTGATGAGGAAAAAAATATAACACACTCCATTATACTTTAGGACAAATCGTTCTCAATATATTTGTGATTTCTTGCATTTTTCTTTCGTCGCTTTCGGAAAAATTTCAATTACCAAATAAAAACAAAAATTGAATTAAAAATGCAAATTTAGTGTTATTTTGTGCAATTATACTCAGTCTAATGAATTATTGGAGAAATAAAGGATATATGAATTTGAGTCTCCAGGGAAAATCATGTGCTGCCCACATCAGATTTTTTCTTAATGCAATGCATAGTACCTGCAATACATGGTAATGTATAGGGAAAGTATTGGAATCATATGGAAATCGCAACTCGAGTTTTTGACGGATCTACACATATCAGGACCTCTAGAATACGAAAAACCATTTTTAGCGTGATGTCTTTATGTGTCCATCCGTGCAGATTTTGTATAAACTAAAATACTAATTGACCGAATTTCATAAAATTTGGTAGGTAAGTAAGTCACTTGTGGGCGAATCTGGTGCTGATTAGATTTTGGAATAATTCGGGAAAAAATAACCTATCTTTATTTTTTGAAATGGTCTCCAAAAATAGTCAAAATCTAAAATAAAACTACGTATGCTTAAATATATCCATTAAATGCTTGTTTTATACGTAATTTTTAACGAAGAAAAGAATAAGACCAACCCTATTACACTAGGACTAGCCGTTCCCAATATATTTCAGTCTTTTCGTATTTTCTCTACGCCACCTTTGAAAATAAGTCCAGTTACCAAATAAGAACGAAAATTGAATTAAAAGTGATTTAAATTTAATGAAAATAAAGAGAACGTGGATATAAGTCTGCAGGGAAAGTCATGTGCTGCCCACATCAGATTTTTACGTTCCCTGCAATGCATGGTAATGTATAGCTATAGGAAAAGTATTGGAATGACACCGAAAATCACAACTCGAGTTTTCGACGGATCAACACGTTTTGAGACCTCTAGAATACGAAAAAACTATTTTTAGCAAGACGTCGAATGATTCGGTGTAAAAGAACCAGATTTTTTTTGCGAAATGGCCCTCAAATATTGCCTGTATCCACTCTAGCTGAAAAACGAATGTACCAAATTTCACAAAATTTGGTAGATAAGTCGCTTGTGGGTTACCCTAGTGCTGATTAGATTTTGGTACGATTCGGAAAACAATAACCTGCCTTTTTTTGCAAAATGGCCCACAAAATTCATCAAAATCTAAAATACAAAGCTACATATGCTCTAATATATCCACTAAATGCTTGTTTTATATGTATTTTTTAACGAAGAAAAGAGCAAATCCAACCCCATTACACTGGGACTAGCCATTCTCGAGATATTTACTTTTTTCGTATTTTCTCTACACCACATTTAAAAATAAGTCCAGTTACCACATGAGAACGAAAATTGCATTAAAAGTGAATTAAATTTAACTAAAATAAAGAGAACATGGAAGCGAAGGTCATGTGCTGCCCACATCAGATTTTTCTTTTTATTTTCCCTGCAATACATGGTAATGTATAGGGAAAGTATTGGAATAATGCCGAAAATCGCAACTTGAGTTTTCGATGGATCTACGTGTTTCGAGACCTCTAGAATATGAAAAAACAATTTTTAGGTTGACGTGTGTGTGTGTCTGTCTGTCTGTGCAATGTCACTAACTAAAAAACTAATGGACCGAATTTTATAAAATTTGGTAGGTAAGTCACTTGAGTGAGACCCTGGTGTTGATTAGTTTTTGGTAGGATTCGTAAAGACAGAACCAGCCTCTTTTTGTGAAATGGCCTGTATCCACTCCAGTTGAAAACTAATGGACCGAATTTCACAAAATTCGGTAGATAAGTCACTTATGGGTTAACCTGGTGTTGATTAGATTTTGGTAAGATTCATAAAAAAATAACCTTCCTTTTCTTGTAAAATGGCCAGCAATAATCATCAAAATCTAAAATAAACTATATACGCTCAAATATATCGATTAAATGCTTGTTTCATACATAATTTTTAACGAAGGAAAGAATAAAACCAATTCCATTACATTAGGACTAGTCCTTCACGAGATATTTTAGTTTTTCGTATTTTCTCTACGACACCTTTGAAAATAAGTCCAGTTACCAAATGAAAACGAAAATTGAATTAAAAGTAAATTAAATTTAATTAAAATAAAGAGAATGTGGATATATGTCTGGAGGGAAAGTCCTGTGCTGCCCAGATTTTTACTTTCTCTGCAATACATGGTAATGTATAAGGGAAAGTATTGGAATCATGCCGAAAATCGCAACTCGAGTTTTTGACGGATCTACACGTTTCGAGACCTCTAAAATACAAAAAAACTATTTTTAGCATGACTTCTGTATGTGTGGCTGTTTGTCTGTCTATGCAATGTATATATCCACTCTAACTTAAAAACTAATGGACCGAATTTCTTAAAATTTGGTACATAAAGGTCAGTCTGTGTCAAATCAACCAATGGTCTGAACCTTGACATCATGGAAATTGATAATTTTTGGTACAGTGGTAGTATCAGTAAAACTGACAAAAACTGTAAAATATTAGATTTTTTGGGCTCTTAGTTTTTCAGCTATTGACTTTTAAAAATGCGAAATCTGCCAAAATTTTTTCAAAGTTTTGAAATCTTTAAACAGCTGTAGATCAAAAACTATTTAACCTAGAGAGCTCAAATTGGTGTCATTTTCTTTTGCTTTTAATGAGTCTTAATTTGATATATAACATGACTATGCTATTTCAAATTTGAATTTTTTGAAAAACTTCAAAAAACATTTTTATTTAAATCTCAAAAACACCCCTTTTAATTTTTTTGAAAAAAAAATATATATTAAAGATGTTAATGGACTACTTGTATGACAAATTTCATAATGGGATGGCAATGGGTTCTTATGAAAATTAATTTTTTTTTGTATTAAACTATACCTGAAATTCGCTAAATTTAATTACAAAAAATTTAATTTCCATAGGAAACCCTTAACGACTGACTATGAAATTTGGCACACAAATAGTTCCATAATGTCTTTAAAACATACATTTTTTTGAAAAAAAAATCAGAATTTTTTTTTTTTAGATTTTCTAAAAAAAAATTTCTTTTTTAGTTTGTAATTTTTTTAAAAACTTCAATTTAAAAAAAAAAAAAGAGCTAGAATACCATAATCATATTGTATATCAAATTAAGGCTCATCGAAAACAAAAAAAACGGCACCAATTTGACCCCAGTGTGTTAAATAGTTTTTGATCTACAACTGTTTAAAGATTTCAAAACTTTGCCAGATTTGGCTTTTTTAAAGAAGTTAATAACTGAAAATCTAAGAGCCCAAAAAATCTGAAATTTTACAGTTTTTAAAAACTTTACTGGTACTATCACTGTACCAAAAATGATCAAGGTATCAAGGTTCAAACCATTAAGTGATTTAACATAAAATGACATACATTTAGTACATAACTCATTAACCAGTTGTTTCAAACATTCAGCCCACATTCTTTTCAATTTTAACAATTTGCTATACACTTAATATTTCACATATGTCACTCAAAATTTAATTTGTATTTACAATTATAATTACAAAACCTGACTTTTTTCAAGAACTTTTAAAATAAGTACTTCTCCAAACTGAGTGAAGAGAATTTCATTTCTTCCTTGCTCAGAGTACAAACTCTCCCAGTTGCAGTAACAGGCTCTACGTTTTTGCAAAATGGTCTCATCTGGCACATTCAATACGTCACTCAGTTGAGGATAAAAGAAAGAAGGAGAAGGTCCCTTAGGATGTAGGAAGCTTACTTTACAGTCGCTCGTAACATTATTCTTCTCAAGAATATATGCAAGCCACCAAGATCCTTTATAGACTATAGTGATAAATCCAGATTCAATATTTGCTAAATTAGTTGATAGTTATAGTCTAATGCTGTCACATGTTCAATAAACTGGTGTTCACTACAGTAATAATGCTTAACAAGAAGCCGATTTTCAGAAATTGTGTAAAAAGAATGAAGTTTTTGAGTACATAGACTTTCAATATATAGCACAGTTGATGAGTACAAAGAAGTTAAAGAAACACTGTTGCCACGGTTCAATGATTCTAAGGCAATCATGGGTACGCAAAAACTTCATTCTTTTTACCCAATTTCTGAAAATCTGCTTCTTGTTATGCATTATTACTGTAGTGAACACCAGTTTACTAAACGTGTGACAGCATTAGACTATATTAACCAACTAATTTAGCAAAAATTGAATCTGGATTTGTCACTAAAGTCTATAAAGGATCTTGGTGGCTTGCATGTATTCTTGAGAAGAAGAATGTTACGAGCGACTATAAAGTAAGTTTCCTACATCCTAAGGGACTTTCTCCTTCATTCTGTTATCCTCAAACGAGTGATGTATTGAATGTGTAAGGTGATACCATTTTGCAAAAAGTAGAGCCTGTTACTGCAACTGGGAGAGTTTGTACTCTGAGCAGGGAAAAAATGAAATTGTCTTCACTCAGTTTGGAGAAGAACTTATTTTAAAAGTTCTTGAAAACAGTGAGGTTTTGTAATTGATTGTAAATACAAAATTAAATTTTGAGTGATATATGTGAAATATTAAGTGTGTAGCAAATTGTTAAAATTGAAAAGAACATATGAAGGCTGAATGTTTGAAACAACTGGTTAATGAGTTATGTACTAAATATATGTCATTCAATATATGTCAAAATATATGTCAAATCAATTAATGGTTTGAACCTTGATACCTTAGAAATTGATCATTTTTGGTACAGTAATAGTACCAGTAAAGTTTACAAAAACTGTAAAATTTCAAAATTTTTGGGGTCTTAGATTTTCAGTTATATACTTTTTTAAAAAAGCCAAATCTGGCAAAGTTTTAAAATCTTTAAACAGTTGTAAATCAAAAACTATTTGATCGTTCTTTTGTTTTCAATGAGCCATAATTTGATATACAACATGATTATGGTATTCTAACTCTTTTCTTTTTTTAAATTGGAGATTTTAAAAAATTAAACTAAAAAAAATTTTTCTTTTAGAAAATCTAAAAAAAAAACTGATTTCTTTCAAAAAAATATATGTTTTAAAGACATTAAGGGACTATTTGTGTGCCAAATTTCATAGTCGGTCGTTAAGTGCTTCCTTTGGAAATTAAATTTTTTGTAATTAAATTTAGCAAATTTCACGTATAATTTAATGCAAAAAAAAAATTTTTTCATACGAACCCATTGGCATCCCATTATGAAACTTGACATACGCGTAGTCCATTAACATCTTTAAAGCATATATTTTTTCAAAAAAATTAAAAGGGGTGTTTTTGAGATTAAAAAAAAATTTTTTTTTTTAAGCTTTTCAAAAAATTCAAATTTGAAATAGCATAGTCATGTTATATATCAAATTAAGACTCATTAAAAGCAAAAGAAAATGACACCAATTTGCGCTCTCTAGGTTAAATAGTTTTTGATCTACAGTTGTTTAAAGATTTCAAAACTTTGAAAAATTTGGCAGATTTCACTTTTTTGAAAGTCAATAACTAACTGAAAAACTATGAGCCTAAAAAATCTGAAATTTTGCATTTTTTGTCGTCTTGATAGTTACAATAAATAAACAAAAAATCATAAAAATCTGAATCGTGAAGGTTCAAAAAAAAATTTTTTATTGGTTGATTTGACATGGAATGACCAGTGAGTCACTTGGGTATGACCCTGGTGCTGATTAGTTTTTGGTATGATTCATAAAAACAGAACATGCATTTTTATACAAAATGGTCAGTAAAAATTTCATGTATCCACTCTAGCTAAAATACTAATTGACCAAATTTCACAAAATTTGGTAGATAAGTTACTTGTGGCATATTCTCGTGCTGATTGATTTTGATAGGATTCCGAAAAGAACAATCTACCTTTTTTTACAAAATGGCCTGCAAAAATTGCCAAAATCTAAAAACTACATATGCTCAAATGCATCAATTAAATTCATATTTTATATGTAATGTTTGTCACGGAAAAAATATAATCAACTCCATTACTTTAGGACTAACCATTCTCAAGATATTTGACATTTCTTGCATTTTTGTTACGCCGCTTTTGGAAAAATGTCCAATTACCAAATAAAAATAAAAATTGAATTAAAAATGCAAAGTGCTATTTTTTGCAATTACATTCGATCTAATGAATTATTAAAGAAATAAAGGAAAAATGAATTTGAGTCTGCAGGGAGTCATGTGCTGCCCACATCAGATTTTTTATTTTGTTCTGATATTTTAGGTTTGGAATGTTGGTTTGTATTATGCACTTGATGTGGTGATGCAAGTAATAATAATATTGTTTACATGTTTAGCTCTCGCCCGATGCTTTATAACATGAATGACATGTGCTTAAGTGATATTTGTTTTTCTTAATCGTCCTTACAGTTTCCTCTAGAAAAAGTTGTGTGGCAATATAATCTCAATTTTTCTTAAGTGGTTTTATTACCTTTTGTAACGAAGGGCAACTATAAATTTGAGAAATATATACATATATATAATTTTTATGGAGGGGGGGCATTGCCCCAGTTCAGAGTCTTAGAGGGGGCAACTGCATCCCCTTGCTCTATGGCTCTGCTGCTATTGCATACAGACAGATTTTCAATTTTATTTATTACATTGTATATATATATATACATATTATAAGTTGGGGATATGCAGTTTACCTAGAGAAGAAAGAAGCCCTACAAATACGGATAAGGTATTGATATAATATTAATATAATATAATATACAAATAAGGTATTAATACCTAGTTCCTGTAGGATGCTTCAGGACATATCTGGAAGTTTCAACAGGAATTAATCCCAGACTTTGCAAAATTCTTTTCCAGATGTCAAACAATCCAATATACATGATCACAGAAAACTCCACATTTGTATTATCCGTTCAACGCGAGATCAAAACACCACCGTTCGAACGCATAGAAGGTAGGTCACAAACTTGTTCAGAATCACGCGCTCTTTTCGCATTACTCGTTTGAGACGCAGGCACGAGGTGCTCATTCAATCCAAAACTAAGCAGAACCGCGAAGTTGGCAGGGTGCCAAAGGAACGATGCACGGTGAAAATTTGCGTCACTTTTTTTGTAATTTACGGATTGAGGGCCAATTCAAGAACGACTGCGAATTGGATCTAAACCACGGGGCGGGTCGTTCTTAACTAATACCAGGCAAAAAATATTTTGGGGGCCCGTACAAATAAGACAACAACAACTAAAAAAATCGAAACATAACTATGGTTAAAAAACACTTTTAATTTTTTTTTTTTTAATTAATGGTAGGATTTTCTAGAGATCATGTAAGTTGAAAATTACTGTTTTAGCTATCCTCATTTTATTTTTGAAAATATATAAAATAATGATCCCCCTAATGGAATAAACATTAATATTTTCGAATTAAAAATTGTGAAATTTGGGATCCTCTTCCGAAGTGGCCATTCAGTTAAAACATTTGAATATTAAACACAATTACAATGGATCAACACTCCGGAATCAATTATTTTTGAATAGGAAAGAAAAACTTGATATATGGATCATAAAATAGCGAAATGTTTAAGTTCAGTAAAAATTACTGTTTTAGCTATCCTCATTTTATTTTTGAAAATATATAAAATAATGATCCCCCTAATGGAATAAACATTAATATTTTCGAATTAAAAATTGTGAAATTTGGGATCCTCTTCCGAAGTGGCCATTCAGTTAAAACATTTGAATATTAAACACAATTACAATGGATCAACACTCCGGAATCAATTATTTTTGAATAGGAAAGAAAAACTTGATATATGGATCATAAAATAGCGAAATGTTTAAGTTCAGTAAAAATAATGCGGACTAAATACAGCACCACCTCAAATCATAAATGTTATGTTTTGGAGCAGATTAAGAAAGCCCGTTTGAGAGCAGGCCTGGTGGTTTGGAACAGAATCAACATCACTGTATGGTTAACAAAATTCTCAAGCCTAATGTAAAATTCTGAAATGTACAAACTAGATATATTTTTTTTTTATTATTATTATTAAACAGCAGGAGGAAATCCCCGTAACTAGAGTCGGATCGAAAAACGGTTTATTTTAGCTACTATTTCTCTATAGATGTATTTAATTTCATATTTTTGTATGCTGTAGTAAAGCCGAGAAAAACGAAATTTCTCAAACAGTGGCGGGTTTATTTTTGACTAGAAAATGTACCCGTCGTAGTCATTCTTCTGCCTTATCCGCACTTTGTTCGGAACACGTTTTTCGCCGAAATTCTGCTCAAACAGTTGCGAAATATTTTCGAAAAGATAAAATGCAATGCTTAGATTATATTAAAAGTATTTAATATCCAATAAAACATAGAATATATTTTTTATTTTAATCCAAAATATTTTGGGTGCTGCCATCTGTTGTTGTAATTTAATTCATACAGACTATTTCTTATTTTTTAATGTCTATTCCTTCTAATACGCTATTAAATACAACAATAGATCCTATATAATAATGCCACAATCACGGAAACGTAATTGAACTAGGACTTGAAGACAAAGCTGCAGTCCTCAGTGATGTACATTCAGATCCCCTTATCAAATTTATAGAATGAGAAATGACCTATATATGCGTACGAAATCCTATTATTTAAAGACTTCTCATCCGAATTCGAACAAATGTAGAAATCATATTTTGTACGATACAAAAATAGCAGTGCATGGGTTTTCTTTAATTAGGTATTATTATTATTTTATTATGGTAAAAAAAAAATGAATTATTCAAGAAATTAAATGAGCATTATATCCGCTAGTTGTACAGGATTGACACAGATACACTTGTACACATTTTGAAGTTTAATGACAGTATTAAACTATTCACAAATACAACACAAACATTACAAAGTTAATAAGTTTCACACAACAAAACTGGTGAGCATTCAGCCTTCAGCCGATATCGTGAGTCCTCCGTCTCTCTCTTTTTCTTCTTCTTCATTTTATTTTTCCCAGGCGTCGCTGCGCTGGCAGCTCACTCGTTACAGTCTCCCCCACTGGCCACGAAGTCGACTCGATGAGTAGCCAGAAGTGGTAGATAGGGAACTAGGGCTGTTCTGGTATATTTTAGTCTTTTGGGGTCGGCCCCTCCTACGCAAGGGGGTGATTGGCGTGGCTACGGTGTCGAGAGGCAAGGAGCAATGTCTGAGGGCAGAGGTGTGGTAAGTCCCAACTAGTATATCTGGGGAACTTGGATCAGCCACTTCATAACTCGTTGGAGAACACTGAGTTAGTATGACAAAGGGCCCGTCTCGCCGAGGTGTAAACTTCGTGGTTTCCTGGCTGGCTTTATTGCTTATCAGGGTGGGTGGTTACCCATACTTCGTCTCCAGGCGCATACGACGGAGCTCCTCTTTTACCTTTATCAGCATTTTTCTTCCCCCGATCCTGTTTCTGTTCTACCAAATCCTTTATCTCGGCGCTCATATCTGCAAATCTTCGCAGATATGGCATAATCTCTGCAACGAAGTTGTCATTATGGATCACGGTTTGTATGTCATTCTTGACATCATCCAGAGTCCTAAGTTCTCTTCCGAACTGTAAGAAAGCTGCAGTATGAGCAGTAGTGTCACATCTTGAGGTGTTGAGGGCAAAACGTATAGCTGGAAGTTTTTCGGACCACAAGGTGTGATCAGTTCCCACGAGGATGGCCAGTCTTGGTTTTAGATCTCTATTTTTCCGTTCCACAGGATTCGCCTGAGGCCAATAAACAGGAGTCAGTACTTGTTTGACTCCGAGCACATTACACATTTGCTGAAGGACAGCGCTAACAAATTGGGTACCATTGTTGCTGATAAGCAGGCGAGGCAATACATATCCAGAGTTTCTCCCAGGCACTTTTGGAAGGGCGCAGCGCCCTTTTGTTACCAGAACAGCGCCCTCCTTGCCCTTTGTACGAGAAAAGTGCCCTCCCTGCCCTTTCGGTAGCAGATCAGATCCCCTGCTTAACATTTTGTTAAGAGAGCAATGTCTGTCCTCAAAGGAAAATCAACCAGTTCTTGTATGATCTCAGATAAGTCCCAGAGCCCTCTCTCTGCGTTCATTACCGTAAATTTTGATCCTGTTGATCGCAACCCCCCCCCCCCACACACACACACACACACACACATTCCCTCCTCCTTCAAAGAAAGAAAAAGGATGATCTAGTGCCAATAAAAAGAGGATTGACAGCCCCATATCCCTTTCCTCCAGTAAAAGAAACAAAACGCAAAGGGGAATATTAAGCACGTACATTCCATCTGATGAAAACTTTCAAAACAGTTTTCTTTTTCAACTTAAATTTTGTTAAATTATGTCATGTTTAATATGCATTTTAGTTATAAAATTCTGTAAATGTAAACCCTGTAAGCATATTTGCTCTAAAATAAATATTTAAAAATATAGATTTCCGGACTAGGGTTCTTTGCGCCATTTGCGGGAAGATGTTTGCGTTGATTCCACTGATTCAGTCAAAACCGAAGGATGATAGAAAGGGTGGGGAAGAAAAGTTGATAGATTAGCGCAGTGATTTTAGCCGGCTTGAATGAAATATGAGAGAGCTTATTTTCTTTATATTGTTTACTAATTGCCTTTAGTTACCGGCCTAGTCGCTTTTTGAAAATTCTCTTAATATGCGTTCTTGCTGTAGACAGCGTATCTCCGCTACGCTCGAAAGTCACGGCTAAGAGTACTATTTGTAGTTCGTGTAATAGCTATCGACTGTGCAATTTTCCACCGCCGTCCTTAGAAAGGATCGGACACCACTTAAGTGGTGAGATCCGGACTCCCCAACAATTTTTGAGGGAGGAGAAGACATGAAAAATGCACAAAAGAGGAAAATGAAATATGAAGGGGAACCCAGGTATTTGTATGGGTGGCCCTGATCTGACCACTCACTGTGCGTTATATACAATATAATGAAAACTCCACTCCATGCAATAATGATACGCGGACATATTTAACTCGCATAGCGGATTTACTCCCAATGCAGGTCATGCAATAGCTATTGGCTGTGTATCTGACCACGGCCGCCCATAAGGAGGGTCGGACACCACTCAAGTGGTCAGGCCCCCAATAATTTTTTGAGGGAGGAGAAGACATGAAGAATACACAAAAGAGGAAAACGAAATATGAAGGGTAACCCAGAAATTTGTACGAGCGGCCCTGACCCGACTACTACACAGAGGGATGCAGTACGCGTCATATATAATATAACGATAACTCCGCTCCATGCAATAATGATTCGACATATTTAATTCACATAGCGGATTTACAAAATTAAGCGCTTTCTTTTAACGAGTGTATGTAATCCGCATACAATGCATGCAATAACGATATATACCTTGTGCAGACGCGTGCAAATCGGGAGTCGTGTTATGAACACGCGCACTGTGCGGGCTTAAGGTACCTTCCCACTCACCGCAACGCAACGCACCGCAGAGGACGGTTGAGTTCACGCATGCGCTGTACGATGAAAAAGTAGGGGAAAGTCCTCTTCCGCGGTGAACGCAGGCGTTGCCTACGTGTATATTACGTAGGCAACGACGCAGGCCGCAACGCTGAATTCGAAATGGAACCGAATTCAACGCGTACCGCACGGTTGATGGCAACGCAACAGCCAATAGCATCGTAGATCATGTTTTTACTGCTAAATCAATATTTCGTATAGTAAATTTTTGATTTGATCTTTTTTATATGGATTACTTTAGATATCAGAAGCTTAAACAGATGAATGAACATTAAAAAATATTTGGATTTGTCACACATCCGTATAAAAAAGCAAATAAATATTTGTTGAAAAATATTCACTCAAGATACAAAACTAGTTTAAAAAGCGCTATTGCCGATATTGACTGAAATGAAACAAACAAAGAAAAAAAAAACGTAAAAAGTATTTAAATTCAAGAATGCCGTTATTAAAATATTATGTCTTAAACAAATTGAAGTTCATTACCATTTTATACTTGATTTCAAAGGTTTTCAAATACGTATCTATATTAAATATCCGAATATGTTCTTTGCTCATTTGTAACGTTTAAAATATTTCTCATTAAAGTAACCTTTTAAATTTAAAAATTATTTTATCTACATTTATATTTATTGAGTAATTATGTTTTAAAATAAATTTAAATGTATATTCCATCTATAGCTGATATAAAGTATACTTCAAGATGTTTTTCAAAGTAACTTCGAAATAAATTTTTATAAGCATTCAAACTTAAAAGAGTAAACTTTTCATATTTACATGTAAACTTATTTATTTTATTAAAAATAAATTATTTTCAAATGTATTGTACATTTCAAATTGTCTATGTGCATTTAAAATAATAAAAAAATTCTTCAAATGTTAGCGCCAAACTATTAAAATACAACCTCTTTAAAATTTCAAAGTAGTTTGATTTTTGTTTCTATTCCAATCTAAAATGTTCAAAATTACATGTCGAAAGATAACTACTACTTGTATAATGATGTTCAATGATTTCTGTCTAATTTTATATGCACATTTTATATGTGCTATTTCTACAAACACTTTCTTAATTAAGAAGAGTACATTCCATCTATATCTGGTATAAAGTATACTTCAAGATATTTTTCAAAGTAACTTCGAAATACATTTTTATAAGCATTCAAACTTAAAAATAATTTACTGATATAAGGTTATTTTGTATATAGAACGCAAAATAATTAAAAAAAAAAAAATTCTGCAGATTATTAAAGAAAAACTGTATTTGAATATTTCCGCAACAGATGGCAGCACTTGTAAAATTTAATATTCGCTTGGATTCGAATCAGAACCCACTCGTTTGCGAAGCTGATTCTCTACCACCCAAGCTAAAACTTCACACTTGAAATGTACTAACAAATTATATCATGCAAAGCATTTAATGCTATTTTAGAATATTATTTTAAAAAGTAAACAAAATATGTTTTCAAGTTGTTTTAGAATTGCAATAGAGGGATAAAAAAAAGTCAATGAAGAACATACTTCAAAATTTATTTTTTGAATTCTGTCGGATGTTTTTTTTTTAACGATTCGAGAAAGAGAACATAATTGCATTCGTTAAAACGAGGAAATTGCCATAGAGTAGTAAATATTCTAAAACAATTTAAATTAGGATCCTTTGTGTTTTGTGATGGAATCACTTTAGTTAGCTTATTTTAGAAAACTGATGAAATATGTATATAGCGCCAAAGCAAATTCGCATACGCTCTTGTTTAAATTCACAGAAAGGCGAATTTTCTGAAACGCGTCAATACTGTAAACTAGCAAGCCGCTGGTAAATATAAATTTGAATCAGAAGAGACCAAAGAGATTTTATTAGTAATAATATCTATATCTTAATTATAATATCTAATAGTAATAATATCTATATCTTAATTTTTATTATATAATATTTCATGTATATAAAATCGCTTTGGAAGAGATGGTTTGTAAACATGGCCGCTGAACGAGGAGAAATTTCTGCGCTTGCATTTGATTGGCTACATTTCTTCGCCGTCGGCCGACAGTGTGAAGGGGTTTATTTTGCCGCAAAGACTTGCGTGTACCTCGAGCGTTGCCGTGAACCGTCTGCTGTTGTGCTTCTTCATAGAGTTTCGTCCAGAACAGAGCACCAGGCGCGAAGCGCCTTTAATCTCCAATCTCTAGGTGTGGTTCTTATCTTCATACTGTGACATTATTTCATTGGTCCATAGTTGGAGGTTCGAGGTTTTTGATTTACTGTTTTTATTATTTGTCCTAGCTCCTAGTGTGGCAGTTTGTTGCACATTAAGAGTTTAAGCAGTTTGGGGGGGTTGATGCAGATCTGAGGGTAACCTAGCATTTTAGCAGTTTAGGATTTTAAACATTTTGTAGAAAACCAAAGATCGCGAGTTTTCGTTAATATCAACTGATTAAGGTGGGACGTTCCTAGTACCGAATATCAAAGTTAAGTACCGAGCGGGGTCTCTTACGAGATTTAGCCTTGCGATGATCATAGTCATGCAGATTAAATAATAGTTCATTTGGGACAGATGGCAGATTTTTGTAGAATTTAAGCGCTAGCTTTTTGATTTGGGCTCTAACAGTTTTTATTTTGAAGTCTTTCCTAATTACCGAGTTTCTTAAGTATCTAGGGGCTTTCCTTATAATCCTTAGGGTTTTGTTTTGTCTTGTCTCTAATAAGTCTATGGTAGTTTTACAGGCATATCCCCATACGGGTGCTGCATACAGCATTCCCGGGCAGATGACCGATTTATAAATTAGGAGTTTATTTTGATAACTTAGATTTCCGTTTCCTATCATTGGGTATAAGGCTCCTATGGTTATATACGCTTTTTTGATTATGTTCGTTACGTGCAGTTTCCAAGTTAGGTGGGAGTCTATCGTTACACCTAGGTATTTAGTAGATTTTTCCGCTTTTAGGGCATGGTTGTTTATGTACAGAGGAGGCGGAGGTTTACGTTTTCTTGAGAAATAAATCCAATGACATTTATTGGGATTTAATTTTATTCGCCATTTTTCCAGCCATGTTTGGAGTATGTCTAAGTGTTGTTGTAGCTGTCTGTGCATTACTGAGACGTAAGGGTGTTTTGCAAGTATCGCGCTGTCGTCTGCATAGAGTGCCAGCTCCGTGTCTGGGGTCATGGGAATGTCATTTAGATATATGTTAAAGAGTGTCGGGCCCAGGATGGATCCTTGCGGTACACTACTTTTAATGAGCTTGGGTGTAGATAAGTTATTTTTTACTCTGACTTGAAAGTGTCTGTTATTTAGGTATGAAATTAAAAGTTTGACAAGTGCGTCAGGGACTTTTAGAGTGATCAATTTGTAAGCTAATCCACAGTGCCACACTTTATCAAAGGCTTTTTGGATGTCAAGAAAAATCGCAGCTGTGGGTGTCTTATTATTAAAACCAGAAGAAATGTACTCTACCACTCTCAGCAATTGATGAGTGGTGGAGTGTTTTGGCCGAAATCCAAACTGCTCCGGAATGATAATGTCATTCTCACTAAGGTGCGTGTTCAGTCTCTTAAGAATTATTTTCTCAGTAATTTTACTAAGTGTCGGCAACAAACTGATTGGTCTGTAGTTGGCTGGAATTGAGGCATCCTCACCAGGTTTATGGATCGCTATAATTATCGCTTCCTTCCATTCTTTGGAGAAATAATTTAGTTCTAGTATTTTATTTATTAAGATGGTCAAGTAAAATATTATATTTAAGGGTAGGTTTTTTACCGCGATATTCCTGATTTTGTCGTGCCCTGGGCTTTTACGGTTTTTAAGGTTTTTGATAATCTCTACTATTTCTTGCGGGGTGGCTGGGTTAATCTCAGCCGTGACCGGGGAGTTCCTGAAATTGTTTAGAGTTTGCCTAACCATTCTTAGGGTGTCCTGACACATTAGATCGTGGTTTGGTTCAAATTGCTTTTCGTAATGCCTAGCAAGCGCCTCTGCCTTTTCTTCGTCTGAGTACGCAATATTAGCGCCATCTATTAGTGGCGGGAGTTTAATTTGAGGTTTTCTGAGTCTTTTAGCGAATTGCCAAAGCGATACGTCTTCCGAGCTAAGGGATTCAATTAACTCTTTATACTGTTGCTGCTTTTCTGCGACAATTTTATCTCTGACTTTCCACGTGAGTCTGTTAAGCTCCCTTTTGAGGGTAGCGTCTCTATTAGCCTGCCATGTCTTACGCATTCTGTTCCTTTGCCTAACTAATTGTTTGACATGGTGGGAAAGTGTGGGCAATTTTGGTGACTCACGATGTGTTGTGGCAGATGTAATAGCTCTCCTGATTTCTGTTGTGAGTGTGTGCGTGGCAGAGTCAATATCCGCCGTGCTCATAATGTTGGGTACTGCTAAATGCGGCTCGAAAAGTGCTCTTTTGAATACGTTCCAGTTCACCCTCTCTTGTCCCAGAGAGGCTGGAAGGGGAGTGTTCAAATCGAATGTCATCAGTACCGGTAGATGATCCGAGTCGAATTCATCCAGGGTATCAATTGTGTGAGCGTATTCTATGTTTCTCGTTAGGACAAAGTCTATGAATGAGCCATTGGCACCTGAGAAGCAGGTTGGTCTCGACGGTGCAATGATGTCAGTGTTTGTTGTGTTTAGTAATCTATGTATCTGTGTACCGCGTGTGTTGGCTCTCCTGCTGCCCCACGCTCGGTGGTGTGCATTGAAGTCGCCCGCGAGTATTGTGTTTGGATATCGCGAGAAAAGCAGTTCCAGCTGCGCAGCTACATTTATACCACTCATATTTTTGACATATATTGAAGTTAGGATAAATGGGTTTACATTATTTATTTTAATTTTTATACTAGTATTTTCTATACCTTGAAGATTTATGTTGTTTATTTCCTCGTGGGGAATATTACTTTTAATATATATTGCTGTTCCTCCATGGGGATTTCTAGCAGTTATATTTGAGCTAAGGGTATGATAGCTATTATAGTTTGCTATATTTAGTTTTTTGTTTTCTCTAACTTTAGTTTCCTGGATTAGCAGGGCATCTACATCATTTTCATTTACGTAGCTCCTAAGTTCATTTATTCTTGGAGATATGCCGTTCGCATTCCAAAATATTATTTGAAAACTTTCTTTTTGGGACCTATTCATGGCGGGTTTGTTTCTCACTGTTTTTATTAAATTCCGCGATTAATTTAAAAGCCTCAAAGACCATTTGCATTGGATCGCTCTTTTTTTGAATTAACTCAGCGAGCTGCATCAACAGATGTTTTATATCGTCTAGGTTGAACATACTGATAAATCCTCTGACGAGGTTGAGGATTTCATCCATCTTTTCATCATTGGATTTATCAGCAAGTTCAGTCTCAGCTTCCATTTCCTCAGTCTCAGCTACAATTTCCTCAGCCTCAACCGCGGTTTGATCTGTTTTGTGAGTATCCTTTTGGACCTCGGTAGTCTTTTGTTTTTTTTCAGCCGATTTGTCTAACTGCTGTGTTTGCGCGAGCTCTTCTCGGGCGCGTTTAGTTTTCTGCCATTCCTGAACCTTTTTTTCTAATCTTTGTTTTGCTTCTCTTGCCTCTTTGGCGGCTTTATCAATTGCTATCCTCTGATTTATGTCTTCATGAGCTATTCTCACTTCCTCCACAGTCATTTCTCTGGAGGTCGACGGTTTAGGGGCCTGCTCTTGCATCGATCTGGTAGGTGCTGAAGTTTGAGTTCTTTTAACCTGTGGCACAGAGTGCGAGGAGTCCTGATGGGGTGTCTGAGGGTTTAGACCGAGGGCCTTTTGCCTCCAAGGGGGTATCTGATTTTTGGGGGGAGGGGGGGCATACCCCGGTGCCTTTCCTCTGTTCCAGGGGTTCTTCGGGCATTGCCTGAAGTTCGCCGGGTGATCTCCATTGCAGTTAGCACACGTTGCCTTCTCTGTCCTTGGTCTTTGGCAGTCACGTGTGAAGTGTTCTTCAGCACACTTAAGGCACTTTGGTGGCATGCTGCAATTCTCAGAGGAATGATTGAATTGCTGGCACCGGTAGCAGATTTTGAAGCCCCGTGCTCTGAAGGCCTCTACCTTCACAGCCAAGTATCCTAATCTTGTCAGTCGGTATACCCTCTGCCAGTCTTCCGTAGGCCTAATGCTGACTAAGAAGATCGGCAGGGGCAATCTCGTTTGCTGTTGTGCTGCGGTGAGTGGGAAGGCACCTTTATGGATTAACAGATTAGCCCATTGCACGACATCCGCATAGCAGATTTGAAACACAAAATAACCCCTTCTCATATTAGCGGACTCGTCTTTGACCCGCTCCGTGGACGCATGCAGTAATAATAATAATGAAGCTCATTTAATAACGATACGCTCGTTTTAGGGACGTAAGCAGTAGTTGTCGTTCGCGTACTCGGCCGCTACACAAGTTTACGGCTAAAGATACGGATGCTGCGCAGACGCATGAGCATACGTTGCTTGCACTCTTAATAACTCTGCTCCATGGAATAATGATTAACTTAGCAGCTAAACATTTGCTAATCCATAGTTCAAAACTTTATACGGTGATTTTATGGAACTTTCTGGAATTTTGTTTAGTTATTTAAATCAGGTTTTTTTTTTGTTTTTGTTTTTTTGTAATCAATATATAACAACAAACAATTAACAAATATTTTCAACGTTTAAATATATAAATTCAATAATTGTAATTGCTAATAAACCCAATTGCTCAAGACTATAATTGCATTTGATATAGAAATAGCATTTATTCAATGATAAATTTGTTCTCAACAAAAGAAACATTTTCATACCTCAGTGGTGGTGGCTCCAGTCCTATGAAGCCAAAATGGGTTTGAATGAAGAACATTTTGTAAGATAAAACTTCACTAAAGTTCAATAAAGCTATTTGATTTTTTCAGATGCATTTATATTGTTCACAGGATTTCAAAGTGCTACAAATGACTCGCTAACTGTTTATAGCTAGTTTGTACTTTAGTTTTCACAACGATTTTATCTGGATGCTTAGACCATAAACTTCAGGTTAAAATATAAAATTATTTTACGAACTTGTTTTTCAGTATATAAATTAAACTTATCGGACCTGAAATCAACCTGACCTATAATCTATAAACGTGCCTGGCGGCACATAAATATGTACTTGAATATGTATATTTTCATTTCTTTTGCTCAAACCTAACCAATCATTACACATTTTTAGAATCTCCAAGTTCATTTAATGCCCTGATTTTTTAAACAAAATAAGATTATCTTATATTTATGCACAAATATTTCACCAAGGATTAAGTAACAGATTCAGCTGAAACAATAGTAACATTTTAAGTAAATTAAAGCTTTCCTACACATTGGAATGCCTAGGTTAAAATACTAAAATATCGAAATTATAACCACTATACTTCGCAAACAAAAGAGCTCATCCAAAATCCAATTATATACACTTGTAGCGATTTCAAAGATTTCATTCTTGCATAATTGTTTACAGGTTTAATTTTTGAGATAGCATTACAAACTTGAAAAAGGGGAAATTTTCACTCTTTTTCAACTCGACAAAACGATTACTCGAAAACTATAAGCACATTTTAAAAATATAAATATAGCAACTAAATTTGCTAATACATATTTTTATCCCTTACTATTTATATCTGTCTTTTATGGTTTCGAAGATATTTCGAGTAAAAATAAGCAAAATGAAAAAAAAAACACTTGCTCGGACAGATACTTTAAGTTTTTTAAAAACAAGTTCAAAATATTAAAAAATTGAAATTAATTTTATATATTCACAATCTTGACCCTATTTCCTACAAAACAAGAAAATACATTTACATTTTTGTCTATTAGACTTGGAGGTATACGTACGCGACAAAAGTGTTTACATTTTTTTACAATGCTCTAATTTTCGTCATAAAAATTCCAAGCATAAATGTTATTCAAACATAAAAAATATGTGCCCTTTTTTTTTTAAGAAGTGCCTTTTTTCTGGCAACAGCACCCTGCCCTTTTTTAATCCTGGGGGAAACTCTGCCATATCTCAAAAACACCTCCTCCTGTAGAATTACCGCACATTCTTTTGCAGTGGCGTGTTGGAGGGAAAAGAGCTCCACCCACTTAGTAGAGGTGTCTTCCACTATGAAAATCCATTTCTTCCCGTCCGGCGTTTTCGGCAGGGGGCCGAAGAGGTCTATCGCAAGCGTTTCGAAACGCTGGGAGTACACGGGTGTCCTTAAAAGTCCAGCAGGTTTTTGGTGACTGGGCTTATATCTATTACAATCAACACAGTTCTTTACGTACACAGTTTTTTACGATCTGTTCTCTCGGAATTTCCTTTCTGGCAGGAGAGAGCCTATAGGGAGTAGTGGCAACTGGGAAGGAATCACCCGTGTCGATCCGATGTTCCATAAACGGCATCGGCTCTCCCCCCGGATAAAAGGTATCTTCACACTGGGTAAGCAACGCATTGAGTCTTCAGCGTTGGTCCTCCGTTAGATATTCACCTTCGTTGGATCGGTGTAGACAAGAATTTGCCGCCATCATACCTCCCTTAATGTCACAGGACTGGACAGTAGGGTTTTCAGCGAATGGAAAGTATTCATTTGGGTTATCACTGTAGAACCAGGTATAGTTTTGAAGATTCAACATGACTCCGGATTTCTTCAGAAAATCTGCTCCCAATAGGGTACGATTTCTTTTGGCTTCTGGTAGCACGAAAAGAGTTACTGGGAAAGAACGTCCCTCCAGACATACTGTCACACACGTGATAAAAACGCCCCTCTCAGTTTGGTTACCATCAGCAAGCATCATCGTAATAAATGTTTTCTCAAACTCAACTCCTTCATCTTTCAGCAAATGGTACAAAGTCTCACCTGCAATAGAGTGTGTCGCTCCGCTATCAGCACATGCTGTACCTGTTATACCATCTATTATGACACTTACGACTGCAGCCCGCTCCAGTACCCCTGGACTATGGATTTGGATCTTCTCAAAACGAGCTGCTGCCCGAGGGTTACAAGTTGGGCATTTTGATTTTATAAATCCGGCTTTACCACAGCCATAACAGGTTAACGTTGGTCGTTCCTGGTTGGATCCAGCATCTGTTTGATTGGTTCTGCCTTCCTGAGAGCAGCTCTTGGGCATAACAGGTTTCGTAACCTCATCTCTGACAGTGTTAGTCTTCCTCGGAAACGGCCGAATCGTACTTTTCTTCTGATTAGTCCTTAAACAGTATCCAACCTTTCCACCAAGTCTAAGGGTTTGGTTAGCTCTGGCCAAATATCATGGAAATGGTCTCTGGTTTCCTGAGGTACTCGTTTCTTCATTTGGTCAGCCAGGAGGAGTTCCTTTAATTGTTCAAATGTCTTGACATTCAGTTCAGTAAGCCAGCCGTCAAGATAACTGGTCAATTCAAAATAAAAATCGTGCCAAGTACTGTTTTGGCTCTTACGATGCAGGGAAAACAATTGTCTGTATTTATCGGCAGTAAGCTTGTATCTTTTCAACAGCATTGCCTTCACTTTATTGTAATCCTGACATTCCTCCTCTGGTTCTCTAGCCGTAAGTTGTCCGACCTCAGATGGTAAAGATCCAATTAAATATGGGACCCAAGTCGCTTTTGGAATCTTTAAGAACTTAAGTTGTCATTCAAATAAATTAAGAAATAATGCCATATCATCGTCCTTAGGCTCGTATTTAGGGAGAATTCTCCTCACGTCCCACTTGGGTTGCTCCGTCTCCAAAACCGGGGTTGCAGTTACGGATTGCGAGACCCTCTGAAATTCAAGTTGCAACTTCAAACATTATTCAAACATTCTTTCCTTTTCCAATTTGACTTCCTGTTCCCTCGCTATTTGATTTTCAATAATATTGTCCAACATATATTTTGTCAACTCTTCACCATGGCCTTCAGAACTCGTGATCAAATCTTTTAACTCCACCACCTTAAGAGTGTCTGCTCCATCTAATCCCAACTCTTGAACAAGTAATCTTAGATCTTCTTTACGTCCCTTACCAAGATAAGACATTTTTATCGTAAATTCTCTAAATTCTTCAAATTAACACAGTCAGTCTTTCTTTTTTCTCTTTAAAACATAATAAATAATTCTGATCAAAAGCGAGAAAGAAAAAGAAAACAGTTGCAGCACATCTGTTATTCCACTAGACCGATCGCAGACATTCCGTTGCGAGCCGGTCAAATGAAAATGAAAGTGACGCTCAGACGAGAACGGCAAGCACTTCGTTTTACAAAAGAATGTTTTTGTAACGATAGGTTTCACTACTGCCGGATGGCGAAAACAGAAGTACAACTACTTAAAATAGTTTAAACAGGTTGAACATTTATCTGTTAATATCCTTGGCATGGAAGGGATATTCCAACACCGCATTTACACAAACACATCAGGATGGGGTTATCCCAAGAGTTCTTTTTGTCCGTCGTTTTGAGAACACACAAACACCGGCCCCATGTTGGGCGCCAAATTATATCCGCTAGTTGTACAGGATTGACACGGATACACTTGTACACATTTTGAAGTTTAATGACAGTATTAAGCTATTCACAAATACAACACAAACATTACAAAGTTAATAAGTTTCACACAACAAAACTGGTGGGCTTTCAGCCGATGTCGTGAGTCCTCCGTCTCTCTCTTTTTCTTCTTCTTCATTTTATTTTTCCCAGGTGTCGCTGCGCTGGCAGCTCACTCGTTACAGCAGTGGTTCCCAAACTGGGGTCCCCGGACCCCTGGGGGTCCGCGACGAGGTTTTAGGGGGTCCGCGAACAACACGCAATATTTAACTAATCAATAGCTTTAAAAAAATAAAATTCATTTTTTTTCTCCACTCTTATTTTAATTTTATTTTTTTTAATTAAATAATAATGAACTTTTTTCTAAATAACTTTGAATTAAATACATTCATGAAATTGATTTCAGACTGATAGGTTATATCTTCAAACAGAATTAAATTATTTGGGAGTAGGTTTCGTTTTGGCACAATGCCATGATTAACGGTGACAATACTCTGATATAGCTCGGACGTCAAAGCACTTGTAACTTCAAACATTACTACTAGAGACCGGACTACTAGAGAATACTACTAGAGAGCGGATGACGTCAGCTTTGAATAGAGGGGGACGTAGCGAACGTCTTTCGCCTCTCCCCTTGCAATATGGTTTTAAGGGGTCCGCGAAATTTTTTTTTCTCTGAGGGGGTCCGCGGACCGGAAAGTTTGGGAACTACTGCGTTACAGCATTGAATTTAATTTAACAATAGACAATTTTTGAATATGGATACTTCATGATAAAAAAAAAAAATTAAAAATTAAAAAAGTAAAGGGATAGGAAGAGAAATTGAGTCTATAAGTCCAGTTGTGATCAGATTTTGAAAATGCTTTTCATAAAGGAACATCTACGAAAATTATGTCTTATTTACGCTATATGTTTGAAAAACAAAGAAAACCTAATATCAATATGTTTCGATAGGTTCCTGGGGGAGGGGGGGGTATATCTCCTAACACCTCTTTAGTGACTTTTACTAGGTCTGATATTACGATCTTTTAGCTAATTCTGGTGTTACAAAGGTCAGTAATTAAATGGATGGGTTAAGGATGTTCCTCTAAGGGAGGGAAGAATCATTTTAAAAAAGGCTATTCTATAAAGGATGATTGCCTTCATGGAGGACTTTTTAAGGGAGCACTGCGTCACATTTATGTTACATATTAGGAAAACCATGAAAACTAACACACGCAGCCTGTCAATATACCTTTGGTACGGAGGCTTGAACTCACGACAAAGGCACTGAAACTAGGTCATGGGTAAACCTTAAAATTTAAAGCTCTCTCTCCATTGCTTATTTTTCTTTTCTTCACGTGAATGACTAAATATTCTTTCAGCTTTTCTATTCATAGAGTTTCTTTTCACCTGTTCACTTATGTGCTGTATTCGAAAGAAGGTTTTGGTTCTGGTATATGCTCTTATAACATCAGGAGTTATTTCAGGAAATTGTTCTTTTATTTTAAATTGGGGGTTCTCTAAAATATTTTTTGAATTAGGAATAAAATTACCGTGCAGTTTAAAAAAAATTTCTTCTATTTTGGTTACTGTTTCTACCTAGGTATCATGTGAAACGATCTCTTGATAAAGATTCAGTCCATTTCTTGTCATTTTCGGATGTTGATTTCACTAGATATGAATAAGTTCCTAACTGCACTTTCTTGTGACTATATGCCAAATATCCTACAGAAAAACGCAAGGCTTCTTTTTCATTTACATCAGGACTGAACTGAATATCATGTTCATGTTTAATATCTCTGTGATGCTGAATGCATCGTTTTTTTCCTTCTAATTTGAAAAATAAAGTCGCAGTTAGGTTTGGTCTTGGTCCTTTTCTACATTTGTATCTATTGGCATATGAAGCTTAGAACCAAGCAGTGATGTTTTAAGTCGAGATTTGAAATCAGCAGCAAGAGGATGGTTATAAAATTGTCCAAGCCTTGTAATTTGGGAAAATATATTTCCCGTAAATTTCTGCATTTCTGTTAGTGTCTTGCACTGTTCATTCATCATTTCCACCTTTTGGGTTAAAATTCCTGAAGAACATTTAAAATTTTTCGTCCATAATTTTAAAGTACTAATGCTTGGCAAAAAATTTTTAATTTACTCTCTAAGAAGGCAGTATGCTTCCGATGAAATGCTCCTAAGAACTAAGGCTTTCGTTATACCTTCAATTTCCCACTGTGTTCTTTTATCGTTATTCAAAATTGTAATATCTGACCTGATGTGAAATATTTTGAAAAGACTTTTGTAATTTCACTTTGAATTTTCTCATCATCTTTCTTCTTTAAATTGCAACTCTGTGCTTCAAAAAAATTTAATTTCAATTTTATTCTCTCATTGTCTTCTCGCATTTTTCATAATTTTCAGTTAGGCACTTGATACTTTCTTCAACATTGAATACTTTTCTTTTTAAAGAATTTATTTCAAGTAAGAATTTCTGATTTTCAAAATATAAATTTTGCCTTTCTATTTCATTTAAATCACCTGACTGAACAGCCACTGACATATTCTCTAAAGTATTTGAAATCTGCTCTACATCTTGAACATTTAGCAAATCATTCATTGTCTTCTTCTCATCTTTTTTATGATGTCGAAGTTTACGATCTGCATTTTGAAAAAAATTGTCAAATGATTAAATGATACATTTTCGCTTGAATTGCCGTTTTTGCAAAGAGTTACAGCACTCAAGAGTTCATCAAACTAATATCCGTGTGCTATGTCTATCTTTTCCCCACGTTTTAGAAGGGACCAGTCACCTGTGGGACCTAGAGCTCCTCTACTACAGGCTGACTTATCAAGCATATTGAAGCTCATAGGGTTCCATACTGCAGTTACAGAAATTATAAAACAAGTGTTTAAAATAAATACTTTATATGAAAAAAGAAGTTTCAATTAGAATATTGTAGAATTTAGCTCGCACAAGTATTCTCCATTACCGGGTATCCAATTATTTATTAGCCATTGTTTTCTTCTTTCTTCGTTTCTAGGAAAGCGAAATAGCCCAAAACCCTTTCTAGAATGATTAGAGCAGTTCGGTGCAAAACAACCACCCATAATTATTTCAATTATACTTCCTAAATTAAAAATACGAATAGAGCTAATGCTAATAGATTGCGCATCCAGCTATGGTGGGCTTCAATATGCTTGATGAGTCAGCTCGTATATAGAGGAGCCTTAGTGGGACCAGTGACGTCAGTAATTCCAAGAACTCTGACAGGAGTAGGTTGCCAGAAACGAATGGCCTACCTCGCTTACTTCTATTTACCTTGGGTCCAACTCACGAGCTCTAGTGTCTATGTGACATCCCATGTTAAAAATGTTGCCATAGGGTCCTATGGGAGTGAACCTTCTGAATATAGTATTCTGTGGTGAAGAACATAGAGAAAAACATTTTGCAAGACACTTCATTCTCATTTCCTATGATCAAATTATATTTAAGTCTGCAGTTCTGCATGATGAGAATGGGAAAAATGGTGAGAAAATAACATAAAAGATTAATTTGCTTGCAATATTAAATAATCAATTAAAATTATTCCACCCTCCCCAATCTTATGTATATTAATTTTATCTGGTCCATATGTTTTTTTTTTTATACAAAAAAAAAAAAAAAAAAAATTGTAGGAATTTTAAAAGATTACTTCTATAAATTATTCATAAAAATTCATTCATATTACCTATAGTTTCAAATAAGGATAAAATGAAGATTGATTTCACAATTTCTTATTAATCAAATAATGTTTAATTATATTTTATCATTTTAATGAATCAAATTAATATTAATGAAATAACTAATTAATATTCGGATTTAAATCTCAATTATATTATATACAAAAATATATTGTTTTTTGCACATTTTTTTAAATCCAACCAATTTTTCCAGTTTTTGCCACTGTCCTGGCAAAATGACCAACCCTATCTGGAACCATGTCTTTTTGACAATCGGAGAATCTTTTACTCTTTGCAACCATTTTAGTTGTCAAGATCCAGCAATTAAGACCAATCTTAATGGGATTTATGTTCATTTCACCATATTCTAAGGAGGGGAGGGCAAAATCCAATAATAAATATGTGTTGTGACTTGTAGATATGACTTTTTTAAGACTTGTAACCTTTTTTTAACAGTATTGAACTACTAAATTACTTCAAAGATATAATGAATCCATTTTCACATTTTTTTAACAGTATTGAACTACTAAATTACTTCAAAGATATAATGAATCCATTTTCACATCGACACATCAGTTTTATATGTAATGTTATACTTTGTACAATGTTCTTAAAAGCCTAATGTTAAAGTAAAAAAAAAAAAATTAATTATACGGGTTTTTTTCTCTAATTATTCAAGTATATATAAAAATTACTTCCATTAAAAAACATAAATAACGAATATTAAATTTATGTTTTGTTTTTTTAACTTCTCATGAATTCAGGATTTATATATATATATATATAAGCGAAGGATAAAATAAATCACTTCTCTAAAAGAGCAGTGTAAAAGTATCAAATGCAACCCCGAGGGCTGAAAAATCTCTTGTATACTCATTCGGCCATGCTGATTCCAAATCTGAAATCAGATTTTTAAATGAACCCTTGGATCTGGAAAAATAGTTTCTCAAAATTGGGCCTTTTTTGTGTCTACAATCTCAAGCGGAAAGCATTGCCACAACATGATGCAAAGGAAAACTGTTCCGCTCATGGAGTTAGAGACCACCTCCAAGATTTGGCTGAATAGGAATGTTAATATCGATAAGACATTTGATTTAAAAAATCCAGAATAGAAATATTTAAACCATGGAGTTAAAACTTCATATTAAGAACTGTAATAGAAGGGTTTTGAAATGCTAAAATTCTTGTTACAATAAATATTAAAGTGTAATTAAAGTGTACCATTTTCGTATTCTGCAATATGTGCACAGGGCCGGCTCCAGACTAATTTGCACCCTAGGCAAGGCAAACTACTTGCACCCCCTTATGTTAAAACAGTATTAGAAGGGTTTTGAAATGCTAAAATTCTTGTTACAATAAAAATTAAAGTGTAACTTTTTTGTATTCTACAGTATGTACACAGGGCTGATTCCAGACTAATTTGCACCGTAAGCAAAGTGAACTACTTGCACCCCCTTACCCCCAAAGAAATGTGAACTTTAATTTTTAAGAACAGGTGTTTGAAGAACAAGTAATACCACAAAACTTAAACTGCTAAATTTATTTAACGTTGAAAGAATAAGTCGCAACTGCATTCGAATTTGCAATTGATTATCACAAATGCAAAAGAATAAAATTACTTTGAATAAATCATTTTGAACTAAATAACATGCAGTATACCTCCATGTCGTTTCCAGCAACACAGCATTCAAACATTTTACTTCACATTCTTTTAAGGGGGCTGTTAAAGGTTACTTGGTATACCACAATATTTTGCTGACAATCAAACACAGAAACAGATAGAGTTAGAGTTAAAGACATGTCATAAAAGTTTAAATTTCATGCACATCAAAATCTCACTTTACATTCAACGAGCTTTAACAGAATCCATAAGCAAATTTCTTCACACATAAAATTTAAAAATTCACTGAAATATCCATAATTTGTGAAATTTCATTACTACTTAGGCAGGTATATGAAATGATATCTTCGCATTCGAATTGAAATTTTTTTTTTAATTACTCTTTCTAAATTTTACTACCTTGTAGTAATTTGTTTGTAAGACTGATTTAAAAATAGATGATACATCATGTAACAAAGGATGTCACAAACTTGAACTTACTAATTGCACCAGCAAGGCCTTCAATTCAGTAAATATTTACAGATGAACCTGTTACACTTCTATCATCAAATATCTCTATTAAAGCAAATCAAATATCTCTATTACTCAGGTCAGTGGTTTTAAAATGTCAATCCAATTTTCCAACTATTTCACTCAATGACTTAACAGTTATGAGACTGCACTTAATGCACTCAATGACTTAACAGTTATGACTTAACAGTTAACAGAATTAGCAAGTTGAATCTGATATGTGGTCAGTTAAAATTTGCCAACACTTAGTCAATGCAGAGAAATAATTAGAAATATAAACCAAACTGCAGGCAATATCTAGCAGCATCAGTGACTACCAAGTTTAAAGATTGTGCATTGCAGGGTGTAAAAAAGCACATAAATTTATATTCAGAACATTATTTTGTACGTCATTTTCCTTTCGTTAATCCTTTATAATAAGTTTAACCATACAAATTTTTAATTGATAATCTCATTCACTTAAGCTGTTCAAGAAGAATTTCTGCTATAAAAGCACATGTAGTGTCCGAATCCGAAGAAATTTCCTCTTGGGATAACAGGCTCAGATCCAGTTCAATTTCACTAACATCAAGTGAAAAAATTCCAAATTCAAGTCCAAAAAAAAATTAATAGTATTTAACTGAGTTTGTATGGCTTAAAATTTGCATCTTTATAGCACCGGCTAAAAGCTGTATAAACTCATTCTAGCCATATTTTTCTAAGTAGTAAACCACTGTTTCTTGATCTTTAACCTATGCAAATGTTCATTCATGTTCGAATGAAAAAGGGCTAGATATCATACAGCTTTAAAAACGTTCCATTTGAAGCGCTGTACAATTGTTCATTTGTACTGCAGAAAGACAAGTTTTGCATGCCACACACATCAAGCATTCAAACATTAATTAAAGTCATTAAGTAATCAAGCATTGCGAGATCTGTTCCTAATATTCTTCTTCTTATCAATTGTTTTTCTTTTAAATAAGTGATAGTTCTTGACAAGTTTGATAGTTTTCTAAATGGTCATCATCTCTCTAAAGTGTTAGTATGTCAGAGTACCCAATACAACCCCAACGGCATAAAAAATGGAAATATACATACTAATTCGACCATATCTGAAATAATGCACTTTTAAAATTAATCCTTAGATCTGGAGAAACAGACTCTCAAAATTTTGGCAATTTTTGCATTTCTAATTTCAGACTGAAGGCGTTACGTATCTGACTAAGTTAAAACCAAATATGAAATTAATTTTTCAAATTACTCACTAGATCTGGAGAAATAGTGTCTCAAAGTTTGGACATTTTTTGCTATTTTGTAAGAAAATGCTGTTTTTTTTAATATAATCCCCCCCCCCCCCTAAATTGAATTATTTCCCACAGAAGCTAAAAACTTTTTACAGAATTTGACCCTGTCGAAGTGAATGGTCGACGTGAATTGATGTGTGCAGGTTCCTGTATTTCACACATTGCTGTGCTGTACTTCTTTCATAGCACAAGAAATGTTCCATTCCATCCAATGTACACAAACTTTCATAGTAAATTTGAAAACTCCAATATATCGTTTGGAGCAAGTTTTCTTGGAGGAAAAGAACCTGTTTAGTGTGATTTCATTTTTAAAAGTTTGAGAGAATTAAGCATAATTACAGAAGTTGTTTCACTGTTTGTCCCATTTACAATTTCTTTTAAACACATTTGATACCAGTTTCACAAAGGCCAAGCATGAGCAAGCAGGCACTGGGTGAGCAAAGTGTGCGAGTTCAGCTGGTAGAGAAATAATTACTCCAAATTTCTTGCATTCTTTTGAACCTCTTTTTTGTAGAACTAATAAACCATTTTTTTTTCTAACAACGAAAACAGAAACCACATGTTTTGTGGTTGAATGGCCCTCATCATTTGCTAGTCATATCCTGTAGTATACAGGAGAAAATCTATTTTGAGTCTGGGAAAATCATATTATCATATATGCTGTATTCCTGGGCAGGATAGCCAAGTGGTTAAAGCATGGGGTCTTAACAACTGGAAGTTGGAAGAGCCAAATTTAATTCGCGGAGCTACCTAAACTGTCCCTGCGTCTAAATGGAGTACGTGCACATTAAATCTGTGGGTCTGATAGGCCTTTCGAGAAATTAAACAAAATGGAAAGAAGCGTCCAGTCCCTGTGGATGTCACCCCTATTGAATTTCAGTCTAAATTGGGTGGCTAAAAATCGCAATATGATCTAATCTCTGTGAAGAACTGAGGCAATATTGTATGATGGCCAAATGGTTCACGCCTCGGCTGTTATAGGAAAATGTTTAAATTCAAAACTGCCTGCCATTGGATACAAAATCCTGCTGTGTTCCATGTTGTATTATAAGCTATTGCAAATTATCCCTGCACTAATATTGCAACAGGATCACTGTTATTCTATTCCATCTTCTTTTGCAGTACTGTACTCTCATATTTCTTGACATACTACTTTTCCTCTGTGTAGTTTTCAGAAGAGAATTCTCCAATTTGTGAAGTTCCTAAGTATATCACTTGCAGTAGGCACACCACACCCAGCTTCCCTTCGCCAATGGCCTTACCGTGCTGAAAACACCGGTTCTCGTTAGATCACCGAAGTCAAGCAGCATCGGACACGGTTAGTACTTGGGTGTGTGACCACCAGGGAACACCACGTGCTGTTGGCACATCTCGGGTGTGGTAGCGCACTGCCACAAGTGCCGCCGTGTTCATTCATGCGGAGTACGATCACGTTAAGCACGTGGGTCCGAAAGTCCTTCCGAGAGGTTGGTGGTAGGGGAAGGAGGGTACGGTCCCTGTGGATGCCTCCCCCACTGGGTTCCGGTCTAAATTGGGTGGTACTTCCCGGCCGTCCAAACAGTCACCTTATACCTTTCTGGTAGGTTGGATGGTCTGGGTCTCAACAACAACAATACCCAGCTTCCCTGACACTAATTTCAATAGTCATATTCATGTTTATCATTTGCTTTCTGTCTACGAAAGTATTTCAGGAAAATTCCCTCTTACTTTGCTTACTTCCTCTCTTTTTATGCTTTTAATGTGCAGTACTGGATTTCAGAAAGTCATTTTTTTATCAGTCAGAGCTTCATTTAAAAATGAAATAAAAATATATGAGATCCAAATCGAATTAAATTTAACAGTATTTTTATTGTTTATAAATGTGTTTTAATTTTAATGTGCTATGAATTAATAATCAACTACACACTATTATGAACAATGAACTATTTATATATACCTCATATTGTTTTTTCTTAAAATGTAATAAAAGGAAAATTTTCTGCTAATTAAGAATTTGTGCGTCCTATACGTCAGTACTAAGCCCTAGGCGGCTGCATAATTGGCCTAATAGTAGAGCCAGCCCTGTATGTGCAATAATAAAATGTGCGATAAGGTACATTACAGAAATAAATGTCATTTGTTCCAATTTTAATCCTAGGTGAAGTTGCTTTTCATTGCACTTGAATAGTCGAGATTGAGTAGCGAACTGTTATGATGGAATATAAGGATGTCTTTTGTGAAGAATTTCTAATGAAAGCTATATTCTAACTGCAAATCATTTTATCATAATCTCAAAATCCTGTTAATATAATACATTTGTTATAAGGAATAAATTTGAGTCCTTAATTTTCATGGGGCAAGTAAATTTTCATCTTTCGATGATGAGAGCATTTCGTTTGTCAAAATCCATTATGATAATTAGTCACAATATTCCATCAATGGTGGAAGTTTATTTTCTTTAACCCTTTGGCTCCTGAGGCCAAACGGGCCAAACGGCCCTACAAGCAAAGTACCGCAGACGGCCCAGCTATATCGCGACCTCCTTTTCAAGGTGGGAGGTTGGACTTTAAAACGCCGACAAAGGGGAAGAAGCTATCTGTCATTCATTCTACTCCGAAGTACTTTGGCGACAGGTCTTACTTTTAGCTGATTACCTGGCGAAAACACGGGGACTGAAGTCAAGTGTCAGGTGTCGTAATATTTATGAGTTTGATAGATTTTCTTAAGAACTATGCTTCTACTTCTGCTCCTTAACTTTTATTCGTTTGTTTTCGAATTCGGTTTGAAATGAGCGTTTTGTAAAATTTTAACACAGGATGAGCTAGAATGCAATCTTATTTAATGATACTGATGAATCGGATTGCACTGAATCGGGAGATGATGACTGGTATGAGAGTAAGGCAGATAAAAACAATCTTGAATTTTTAACACTTTACGACATAGTTGAAAAGTGTTTATGACTTTGTTCATTCTGTCTGTCTGTCTGCCCATTCGCATGATAATTGCCGTATAAATGACTTTATCAAAATGAAATTTTAGTATGTTGTTTAGGCGGTCTGTAGCGGTTTGGGAATGTAAATGAATAATATCACTCAATTAATTTTGGATTGAACCCGATTTGAAAAAATGAAATGCATTTAATCCTATAGGACCTAATTTTTCAAACATTTTTTAAGCGAATTTAAAATTCACAAATCGCTTTGAAAGTTTTAGGAAATATTCAAATTATCACATAAAATATATAAAAACTATTTCATAAAAATGTATTCAGTAGTTTTTTAAATAAAAATTAAAATAGTAATAATTACACCCATTATATGAAGAGATTACGTGACCATGATATGAAAAGATCACGTGACCCACTTCAAAATAAAATATGGTATCCATCTTGTGTCAAAATCGTGATTTTTAAAGTTCCTTTTAATTTATATTTGGTGTTGTATCCGCTCTAAAACCACTTTATTTTTGCTTAATTCTTGTACATCATTGTTCTGAAACAACGCAATTACAATATATTTGAGTTTATATGATTATCAAACTTTGATTATTTCTACAACGAAGTCCAATTTCCACTTATGGAGATTGTAAACACATCAAGCTGTAAGATGAGTTGTACAAGAATTCCTGAATTTCTTTAATGCAAAATTATTTAGAGCTGGAGTCTGCAATATAATTGATATGAATGAAACAGTCATTGATTTTACATAGAGAACAGACGATTTTATAGTAGACTTTTCCGGTGAAGTTTTAAACACAGAGTTAAATTACTTTTATCTCCATGGTTTTAAGTTTTTATGTAAAATAAATTATTGTAGTATTGTAGTATTGAAAGGAATAGAATAAATATTTATGAATGGAATTTTTACTGCTTTTTCATAGAGAGCCAGGCAATTTATATTTCAATGACGTCATTTGAATGAAGTTCATTTTCTCGATGAAGTTTACAAATATAATAAATTATTACAGTATTGTGATAATTTAAAAAATATTACTGCTGAATGTTTTCCATCTTAGAGATGTTCAAATAAAATAAAATTGCAGTTGGTAAGTGTTTCATAATCAATGCTTTATGCATGATTGATCTTTTTTGTTAAATAATGAATAAAGAGAAATTGAGACTGTTATGATGGATAAAAATGAAGAACTTAATTGAACAATGGATATAGATAATACAAAAATGTATTTGCTTGCAAATACATTTCCTGCATTTGCTTGCCGGTCTGGACCTGTCCATGATTTACCACCTGGTGCTAGTCCATTGCAATTTTTTAAATTATTTTATACCGACGAAACTGTAGAAACAATTCGGTTAAATACGAACAATTATGCATATTTTTGTGCAACAGAGCAAGGAAATGAAGATATTTCAATTCAAAGTCCCTGATCAGAAATTTACTAAACTCCAATTTTATACATTTCCTGTTATATTTTATATCCACTCAAAATATATCAGGAAAGATAATGATCACAGTAGCTCAAAGAGTTGTCAGTCAAGCGAGCCAAAATTTGATGCTTTGGTTCTCACCTAAAACACGAGTTCTTTAGAGAACACTATATAACATATAAAAAATAATTATTCACTTTAACCCACTAATTTTACCTGCAAGATCAATTTTTACTGATGTAGGTAAATGGAATTTGGGTCATACCCCCCCCCCCCTTCTATTTGGAGGAAAAGTTATGTTAATTGATAAACAAAATTTAGTGATGTCATTCTTTCGATCGTAATCCCCCTTTTCGAAATCTGGGCTACATCTATAATTTTAATACTATTTATATGTATAGCGCAATTAACACAATTATTTTTCTGTATAGACCAGGGGTGGCCAACCCGCGGCCCGTGGGCCGCATGCGGCCCGCCTTGAATAATTTTGCACCCCGCGAGATTCATTACAACTTTACAAAATACGATTATTTTGTGCAATATTTTTGTTTTTAGTGTAGTGTTTTGTAACAAATAAATCCCATAACTGTTTCTATTTTACACGTTGCTTCTGTTTTTATACTTACTTAGAAGTGGACAGTATTGCATGCGCAGTATTGCATTTTAGAAAAATACAAAAAATTATTTGAAATATATTCATCTCCCTTTCATGTCGATGTCAAGTCGGCCCCAGAATATCTCCAAATGGAACTGATTGACTTACAATGCAATAATGAATTAAAACACATTTTTGAAACATCAGAATCAAAAATAGATTTTTATAACACTTATGTCACAAAAGAAAAATTTTCCAATTTGAGAGATCTGGCACAAAAAGTTGTGAGCGCTTTTGGATCAACTTACACCTATGAATCGTTTTTTTCGAAAATGAAATTTATCAAACATAAATCGCTCTCAAACTTAACGGACGAAAACCTGCAACATCAATTACGATGTGCAAATACACGCATTGAGATCGGGCCAACGGCCGTACCGTGCTGAAAACACCGGTTCTCGTTAGATCACCGAAGTCAAGCAGCATCGGGCGCGGTTAGTACTTGGTGGGTGACCACCTCGGAACACCGCGTGCTGTTGGCCATCTCGGGTGCGGTATCCCCGTGGTTTGCGCGCTAGATTTGCACACTGCCACAAATGCCGCCGTGTTCATGCGGAGTACGATCACGTTAAACATGTGGGTCCGTAAGTCCTTCCGAGAGGTTGGTGGTAGGGGAAGGAGGGTACGGTCCCTGTGGATGCCTCCCCCACTGGGTGCCGGTCTAAATTGGGTGGCACTTCCCGGCCGTGCATACAGTTACCTTACACCTTTCTGGTAGGTCGGACGGTCTGGGTCTCAACAACAACAACGCATTGAGATCGACTTGCAAAAACTAAGTGAAAGAGTTGAGAAACAAATATCTCACTCATTAAATAAATTAAACATTATTCGATCATTGCATTATTATTATTATATTATCTATGTTTGTATACATGAAAAATAATGAAAACAATAATAATAATTCATTCTGTTTTAAATTTTCACTCCTATAAATGTTTGTAATGGGCCCAAATCTAATATAAAGATATATATTTTTATATGCGGCCCTCGGGCCGACGTGGTGGTCGAGTGGTCAAGGCATGCGTTTCCAAAGCAATCGCTCGACCGCCATGTTGTGGGTTCGAGCCCCATGTAAGACATGGATGTTGTTGTGTTGTGGGCGCAGTATGTTCTGCCCCCCTCTGGTGCGCCTGGGGCAACGTCCCTAAGATGGCTAAATGGATCACATATAAGGCCGAATTATGGGCGAATGACGATGAGTCAAGTGCCTGGCCATTGGCAATAAAATATATATATATATATATATATGGCCCGCGGGATTATAATGTTTTTCCGAAGTGGCCCGCAAGGTCATTTGGGTTGGCCACCCCTGGTATAGACCATATTATTACATGTTTGTTCCACTTTAGAACCATATACAGTAACACATTCTACATAGAAAAATAATTTCAAGAAAACCTTAAATTTTGGACTACGGGTATTATATATATATATACATATATATATATATATATATATATATATATATATATATATATATATATATACCAATCCTTACATAACCTTAGCATATATAAAATTTCATGGTGGCACCAATATTTTGTTCTAATCATAAAACCTACTGTATATTCAGATAACTTAGTTATCTGAATTTTAATTATATTTATTTCATGATACGTTAGTTATATGAATAACAGATGCTGGTTGCTAGTGGGAATAAGATTTTGTGTAACGCTTACCCTTCATATACCGTTTACACCTCATAGACATACAGATATGAACTGCTTTACAAAAGTGTTGAAATATGCTCTGGAAGTTTCTCCTTCAAAATCAAAATTTAAAATGTTTTTTAAAAAATTCTACAAGAACAAACATTTTGAAGGAGACTTAAAAAAACCAAGACTTATTCCTCAATAAATCGTAGATTTTCAGACACTTTTAAGAGGGGTGGGGTGGGGGGATTTATTCCTTTATATTTTTACCCTGTAAAGCAAACCACCGATTGAACCGTTTTATAATTTGGTTCCCTTTTCTTTGCCAAAGTTCAGTGGAGCCGTGAGAAAACTATTTTTACAGTCACAGACATCGCACAAGAGTATTATTATTCAGCCTCAGGTTTGGACCTCATTTTACAAGATGCCCCAAAATAAATGACTGCAGTCCATTTCCAACAAAGCATGACACCCTTTTGAAATATATAACAGACTCATAAAAGCAACTGACTCCTTGAAGCAATCCTGGGCTATATATTACTTCCATAGCCCTGGAAGCAACCTGCCTAGCCCACAGATATACAACAATGCATATTGTTCTCCAGCTTTCTTTATATAGCCATCATGTACAAAGACATACAGCAACTTATTCAGAGATAAATTACACCGCTGTTTTTAAGTCAGTTCAGTCGATATCTGGGCTTCTGGGGTGCTGGATGTAGTTAGTTAAATTGCCGACACCGTAAATCAGGTAAGTAAAGATGACCAAATTTATTTTTCTAAAAATAAGCTTGTCAAAGCACAGACTTGAGGGCACAGACGGTCTAGAATTTGTTTGTTTGGTAGGAGGAGAGGTGCTGTTGTCTGCTAAAATCCCACAAGTCCGGGTGTTTTACATCCCCTTTATCTCTATAGAGATAAAAGGGATTATAATTTCAGTTCTTTTGATGGAAACTTTTCTGATTGAGGAAAGTTACGACTTTAGAACGCAATTAATTTCGCCTTTCACAAATCTTAAAAATATGAAACGATATATACGAATGTTTATTACTTTATTTCCAAAGATTATAGTTTTCCGAAGATTGTATTTTAAGCATTCATATTTTAGGCATAAATATTTGAAAATTTGAATCAATAAAACATCTTTAAAATCTAAGTTCAGAGAAAATAAACATTTAAGTACAGGCAAATAGAGATATTACAAGATCAGGTGGTTTGTGAAATTTTCAAAAAATGGGAATTTGGGAATGTAAAATGTTAGATAAAAAATTAATAAACCTTTCTATGAAAATTAAAATGTGTATTTCTTAATCTATAGTTTTGACACCACACTCCTTCCATAATCGTAAGTAGACATCAATATACAATCACAACACATGGACATCAAAGAATATAGTATAAAAATTCTGATTATGAAGGATCTTAACAACAGCGTTTGTATTACATAAAAGCATCCATGAACCGGTTTCGTATTTATTACGCGTCCCATGAAATAACTGATATTTACAATGACAATAATAAAAACTTATTATGCGCAGAATTTGTGAACCGACAAATTCAGTTCTGCCACGTAATCATCTTCAGTTTCTTCAGCATTTAAGTCAGGCTACCCGAGGCTTCAACGGCTAAGTTCATTGTGAACCCATCAATAGAGCATCCCCAAGGATTACGCATTCATATTTGTTTTTTTGTGTGTGAATAATAACAACTTAAAACTCATAAATTTCGAAACATTCTTGTTTTAATAATGCGAATTATTATATTTATTTCTAGTTTTATTTATTTATTATTTTTTTGTTTATTTTGCATAATGTACGAATGCAAAACTTTTCATAGCGATACGTGCATTCTTCCTTGAGTTATTTTGTCCACATCACATACATAGAGAGGGAGAGTTTGAGGGTGAAACAAAAATATCGGAAATATGGGCGAAAGATTTTAACACATACTTTCTTGTCAAAAATCAAGAAAACAACATATTTGTAATATTATAAACTAAAAATGTAGAAAGTATTTTTGATTAAAATAAAAAATTATAGATAAGGTCTGAGTATACTTCTCTAAAATTAATGGTATTGTAGAAACGGATGGTTAAGTGTTGTTGTTGTTGAAACCCAGACCGTCCGACCTACCAGAAAGGTGTAAGGTAACTGTTTGGACGATCAGGAAGTGCCACCCAATTTAGACCGGAACCCAGTGGGGGAGGCATCCACAGGGACCGTACCCTCCTTCCCCTACCACCAACCTCTTGGAAGGACTTTCGGACCCATATGTTTAACGTGATCGTACTCCGCATGAACACAGCGGCAGTTTTGGCAGTGGCTGGAATCGAAACCCGGGCCAACCGAGTGCAACTCCAGCGCGCTAACCAATGGGCTACCGCGCCCCGGGTGGTTAAGTGTTGAAGACCCAGACCGACCGACTCGTCGACAAGGACATGAGTAGCCATTTGGTCGGCCGGGGGTGGTTAAGTGTGTCATAACCCTTCACATAGAGAGAGTAATTACATTGGTTTATTAGCATACATTGTCTGAAGGATGTTTAGCCTCATAACCGCCATTAAATCGGGAGGTCCCACGCTTAGCTAACAAATAAGTTTAAAAATACTATAATGCACTTTGAAAAAGAAGTAATTTTTTGTTTACAAAATGTGCAAAAATCCAAACAAACATTTAATATATATATATTCTGCTACACAACTTCAGAATTTGGTTTATTTTAATCCAACCTACTAAGTAAAATATATTGGCTAACGAAGTAAAATGTTTTCTAATTATTCGCCAAACAAGTGATTTTTTAAAAATATGTCACTCAAAAGAGTCATTGACAGCAAACAACCCTTTTCTGAAACCTATTAACCCTCCCCTCTTCTTTGAGGGTATTCGCGTAGAAGAGGAAAGGCGTGTGTTTACTCAAGCGTCATTATCTTTCAAGGGGGTCGGAAATGGCCATTCTCTGTTTGGCCGTCTTAGGGGTTCTGGGGTAGTACCGGGAAAATGAGCTTGGGACTCAAAGGGTTAAGCATTTTAAAACTATGTTATTTAAAGCATACGCTGTCAACAGTGGCTATACTTTGTAAAAGGAGTCTAAATATTGGTTAAATTGTATAGTGTGAAGTGAATGGAAACTTTAAATATCAAACTAAACAGGCAAAGTGTTTTTAGTAAAAATAACGTAATTTTCTTTTATGCTAGATGTATCCACTAATATATATTGACTTGCTTCTAATATAGATTCTTTTAATTGTAGTGTACTGTAATGTAATGAAATGGATGGAAATAAGTTAAGAAGCTGATAGTTAATAAATCAATGATTGTACTATATGTATAATATAATTTTAAAAACTATTTTATGAAAATTTTCGCACCTTAGTAATCCATTACATAGTTGCACTTCCATTTCCAACTCAAGTTTGCATTAAATATATGTATCGTTAATTCAAAACATTATCCCCCATAGTCAAATTACAGTATAAGATACATAGCATATTATTTCTAAAATTTTAGAACCTTAAATTACGAATTAAATTCAGCTTTCAAATTACGATTCCCATAAGTGGGTCACGTTAATTGAGAGGCTGCAGTAATATTTTAGAGAACACAAAACGTATAAAAGAATATTCGTATTAGGCTGAATAATATTATAACAATGTATAAACAATGTTGTATTTCGTTATATGATGACGTAACCCTTTACACCATATATACGCTAACAAACATATTCATATTTTTCACTGACAAATCAATTAGAACATAACTAAAGAATACCTTTCTGAGTCTTTGTGCTGTTCATCAGAACGAACAATAGTGGAAAATCTTTTTTGAATACTTATAAGTCGTGACAAGAAAGGCGCCATTTTTTCATGTTTGTTGTTATCATGTGACAGATTCAAACCAATGAAAAGTATATGCGCTTATTAAAACCACTTCCGCTTCTGTGTCCAGGAGGGAAATCCGACAGGCACCTAGCCTCCGCAACGAACTTCCGCCAAAATACCAGCGAATAGAGTTTCGTCCAGAACAGAGCACCAGGCGCGTCTCTAGAGCCCCGTTCACATGCACAATATCATAGCCACGGAATTAAAATAACAGGAACCGCCTTACGGGGCAATTCCCGTATAGGAGGATGAGGCCGGTTTTTGGCACTCTCCCACTCAAACTTCACTTCCGGTAGCCATGTTGTCCGGTGCAAAAAAAGGGAATTTCTTCCTTGGCCACTGGGCAAAACAGCTGCGTAAAGAGACCTTTATTTCATTATTTTTAATAATAATCCAATCTGTGAAATTGTATGCGTAAATTAGAAACATGTCTTTAAATGACATACCATTATATAAAGGAAAATATCATTGTCTTTACCGACAATCGGGATTTTCCGTTGCTCCAATAGTCATTTGCAATCGAAAATAGTCTCTCAACAGAAGCGCTGGTGCCTGAGAAACAATGATAATTCAATCAGTACCATAAGATTTTGATCAGAGATGTGGGTAAATATTTCCATCCACCTTTTATCAATGACTTTCAAAGGTAAACATGTCACTTTGTGGTATTTTGCTTCCGTAATATTATGAATTACATCAGTACTGCTAATACTAGCGATTTTTCGCTAGATTTTGGGTTTTCCCTGAAAGTTGAGAGAGAAATATAGTATGGTTTTCCTTGGTTATCAATTCAAAATTCATAATTTATTTTAATAATGAACATCACTAAAAAGGAGCATAAGGAAGTACAAACGAGTATAAAGGAGTACAGTTTTGAAAAATAGTACAGTACAAAGCAGAACAGTAGTACCACGGAATTAAAATTTGGTTATTTTAATTCCGTGAGTAGTACAATAACTAAAAAAGGAGTACAAAACTCCCAAAAGGAGTATGGTTGGTCACCTTAGTTAAGAGAAGATCAAAGTTATCTGTAAATCCAAATTGAACTCATTTTACAATAAGATAGAAGTTATAATCATTAACATAGAAGACAAAAAAAATCATTAGCAAGATAAATCTAAAGGGGGGGGGGGGGAGTGAGGAACAAATAAATTTTTAAAAAAGCAATTTATTACTCACTAACTTACACTCCTGGTATTTTAGACAACAGCTAGAAATAGCCAAACTAACTCGAACTTACAATGCAACTATTTTCATAGTAAATTCGACTTCTTAACAAACGACCTGTCATCTGACATCTCCAGCTACCATCATGCAAACTTTGGTTACAAAGTCGAATTTACTACGACACCCCCTCCCCCCCCCCCCCCCCCGCGGTGCAGGGGGCTCCCATTTGCCTCATAAATATATATGTTTTAAAAAAAAGAAATTTTAAAATAGGGGATCCCCAGATTTTGTGCTACGCCACTGCCTGAAGGTGAACTGACTCTGCAACAGGTAGGTTTAAAAAATTGATAGTCAAGTTATTTTAATTCCATGAGTAGTACAGTAACTAAGAAAGGAGTACAAAACTCCCAAAAGGAGTATGGTTGGTCACCTTAGTTAAGAGAAGATCAAAGTCTCCAGCTACCATCATGCAAACTTTGGTTACAAAGTCGAATTTACTACGAACCCCCCCCCCCCCCCCGCGGTGCAGGGGGCTCCCATTCGCCTCATAAATATATATTTTAAAAAAAAAAGAAATTTTAAAATAGGGGATCCCCAGATTTTGTGCTACGCCACTGCCTGAAGGTGAACTGACTCTGCAACAGGTAGGTTTAAAAAATTGATAGTCAAGTTATTTTAATTCCATGAGTAGTACAGTAACTAAGAAAGGAGTACAAAACTCCCAAAAGGAGTATGGTTGGTCACCTTAGTTAAGAGAAGATCAAAGTCTCCAGCTACCATCATGCAAACTTTGGTTACAAAGTCGAATTTACTACGAACCCCCCCCCCCCCCCCGCGGTGCAGGGGGCTCCCATTCGCCTCATAAATATATATGTTTTTAAAAAAAGAAATTTTAAATTAGGGGGAAATTTTAAAATAGGGAAACGTCACTGCCTGAAGGTGAACTGACTCTGCAACAGGTAGGTTTAAAAAATTGATAGTCAAGGGCGATACTTATCTCAATCGTATTTATTACCACATAAAATTAAAAATTTTAATTTTTGTGTTTTTGAGGGTGAGCAATTTTTCACTATTGGTGGGGCATTTTTAATCACTAGTGAAATAATTATTTATCAATTGCTATGTTAAATATGTTCTGGATCACTTGCTCAATAGGGCATTTTGACAGGTTGTTAATTGGCCACATTTTGGAAATAATATAAAAATATATTTAAAAGAATTTTTTCCCAAATTCAGGTTTGTCAAGAGAATTGGAAACCCTTTCCTTGAAATGCAATACTAGTTAGGAGTAATTAAATAAAACTACAAGTTGGCAATACAGTTTCAGGTTATAAACAAACAGATTTCATAACTTACATATGAAATGTAACTCCAAGCTTCGGTTTCGATGATCTGTTCACACATCCTATAGCAGTGCAGCTCGGCATTGAAATATTATAACTGTGTTTACAATACGTATTATTTAAAAACCCACGAGTTACCAATTCAATATTACAGACAACAGTACCAAAAGCTTATATTTTGGTTCGAACCTTTTGAAGGAGAGAAATCTAATTAATAATATTTTTCCTTATATAATGATATGCTACTTTGTAATACGTGTTTCTAATGAAAACATACGCTCAGAAAAACTGATCTTATACTAAAAAAGGGTAAATGAAGATCCACTTAAGCAGTCGTTTTTACCAGGTTTTAACACTGAGCAATGAGAGGGATTATTTTTTCCTGCACCGTTCAAGATGGCTACCGGAAGTGGGACTTCAGCGGGGAAAACCGAAAACGGCTTCAGCGATATTGCCTCACGCCGCTTCCTGTTATTTTAATTCCGTGATCATAGCCGCATTTTCACTGACTGTGTCACCGTTCACATGTCCAAGCGGGGAAAATACCGGTTCGAAAGAGGGTTGAAAGGAGGTATGATTTCCTTCCTTCTTATTTGAGGGAACGAAGGGGGTAGATTGGGGATTTTTACCCACAATTCCATGCGCACAACTGTGATTTCTTGAAAAACATGGCGGATACTGGGATACCTCGTGGACCTTGTTTACAAATTCTATCTGAAGATTGTACAATAACGATGAATTTATAGCTCGTTATACACATTATTTTGCATTCATTACACGGACTTATTTACGAATTAAACGGATTGAACCTTATTATACATCAGAATTTAATGAACGGAGAATCCTACTGAAAAAGACTGATGCGGGTATGTACATTTTGTTTATTTGAACTAACTAGTATTCATGAATTAGAAATATTTGTTCCTCGATTTCAGGATAATTTTTATAGAAATGTTTGTTTCTTAATTACAAAACGTATACAATTAAGTGTTAGTTAAAAGTCGTAAGCCAGCTGATTTTCCTTTGAAGCAGCAACTTTAAAATATAGTGTTCTGTTTCTTGGGCAAATTTTCTGGATTTATCTAAGTAGTTTTTAACAAATAATACAAAGATTTTCTTAGTTTTATATAAGGAGAATGTATATTAGATAAATCTATCTTAATACTCATTTATTTTATATTGTTAAAAAGGAGTATAATGTGTTTATATTTAAATGAATATATGTTGTTAATTATTGTAAATAAATTATTTATACGTTATATTTCAAGTTTGATTATTTTAGTTTTGTATTCTAAGCTTTTACATATCAATGCGAAATGTTCCATAATTTGAGATGATGTGATTATGATGCCAATATTATGATTAGTAGAGAATTGCGTTTTATAATTATGTATATCAATAACAAAGTAAAATGTTTCAGGCATTCAAAGCAACTTTACATACATACATTTTGCAATAAACTGAACTGTGTAAATTAGCTTACAAAATGCTCTCCCCCCCCCCCTTAAAAAAAAAAGAATACTCCATGATTGCTATGCTAGTATCAGAAAGATAAATTATTTTTATATATTTTAGATACTAACTACATATGAAGACGATTTTATTTTATTAATTTTATTTTTGGATTACTTAGAGGACTACCTATTTTACATATCAATGAAACATGTCCATCATAAGTATTTTTTATACTGCTATATTAAAAACATTATTTTTAATTGCGGTATTAGTGGTATATGAAATTTTTTGTATCTGGGCCATGCAGTAAGGTCTTATGTGTTTTTAATAAAAGATGAGTTATACCGATTTTGTAATAATTAAAATGTATTCGGTATAAATATGCATATTTTTTCTCTATGCCAACTTCTTATATTGATTTGTCTTGAATAAAGTTTCTTAAAATGGTGTTACACTTTTCCCACTAATTCAAGTTTATACGTCATAATTTAGCTTAAAAACGAAGATTAAATGAGAAAAACTTTCTTTTTTGACATTTAAGAATGAATTCTTTAAACAGTTTCGTGGAATAAAACATTTATATAATATATTACAATAAGCATATATTTATAGTTTTAAAAATATATTAAATTTAATTTTGGCATATTATTTTTAATTTGATGTTTAGTTTATAAAGATCCAAGTTTAATTTATATACATTATTTCGATTTAATTTATATATATAAGATTATTTTGTTTCTCATTTCAGCACATTTGTCATATTAAATAGATAAAATAATAACATGGGATAATGAATTAAAAATAATACGCTTTTTAAAAACGCAATTAAAAAAAGAAAAGAAAAAGATATATTGTTTACCAAAAATGTATGTCAAAAGCATTTAAGAAAAATTGGTCCTAGCCCTTTAAGCGGGAGTAATGGGGGTTGCACATGTGAACGGGTCTAGAATGGATCCCGGAAAATACCCCCTTTTTCACCCCAATGTTTCATGGCCGGAAAATACGGCCTTGCATGTGAACGGGGCTTAGGTGTGGTTCATACTGTGACATTATCTCATTGGCCCATAGTTGGAGGTTCGATGTTTTTGATTTACTGTTTTTATTATTTGACCTAGCTCCTAGTGTGGCAGTTTGTTACACATTTAGAGTTTAAGCAGTTTGGGGGGTTGATGCAGATCTGAGAGTTACCTAGCATTTTAGCAGTTTAGGATTTAAGACATTTTGTAGAAAAGCAAAGATCGCGAGTTTTATTTAGTTTCAACTGATTAAGTTAGGACGTTCTTAGTACCGAATATCAAAGTTAAGTACTGAGCGGGGTCTCTTAGACTTGCGTGTACCTCGAGCGTTGCCGTGAACCGTCTGCTGTTGTGCTTCTTCATAGAGTTTCGTCCAGAACAGAGCACCAGGCGCGAAGCGCCTTTAATCTCCAATCTCTAGGTGTGGTTCTTATCTTCATACTGTGACATTATTTCATTGGTCCATAGTTGGAGGTTCGAGGTTTTTGATTTACTGTTTTTATTATTTGTCCTAGCTCCTAGTGTGGCAGTTTGTTGCACATTAAGAGTTTAAGCAGTTTGGGGGGTTGATGCAGATCTGAGGGTAACCTAGCATTTTAGCAGTTTAGGATTTTAAACATTTTGTAGAAAACCAAAGATCGCGAGTTTTCGTTAATATCAACTGATTAAGGTGGGACGTTCCTAGTACCGAATATCAAAGTTAAGTACCGAGCGGGGTCTCTTACGAGATTTAGCCTTGCGATGATCATAGTCATGCAGATAAAATAATAGTTCATTTGGGACAGATGGCAGATTTTTGTTTTTAATTTGGGCTCTAACAGTTTTTAAGTCTTTCCTAATTACCGAGTTTAATCCTTAGGGTTTTGTTTTGTCTTGTCTTTAATAAGTCTATGGTAGTTTTACAGGCATATCCCCACACGGGTGCTGCATACATCATTCCCGGGCAGATGACAGATTTATAAATTAGGAGTTTATTTTGATAACTTAGATTTCCGTTTCCTATCATTGGGTATAAGGCTCCTATGGTTATATACGCTTTTTTGATTATGTTCGTTACGTGCAGTTTCCAAGTTAGGTGGGAATCCATCGTTACACCTAGGTATTTAGTAGATTTTTCCGCTTTTAGGGCATGGTTGTTTATGTACAGAGGCGGCGGAGGTTTGCGTTTTCTAAAGAAATAAATCCAATGACATTTATTGGGGTTTAATTTTATTCGCCATTTTTCCAGCCATGTTTGGAGTATGTCTAAGTGTTGTTGTAGCTGTCTGCGCATTACTGAGACGTAAGGGTGTTTTGCAAGTATCGCGCTGTCGTCTGCATAGAGTACCAGCTCCGTGTCTGGGGTCCTGGGGATGTCATTTAGATATATGTTAAAGAGTGTCGGGTCCAGGATGGATCCTTGAGGTACACTACTTTTAATGAGCTTGGGTGTAGATAAGTTATTTTTTACACTGACTTGAAAGTGTCTGTTATTTAGGTATGAAATTAAAAGTTTGACAAGTGCGTCAGGGACATTTAGAGTGATCAATTTGTAAGCTAATCCACAGTGCCACACTTTATGAAAGGCCTTTTGGATGTCAAGAAAAATCGCTGCTGTGGATGTCTTATTATTAAAACCAGAAGAAATGTACTCTACCACTCTCAGCAATTGATGAGTGGTGGAGTGTTTTGGCCGAAATCCAAACTGCTCCGGAATGATAATGTCATTCTCACAAAGGTGCGTGTTCAGTCTCTTAAGAATTATTTTCTCAGTAATTTTACTAAGTGTCGGTAACAAACTGATTGGTCTGTAGTTGGCTGGAATTGAGGCATCCTCACCAGGTTTATGGACCGCTATAATTATCGCTTCCTTCCATTCTTTGGGGAAATAATTTAGTTCTAGTATTTTATTTATTAAGATGGTCAAGTAAAATATTATATTTAAAGGTAGGTTTTTTACCGCGATATTCCTGATTTTGTCGTGCCCTGGAGCTTTTACGATTCTTAAGGTTTTTGATAATCTCTACTATCTCTTGCGGGGTGGCTGGGTTAATCTCAGCTGTGACCGGGGAGTTCCTGAAATTGTTTAGAGTTTGCCTAACCATTCTTAGGGTGTCCTGACACATTAGATCGTGGTTTGGTTCAAATTGCGTTTCGTAATGCCTAGCAAGCGCCTCTGCCTTTTCTTCGTCTGAGTACGCGATATTAGCGCCATCTATTAGTGGCGGGAGTTTAATTTGATGTTTTGTGAGTCTTTTAGCGAATTGCCAGAGCGATACGTCTTCCTGGCTAAGGGATTCGATTAATTCTTTATACTGTTGCTGCTTTTCTGCGACAATTTTTCCACTGACTTTACACGTGAGTCTATTAAGCTCCCTTTTAAGGGTAGGGTCTCTGTTAGCCTGCCATGTCTTACGCATTCTATTTCTCTGTTTAACTAACTGTTTGACATGGTGGGAAAGTGTTGGCATTTTTGGTGACTCACGATGTGTTGTGGCAGAGGCAATAGCTCTCCTGATTTCTGTTGTGAGTGTGTGCGTGGCAGAGTCAATATCCGCCGTGCTCATAATGTTGGGTACTGCTAAGTGCGGCTCGAAAAGTGCTCTTTTGAATACGTTCCAGTTCACCCTCTCTTGTCCCAGAGAGGCTGGAAGGGGAGTGTTCAAATCGAATGTCACCAATACCGGTAGATGATCCGAGTCGAATTCATCCAGGGTATCAATTGTGTGAGCGTATTCTATGTTTCTCGTTAGGACAAAGTCTATGAATGAGCCATTGGCACCTGAGAAGCAGGTTGGTCTAGATGGTGAATGATGTCAGTGTTTGTTGTGTTTAGCAATCTGTGTACCGCGTATGTTGGCTCTCCTGCTGCCCCACGCTCGGTGGTGTGCATTGAAGTCGCCCGCGAGTATTGTGTTTGGATATCGCGAGAAAAGCAGTTCCAGCTGCGCAGCTACATTTATACCACTCATGTTTTTGACATATATTGAAGTTAGGATAAATGGGTTTACATTATTTATTTTAATTTTTATACTAGTATTTTCTATACCTTAAAGATTTATGTTGTTTATTTCCTCGTGGGGAATATTACTTTTAATATATATTGCTGTTCCTCCATGGGGATTTCTAGCAGTTATATTTGAGCTAAGGGTATGATAGCTATTATAGTTTGCTGTATTTAGTTTTTTGCTTTCTCTAACCTTAGTTTCCTGGATTAACAGGGCATCTACATCATTTTCATTTACGTAGCTCCTAAGTTCATTTATTCTTGGAGATATGCCGTTCGCATTCCAAAATATTATTTTAAAACTTTCTTTTTGGGACCTATTCATGGCGGGTTTGTTTCTCACTGTTTTTATTAAATTCCGCGATTATTTTAAAAGCCTCAAAGACCATTTGCATTGGATCGCTCTTTTTTTTAATTAACTCAGCGAGCTGCATCAACAGATGTTTTATATCGTCTAGGTTGAACATACTGATAAAGCACCACATGATAGGCACATCGCATATATATAGAGCATGGACACGTGACGTCACACGCAAATTCAACTGACATGCGCGAAATTTGTAAAGGCAAAACATTGGGATTCTCCTATCTACAAATTCTACAGGTGTAGAAAACCTGTAGATTTCTGTGTTTTGACCAGCTTTATACTTGCTGTTTTAATGAAATTATTCACTATTTCACATCTATTACTGGTCAAGTATAGTGTAAATTACCCCATTTCATTCTTTTTTTAGTTTTATGCTGCAGTTTTAAGTTTATTAACTTATTTCTTGCTTTGATGCGATACCATAAATTTAGATGGTCGTTCCAATGTTACAGGGAAGACACAGCAGATTTAAATAATGGCTATCCTAATTTCAATGTTTTTATACTTTTTAAAAACACCAAATTGTTTGAATTAAAAAATATATAGATATTTAATGTTAACTGAGTTCATTATTATTTATAGGCTATTTTGTTTTTCATGTGCATAGTTTTGATTGGCAACTTAGTAATTAAAATTGATAAATTGTATCTAAAAAGGTAAATCGTTGCTTATGAAAATCTTTTAAGTTTAATAGTGTTTTCATTTTTCATTTGCTGTTTTAAGAAAACTTCTCATTTGATATATATTGGTTAAATATTATTGTGAAAATTATTACATTTCATTCTTCTATTTATTTAATGCTGCATATTTAAAGCTTATTAACCCGTTTCTTGTATTGATGTGATACAATAAATTACAATATGTGAGTAATAAAGTAAATATAGATATCAGCTGTCCAAATTGAATTATATTTTTATAAAATCATAACATGATAATTGTTTTCATTTTTAAAAGTAATATAATTTTAAATAATTAAGTGCATTATTATATATGTAAAGATTCATTCATGTACATAGTTTTGATTGACATCATAGTAATAAAATTTGATTAATTGAATCTCAAAGTAAATTTAAGTATATTTTTTTTCGGAGGGGGGCATTTGTAAAATAGATGTAACTAATCTCTCCAAAACTAGTAAAAGACATTCAAGTAAAGTTTTGCACATCAATTTTCTAAATTTGGTCGGTCGGTGCTTTTCAAATTATACAAGTATATATTTTTTTTGGGGGGGGTGGGGCATTTGTTAAATAGATGTAACTAATCTCCCCAAAACTAGTAAAAGACATTCAAGTAAAAGTTATACTGTTTTGCACATCAACTTTCTAAATTTGGTCGGTCGGTGCTTTTCAAACTATACAAGTTCTATGTAACCATTTTCACTCAGCAGTTTTAAGAAATACTACAATGCTTTAGTCAGTGGGAGATCATTTCCCATATCATGTATACTATAAAATGTATCATAAGGTTCCGTGAATCCTATTTGAAGTTGATAAGCATCATGTAATATTAATATATTTTGTACATGAGTATTATACCTATCTCCAATGTTTACAGCCCAAACAAATGTTTGCTCTTTTATTCTTATATATATTGCGCTGTGCTTTATTTAATTACATACCCTACAAACATTTCAAAATTTGAAACAAATAATTTTTAAATTTGATGATATGACAAGACAGAGAAATCGCTAAACGTGCCGATACGAAAAAATATGTTCGCTTCAGAAGTGCATAAGAAGTGAAATATCTCAAAAACTCCATCGAAATTAAAAAAAGGGGCTCCGTCCTGCAAAAATTCACCCATGTAGGTACCTGCCTGAAAAAATTCGTGATCTTGCTACTGTTAGTCTATCCAGCACGCAAACTCGCAGTTCAAATATTTTGTCTTTGATTTTGACTTTAAATATTTCTTAAACTACAATATATATCAAAAAACGGTTTATTTCAGCGTATTCCCCAAAGCTTTGTCTACAAGTGTACCAAATTTAATATTTTTATATGCAATAGTTTTTACGCTACGAAGCAACTCTTCAGACATCGTAGAAAATTTGCATAGAACTCAATAGGAAAGAAAGTGCCCTTACAATCCTGCGCATTCTACTCCGCAGGTTTATTATTTATATTCGTGCTCTATTGAGACGGGATGTCCTAATTAGTACCTCCGTCCCGCCCATATTGGGCACGACTGAAAGTGGAGCTAATGTGACGTAACACATATACTAAGGCTTCTCTATATACGAGCTGACTCATCAAGCATATTGAAGCCCACCATAGCTGGAAGCGCAATCCATTAGCATTAGCTCTATTCGTATTTTCACTTTAGGAAGTATTATTAAAATAATTATGGGTGCTTGTTCTGTAATTAACTGCTCTAGTCATTCTAGAAAGGGTTTTAGGCTATTTCGCTTTCCTAGAAACGAAGAAAGAAGAAAACAATGGCTAATTGGATACCCGGTACGGGAGCATACTTGTGCGAGGAAAGTTCTACAATATTCTAATTGAAACTTCTTTTTTTATATAAAGTATTTGTTCTAAACACTTATTTTATAATTTCTGTAACTGTAATATGTATTATTAATAATTTTTAGTTGTTATAAGTCTTTTCTTAGTTGTTATAAGTCTTTTCTTTCTTTAATACTTTGTTTGTAATGTACATATCATCTTGAATGCATTATTTACACTGTCTTCAAAACCTAGAAGTAAATAGCTTCAAATTATACATATATATATATATATAAATTTATTCCTGTTACACCAATATCTTTCAAATTTTATACACATTGTTGTATTTTTAGATCATAATGAATCACAGAATTGGTGAATCCTACTATCAACAAACTGTGGCCAAGTGCAAACTTGCCATGTTATAGTAATTATGCAAACATAAGCTAAAATGGTAAATAAATCGAAATACGTTTATCATAAAATATACTTAATGATCAACTATTATTTTTTCGAAAATCTGCTAAAAAATTATGTTCGAATGACGCGAAATTACTTTTAAACGGCACCGATTATTTTATCGCAAAGTCGATGGCGCCAATCATTTGATCTAACTGTCTTTCTCTTTATAGGATTTTCTCAACAAGAATTCTTTTGTATTAGGCATAAATATATCGTTTGCAATATAGATTTATAAAATTTATTATTATTACTAAGATTTTAAATGTTTGCCTCATATATTTGAAAGTTTGTTAACTATTTTGTATTTAAAGAGGAAAATACTAATAATAACCTACTGAGCTCGGCTTTTTTTCCATCAAGGATTTTCAAACAATAGTTGATCAAGTAGCTTTTATGATAAATGTATTTTGATTTATTTACCATTTTAGCTTATGTTTGCATAATTACTATAACATGGCAAGTTTTCCACTTGGCCACAGTTTGTTGATAGTAGGATTCACCAATTCTGTGATTCATTATGATCTAAAAATACAACAAAGTGTATAAAACTTGAAAGATATTGGTGTAACAGCAATAAATCTTTAATATATATATATATATATATGTGTGTAATTTGAAGCTATTTTCTTCTAGGTTTGGAAGAGAGTATAATGCATAAAAGGTGATGTTTAGATTACAAAGCAAGTGTACTAAGATAAGACCATAGCAACTAAAAATCCTTAATAATCCATACTACAGTTACAGAAATTATAAAATAATTGTTTCAAATAAATAATTTATATAAAAAAAGAAGTTTCAATTAAAACACTGTAGAACGTACCTTGCACAAGTATGCTCCAGTACCGGGCATCCGTGTGGCGTCGACTATTATCGACTATTTATCATTGTTTTCTTTTTTATTCGTTTTTAGGAAAGAGAAATAGCCGAAAACCCTTTTTAGAATGATTAGAGCAGTTCGGTGTAGAACAACCACCCATAATTATTTCAATAGTACTTCCTAAAGTGAAAATACGAATAGAGCTAATGCTAATGGATTGCGCTTCCAGCTACGATGGGCTTCAATATGCTTGATGAGTCAGCTCGTATATAGAGGAGCCTTATCTAGACATGTGACGTCATCAGGGATTCAACGGTTGTCGGGGTAGAATGCGGGAAAGCTTCGATGACACGATGCAAGAATTTCAATCAATAAATTGAACTGTCAACTTATTGTATGTCAATCAATAAGAGATTCAGGCTATATAAGCTGGATATAATTTTTTAAACAATTTAAAGTTATTTGATGTATTTCAGAAAGAGGATTTTAATTAATTGCCATTTATGTTCTAAAACACGAAGATTTAATTTTTATGTTTTCATCGTATTACGGATGGATATCTTTTTCTATTTACGTAATTATGGAAATTCATTCCAACTACGATTCGTATTTGAGCACATAATGTAATTTTTGAAATATTTTAGCGAGCTGGGTATTTTTCTTTGGATTAGGTAAATTTTATTTGGATTAGGTGAATCTGATTTATTGTAAATTTATCTTGCTCGCATTTTTAAAATCATTTCAATCATTAGTATTATTTTATGTTGAATTCGAGTTCCTCTTACTTTCAAGTTTTCTACAATATATTTAATTGCTGACAAACATAAATATTAAATATTTTATTCTGTTTTAAATGTTTTCTTGCCGCAATTACAAATGACAATTAGTAAATAGCATGATTCATGTATGTGGTTACAATATTTCACAATTATCTAATATTTCACCCACTACATTGTAATAAACAATAGTCCACACTTCAAAATATTTAGTATAATATACCATTAAAGCATTGGTAAATATATCACTTAAGGCGGAATTAGACCGATCCGAAAAGTTACCTTTTTCCGATAGATGGCTCTGAATATCGCAGGTTTGGCGAGATCCGACCTTGCGCCAAACAGCGATTATGCTCAATTTGCGGTAGCCATAGTCTCACTTCCGATTTAATCCTGAAACCGGATGTTATGAATGCATTCAATTAGAACTTGGTTTTATCGGCTGATAATTCAAAACGTGGACTATAAAATAAAAGTATGTAGAAACTTTCTTCATATTGATAATAAAATTTCGGGTTGAGCTTCCGCAAATGCGCCGTTAGGTGCACTGAATCGCCAATATAGGCGATTACCTGCCAAGTATGGTAGTCCGGAAATCTCTATGACGTCATGAATCTGGGATTATTTTGTGTGTGTTGTCGCCAATGTAGCGATTTCGGGATAAATATGATCACTCTCTGAATACGTGCAGTGCAATGAAATGCAATGTAATTGGTACTGATTTTACTGATGATTATATAGCTGGATGTCTCTTTTAGCTTTATGATGATGATATATTTAAAACCACGTACTGATTGATTACTTGATTGAGTTTCATTTAGACATATTTCTAAGATATTAATTATCAATATTGATTGATGTTGAACGATTGATTGACATTGAAATATTGATCGAGCAAAGATAATGTTATAGATCATTAAATTATTCTTTTATAATTAATATCGGATATAATTAATAACAGTTAAACGGAAAGCTTGGTATATTATAAATTTTGGGTAATACTATAGGATTTTTAACCATTATCTTAAAATATCAGCAAGGTTCATATACATAGCCAGAATTTCAGAGTTGGGGGGGGGGGGGGTAACGATCGAATTGAGGGAACTTTCAAGGAAAACTTGATACAAATATGGATATTGAAATATACTCATATGTTTCAACAATGGGTGGAGTGGAGATGACTCCAAATCTTCACTGCTTACGCTAATGGTATGGCTTGAATGAACTCGGTTATAATTAATGTTTTGGATTGGTATCAAAATACCATGGGTTGAACGGAAAGCTTGGTAGATTATTAGTATGGGGTAATGCTATAGGATTTTTAACCATTATCTTAAAATATCAGCAAGGTTCATATACATAGCCAGAATTTCAGAGTTGGGGGGGGGGGGGGGGTAACGATCGAATTGAGGGAACTTTCAAGGAAAACTTGATACAAATATGGATATTGAAATATACTCATATGTTTCAACAATGGGTGGAGTGGAGATGACTCCAAATCTTCACTGCTTACGCTAATGGTATGGCTTGAATGAACTCGGTTATAATTAATGTTTTGGATTGGTATCAAAATACCATGGGTTGAACGGAAAGCTTGGTAGATTATTAGTATGGGGTAATGCTATAGGATTTTTAACCATTATCTTAAAATATCAGCAAGGTTCATATACATAGCCAGAATTTCAGAGTTGGGGGGGGGGGGGGGTAACGATCGAATTGAGGGAGCTTTCAAGGAAAACTTGATACAAATATGGATATTGAAATATACTCATATGTTTCAACAATGGGTGGAGTGGAGATGACTCCAAATCTTCACTGCTTACGCTAATGGTATGGCTTGAATGAACTCGGTTATAATTAATGTTGTGGATTGGTATCAAAATACCATGGGTTGAACGGAAAGCTTGGTAGATTATAAGTATGGGGTAATGTTATAGGATTGATTTTAAATTTCCATGTTATTTTAAAAAGCCATTTCTTTTCATGACTCAGGAAAAATGTTTGATTTTGCTCGTAAATAATTTTATTAGACTAATTACTGTTCCCACTGACTCCGGTGGCAATAATTATCTGCGATACAGTCATAACAAACTGAATCAGCTTCTTAAAGTACATTGAAAACGATAAAGCGCTTGAAAAACAATAAAGGCTTGTGATTTAGCTACGCTTGAAACCATATAGAATGAATTGATTGCGTACAAATTAAAATAGATGACTCGAAACTAAAAGAAATTCTTAGTAAAGAATTTGCATATAGTAACGGATTTGCTGTCTTAGCGATGACACGCCATTCGGTATTTTTTAACAAATTAAAGAATTTTGTCACTATTCAGTGACCACAACTGCTTACTTAATCCACTAAAACTCGCTTCTTCAATTATGTCTATGTGTCTGCTTGTTTGACAGGATATCTTTTAAGCAAATTGAAACATTTAAATGAAATTTTGTACGATTATTTCAATGAGTAAAGGTAAAAAGTTTATTTTCAGGCAGATTGTACCAGATAAAAGTCCTCAATTTTTAGACATGCTATTCTCAAATCGTAAAATATTATAACAAATTAACTATCTTAAAAATACTATAGAAACATTTCATATGCTAATTTTTATTTAAAAGGGAATGACATTTCTATAGACGCTAACTTGCGTTATTCTCGTGATATTATACCTATTTTTACTTTCTCATACGTAGTGTTTTCACGGAATTTTTCTAGTGATTCCAATATATGTTTTTGGACCTTCTGAACACGTTTTGACTAGTTTTTGAGTGATGCCCGTCTGTCTGTATCTATGGTCTTTGGGGTACATGTTAGCTGCCACAAATATTGTGGGTTTTTCTTATTCAGGAAATTCACTGATTCAGCCCCATTAGTTGTACATTTGATGTACACATTCTTACCAATAATTTTTTTTCTTCTTCAGAACCATCCCGGACTCTATGCGATCAGTAGTGAACTGTGTTTCTTCATTCAGGATTTTTGGGCTAGGAAGGCGAAGGAAATTTTAGGGGGGGGGGGGGGCCAAGTTTTCTATTTGTCCTATATAATATATTTAAATGTTATGTCACATACATAGAAACTAGGTTAACATAAAATGTATCCGGGAGTGCGAATACTCGTCTCGGGGGGGGGGGGGGGGGAGGGGGCGGTCTTTGCCCCCACCCCCCCTCCGAGGTATGCCTGAAAGAAACACTGGTAATGAAACAGCTAGGAAAAGGCGTAAAACACGTTTAGGGTCCATGGTTGGAAAAACCCTATGTGTCCACTTAAAGTGTCTTTAATTAGACAAGTGATTTATGACGTTCCGAAAGAGGGAGGGTTACTGCTCTACTTTTTCTTTTCTTTGCCAATAGTGAGGCCCGAGGGAAAAGGTGATTCCTCAGTAGGGTAAAACAATTACATAAAAAAAAAAAAAAAGTAGTAAATATCATTCAATATGTCACTGTCCATATGCAATATTATGCGAAAAATCTGTTAACATCATTCTTGTGAATCTGACACTAAAATAACTTATTTTTAAAATTAACTTGCTTATATTTTAATGTGAATAACATCTATACTTAGCGCATATTAGCTGTGAATAAGATCTATGCTTAGATCTGTGGCGGAAATTGAAGCGTTAGGAAAAATGTAAACGCTTTGGACGCATATACTGCCGAACCCAATAAATAGAAATGTAAATATTTTTTCTTGTTCTAGATTAAAAATATATAAAAATAATTTCATTAATTTAATATTTTGAACTTATTTTTTGAAAAAACTTTAAAAAGTTATCTGTCTGAGCGAGATCTTTTTATATTTTTCTTACTTTCACTTGAAATATCTTTGAAACTATGACAGATAGATATAAATAAAGGACAAAAATATGCATCAAGAAATTGCATCAGAATATGCATAAGAAAAATAAATAAATAAATTATATATATATATATATATATATATATATATATATATATATATAATAGTTTGAAAATTCAATGATAGAATAGAGAGAAGTTGCAACTCAAAAAACTCTAACTTTAAAATATGCCTACATAATAAAAATAATTATTAAATAGAGAATCATCGATTAAATGGGAAAAAAAAATGCAAATTTCTAGTCATCAAGCTGAAGATTATCAACAAATATCAATGGAATGGAATATATATATGTGTGTGTGTGTATATACACTATTATGAAATAATAATAATTGTAATAATACTTCAAAGATTTCTAACGCAATATTCTTGAATTATTAGATTTATTAGAGAAATAATGTAACTTATATTTCTTTAGAATGTATCTATAGACATAACTCAAATTTGTAAATTTTATTTGAAATTCGGATATGTTTTAGATGACGTATCATTGGATATAGCAGACACAGAGAAAAATAATTCGTGTCAAAAGTAATAATCTTAGTTACTTGCTCCAACGCTTCAAAAAACATTAAAAAGTATCTGGCCATTTCATAAAAAGCAGTTCCATTTGAGGAAATATATTTGAACGTCTGTTTGTGCTACGATTATTGCTTCATGGGTAGGATAATTTCATTTCGACCGCTCTCATCAACGATGTCCGTTTTAGAACAATAAAACACATATGCAAATTTTTTCAAAATCGGATTTTTAAAAAAATCAATTACTGTTATAATAATCTATAGTATAGCAATATGGGGAGTAGAACACATGCAATTTTTACCCAACCGAACTAAGCAGCGAACTCGGCCTGTAAAACAATTACACAGCTGGATGCAGTTGACGTCTAATACAAATATAAGAAACTTAGTCCTTTTATTTATTTAATTCAATATTAAATATCATTTACATCAGTGGTGCGTCACATTTTCGTTGGTGCGATCCTATTGGAGCATTATTTTATTTAGGAGACTCGATGTAAATAAAAATCTGATGTGAGCAGCACATGGCTTTCCCTGCAGATTCAAATTCATTTTGTAATTTTGTATTCCATTATGCATTAAATTAAGTTCTATTGCCGAGAATAATATGGATAATTTCCTGATATTATATCCAATTCATTTTTTTTTTTCATTGCATCTTCGTTTCGCTTGCCAACTTAATTCACTTTAAATTCTTCAGGTCCTTAAAATTCCAAAAACTACAATATCTCGAGAAAGGTTTATCCTACAGTCATGCGGTCAGATTTATTCTCTTAATTGTCAAAGATTATATGTAGAACAAGTATATAATTAATATATTTCAACAATTTTAGTCATTTATTTCAGAGTTTCACTATCTTGCACAGGTAGTATTTTATTTTAGATGGAAAATATTAGATTTGTAAGCCATTTCGCTAAAAAAAAAAAAAAAAGGCAAATTCTTTTTTTTTCGAATCGTATCAAAATCTAACCCTCATCACAGTATCCTACGAGCGACTTATCTACAAAATTTTGTGTAATTTGATCAATTAGTTTGTCAGCTAGAGTGGATACAATTTTTGCGGGCCATTTCGCAATAAAGGCAGATTCAATTCTTTCGAATCGTACCAAAATCTAATCAGCACCAGGGACGCCCACAAGTGACTTATCTATCAAATTTTATGAAATTTAGTCGATTAGTTGAATTAGCGTGGATACATCCAATTTTTACGGGCTTTCTGTAAAAAAATGCGAGATCTTCTTTTTCGAATAGTATTAAAACCGCCAGCACCAGGGTGACCCACAAGTGACTTATCTACCAAATTTTGTAAAATTTGATCAATTAGTTTTTCAGTTAGAGTGGATGCAGGCAATTTTTGCGGGCCATTTCGCAAAAAGAGGCAGGTGGTTTTATCCCGAACGGTGCCAAAAACTAATCAGCACCAGGGTCACACACAAGTGACTAACCTACCAAATTTTATGAAATTCGGTCCATTAATTTTTGAGTTAGAGTGGATACATACATTGCACAGACAGACAGATAGACACACACACAGACGTCACGCTAAAAAAGTGTTTTCGTGTTTTAGAGGTCCCGAAACGCGTAGATCCGTCGAAAACTTGAGTTACGATTTTCGACATAATTCAATACTTTCCCTATACATTACTATGTACTGCAGGGAAAGTAAAAATCTGATGTTGGCAGCACATGACTTTCTCTACAAACTCAAATTAATATTTTCTTTATTTCCTTAATAATTCTTTAGATTGAGTTTAATTGCACAAAATAACAATAAATTTGCATTTTTTTTATTCATGTTTTGTTTTTATTTGGCAATTGGACATTTTTCCAAAAAATGCAAGAAATCTGAAATATCTTGAGGACGGTTAATCTTAAAGTATAATAGAGTGTATTATATTCTTTCCTCGTCAAAACTTGCCTTATAAAATAAGAATTTAATTGATACATTTAAGCATACGTAGTCTTTTTTTTTTTAAATTTCGGCAATTTTTGCGGGCCATTTTGTAAAAAAAGGCAGGTTGTTCTTTTCCGAATGGTACCAAAATCTAATCAGCACCAGAGTTTCCTACAAGTAACTTATCTACCAAATTTTCTGAAATTTGGTCAATTAGTATTTTAGCTACAGTGGATACATGAAATTTTTACAGTCCATTTCGCAAAAAAAAAGGCCGGTTCTAATTTTACGAATCGTACCAAAAACTAATCAGCACCAGGGTCATACCCAAGTGACTGACCTACCAAATATTATGAAATTTGGTCCATTAGTTTTTGAGTTAGAGTGGATACATTTATTGCACAGACAGACACACACACAGATGTCACACAAAAAAGTTTTTTCGTATTCTAGAGGTCTCGAAACGTGTAGATCCGTCGAAAATTCGAGTTGTGATTTTCGGCATGATTCTAATACTTTCCCTATTCATTACCATGTATTGCAGGGAAAGTAAAAGGAATTATAATTAAATATAGATTTTTAAAAGTATTTATTTTGCATTCGCCAATATTAGTTAATTTTATCAATTTAAAGTAAATACTTCGTCTAGCTAGAAATTGTAGAATTTATTGAAACAAGAAAATGCTGTTAATAAAAATTTGCACTTGTTTGAACAGTCCTAATGGGAAAGTTGAGCTTAAATCTATATATTTATATATTGAAACAAAAAACGAGTGTTATTAGTAGAAAAGAAAAATTACATACAATATTTGACAGTCCAAATGAGAAATTTGAGTTTGAAAGCTCTCCATTTTTCGATTTATATTTGAGATCGTTTCTCTGAGATCATCTTAACTTCTAGTTTATCTAAAAATGTTCGGTTTAATGATGAAAGCAAAAAAAGCAGTTTCACATAAGTATGTTATGTTGACGCAAACGGATGTAAATATTACCGTGCTTTTTTGACTAATACATAAATAGGTGTTTACTAGCCGAATACCCGTTGCAAATCAACGGTCTCACAATAAGCAACCCCGATTAACGTACATTTTTTAATAATTCACGTATCGCATTTATTCGGAAAATCGAAAATTTTGATGTGAGGAACCCTCTGACGAAGGAAATATTGGAAGCCTGAAATTGCCCACTTTCTTCCTTTCGAACTATCTACCCATACATCATATTTTAAGTTTATATCTCATAAGCATGCAAATGTTATCATTTCACCTTTCGAACATTTTATGTGAATCACCCGTTTAAATGAACATTTATGAAAAATTCTATTCGCCTTGGGTTTATATTAAATTATTAGCCCATAAATCAAATTTTAATGTAGGCGTTTATCATTTATTAGGTAAATCGGACATTTTGGTATGTGACACCCCCTAAAGTAACAAATACTGGAAATCTGAAATTGCACACTTTCTTCATTTCGAACGGTTTACCCATACACTAAATTTGAAGTCTCTATTTCATTGCAAAGTATGCTTTCCAATCATTCCACTTTTCTAACATGTTGGTGTGGAGTAGCCCTCTACACAAAATTTTTGAAAAATTCGATTTTTTTTAGGTGATTTTATCGAACAATCGACCCGTGTACCAAATTCCAAGTCTCTATGTATTCGGAAAGTGCCTAAAAAAAGCATGACGGACAAACAGAAGGACAGTTGGCAATTGGTATATATAGATAGATAGATTAGGAACGGACAACCAAAATTTAAGTAGCGTCACAAAGTACCTTCTCGTCAATACACAGTCCACGAGAGCATTTATTTATTTATGAACGCACATCTATGTATTATTGCTTTCTTCATTCTGCTGAGGAGGGCAAAAGATGAAATGCATAGTGGGTAGGGATGCCTGAGCCTTATAAACAGTTTATATATATATATATATATATATATATATATATATAAGGATATAAACAAGAAGAAAAAATAAGCGAGAACAGGAGTGACCATATGATTTGCATAGAATGGCTGGGGTGGATTGCGACACCCCTTTCCCGCTTAAAGCAGCTTTTACGACCCGGGCAACGCTCACGGCACCAATGTAACTCAATGGTCAATCTCCCACATGTGCAAAGACAGAAGCACCCGAACGGACAAAAGAGCAAAGATGGAACCAAGCATGGAAGAGATACACCTTACTATCCAGCATGAAAACACAACATTTTATAAGGGAAAGTCGCACATGCGCGAAAAGACTTCAAGATGATAGGATCGCAGATATGAAAATATATATGATTAAGAATTCTCATTTAGAATCAAACAATGTACAATTTCTTTCTTTGAAAAAGGAATAGTAATAATGTTGTAAAAAATATCTAGGGTAATTTCTTTTTAATGCATCATTTATTATTTTATTACATTCATGAATGCAGTCTTTTTTAAAAGTACTGTAGTTTCTGTTTCTTCTGAAGTACCCGATAATAATATTTCTGAATATATTTTTAGTGAGGTTTGAATTCCAATCAATAATATTATTAATTTTGATATTGTATGAATTTCTCTTGTCGTGTATGGTTGTATAAATTCCATACTGTTGGTGCTTTCTTATTGACAAATCCAGGAAGTCTGTCGATCCATCCTCATTGATCGGGTTTTCAATTAAGTCCAATTCCCTTGGGTAGAATGCAAAATCTATGTCAGGGGTGTTTGCATAACCCCCTAATATCACATCGTCAACATAACGGAAATAAGGTATTTCCGATAATAGATGGGTTCCTCTTTCATATTTGGATAGATAAATATCCGCCAATATTGATGAGCATGCACCACCCATGGGTATGCCTTTGACCTGTTTGTAGAAATGCATACCGTCATATAGTATGTTTTCATTTAAAACCAACTCAATCAACTTCATTCTGCTGAGGAGGGCAAAAGATGAAATGCATAGTGGGTAGGGATGCCTGAGCCTTATAAACAGTTTATATATATATATATATATATATATATATATATATATATATATATATATATATATAAGGTCAATAACGTGTTAAATAGGGGCACATTTGCTGCATAGAAACCCCAAATTATGTCTGAATATGAGCAAAAACACAAACAGAGCCTTTGGATTACAAAGGCTGCATCGTACTTTTATCGTATTCTATCTGTCTTTCATAAAGATTATAATAATAATTGTAAATAATAAATCCATTCATAAAGATTATAATAATAATTGTAAATAATAAATCCATTCATAAAGATTATAATAATAATTGTAAATGATAAATCCATTCATAAAGATTATAATAATAATTGTAAATAGTAAATCCATTCTAAAGTATTAGAAAGTGTAAAAACCAGATTATCTGCATTCAAAATACAACCAGTGTTTATTAATACATATAGATAAAAATTATAATCATTATTAACACTAAAATAAAAATAAAAAAATAATAAAATATGTATTGAATAGAGAATCGAATATTAATCGATTATAAAAATTAGACAAGGCCTTCCACCGATTCCTTATATCTATCTCCTGGCAAAATGCTCTGTTAGTTGACACAAGTATAGCGAAATGCATAATAAAAGAAAATATAACCATAAGTATCAGTTAGTAAATAAAAGGGAAAAATTGGAAAATTATTAAAATTCTATAGTGATTTAGACATGACAAAGTGCATGAATAACTAACTCTGTGCTACCCTAAACTTTTTACTATACTGCTAACCAAATATAATGGATAAAAGTATAATTTACTAGTCTGAATAAGGTTTTTATATGTAATTGAATTGATGAAACTTTTTATCTGATAATCTGTAAATTCGAAGCAATTGATTTACTGTTTCTCTTCAATAATTGTATTATAATTCATCTTTATTACTTATAAATATCATCTTATTTATGTGCTGCACTAGCGCAATAAGTAGATGTATTTTTAATTGTACCGTTTTTTAACACACATATATATATAACTAATATGAAAATTTAAAAACGATATGCACTAACAACCGTAATGACTAACAACCCAACTCTAGCACAGATGTTAAGATAAAAGTTTTGAGCTAGGTATAGATAAGTACAATATGGAAAATATTTATGGGCAATTTTGTCTATATTTGCTCGGTATGAGCAATTATAGACAATTGCTTAGGGCGGCCGTGTGGAAATAAAATCAGGTGTAGTGAAAATGACTTTTGAAGGTGCCTATCCCTAATAAAAGAAATTCGATTTTAAACCAACTTTGTGAGATAAGATTTATATAAATGAAATTAAGATAATTTAGATAATTGAAAATAAAATCTTTTAAGTTCCCTTAGTGACCTGTAATTCGGTAAATTCAATGGTTCAGGGCCGTAGCCACAGATGAAATTGAAGATGAACTAAAGTGAAATTCATGGGAGCTCACCAAAATCCCAATTACTCATTATCATTTATAAACCATACTAGTTACTATTATATATTTCAATACATATAAATTATTAACAAATAATTGCATATTTATATTTGTAAGCTAAGAGTTGATTATCAATATCCATAAACGACTGGCCATAAACTACTGTTTCACAAAAAACCGCCGGCAATTTTTATTCAGACATCGTAATATGTAGGCAAAACTTAAAAGTAATCTGACACTCGAACAAAAAGAGAACTCCCCATGTCAGTTTTTACATTCCCTGCAATACATTGTAATGTATAGGGAAAGTATTGGAATCATGTCGAAAATCGCAATTCGAGTTTTCGACGGATCTACACGTTTCGAGACATCTAGAATACGAAAAAACTATTTTTAGCGTGACGTCTGTGTGTGTGTCGGCCTGTCTGTGCAATGTATGTATCCACTCTAACTCAAAAACTAATGGATGGACCGAATTTCATAAAATTTGGTAGGTAAGTCACTTGTATGTGACCCTGGTGCTGATTAGTTTTTGGTACTATTCGAAATAAACCTATTCGCCTTTTTTTGTGAAATGGCCCTCAAACATTGTCTGTATCCAATGTAACTGAAAAACTAATTGATCAAATTTTACAAAATTTGATACATAAGTCACTTGTATGTGACCCTAGTGCTGATTAGTTTTGGGTACTATTCGGAATAAACCTTTTTTTGAGAAATGGCCCTCAAACATTGTCTGTATCCAATGTAACTGAAAAACTAATTGATCAAATTTTACAAAATTTGATACATAAGTCACTTGTATGTGACCCTAGTGCTGATTAGTTTTGGGTACTATTCGGAATAAACCTTTTTTTGAGAAATGGCCCTCAAACATTGTCTGTATCCAATGTAACTGAAAAACTAATTGATCAAATTTTACAAAATTTGATACATAAGTCACTTGTATGTGACCCTAGTGCTGATTAGTTTTGGGTACTATTCGGAATAAACCTTTTTTTGAGAAATGGCCCTCAAACATTGTCTGTATCCAATGTAACTGAAAAACTAATTGATCAAATTTTACAAAATTTGATACATAAGTCACTTGTATGTGACCCTAGTGCTGATTAGTTTTGGGTACTATTCGGAATAAACCTTTTTTTGAGAAATGGCCCTCAAACATTGTCTGTATCCAATGTAACTGAAAAACTAATTGATCAAATTTTACAAAATTTGATACATAAGTCACTTGTATGTGACCCTAGTGCTGATTAGTTTTGGGTACTATTCGGAATAAACCTTTTTTTGAGAAATGGCCCTCAAACATTGTCTGTATCCAATGTAACTGAAAAACTAATTGATCAAATTTTACAAAATTTGATACATAAGTCACTTGTATGTGACCCTAGTGCTGATTAGTTTTGGGTACTATTCGGAATAAACCAAACCGCCTTTTTTTGAGAAATGGCCCTCAAACATTGTCTGTATCCAATGTAACTGAAAAACTAATTGATCAAATTTTACAAAATTTGATACATAAGTCACTTGTATGTGACCCTAGTGCTGATTAGTTTTGGGTACTATTCGGAATAAACCTTTTTTTGAGAAATGGCCCTCAAACATTGTCTGTATCCAATGTAACTGAAAAACTAATTGATCAAATTTTACAAAATTTGATACATAAGTCACTTGTATGTGACCCTAGTGCTGATTAGTTTTGGGTACTATTCGGAATAAACCAAACCGCCTTTTTTTGAGAAATGGCCCTCAAACATTGTCTGTATCCAATGTAACTGAAAAACTAATTGATCAAATTTTACAAAATTTGATACATAAGTCACTTGTATGTGACCCTAGTGCTGATTAGTTTTGGGTACTATTCGGAATAAACCTTTTTTTGAGAAATGGCCCTCAAACATTGTCTGTATCCAATGTAACTGAAAAACTAATTGATCAAATTTTACAAAATTTGATACATAAGTCACTTGTATGTGACCCTAGTGCTGATTAGTTTTGGGTACTATTCGGAATAAACCAAACCGCCTTTTTTTGAGAAATGGCCCTCAAACATTGTCTGTATCCAATGTAACTGAAAAACTAATTGATCAAATTTTACAAAATTTGATACATAAGTCACTTGTATGTGACCCTAGTGCTGATTAGTTTTGGGTACTATTCGGAATAAACCTTTTTTTGAGAAATGGCCCTCAAACATTGTCTGTATCCAATGTAACTGAAAAACTAATTGATCAAATTTTACAAAATTTGATACATAAGTCACTTGTATGTGACCCTAGTGCTGATTAGTTTTGGGTACTATTCGGAATAAACCTTTTTTTGAGAAATGGCCCTCAAACATTGTCTGTATCCAATGTAACTGAAAAACTAATTGATCAAATTTTACAAAATTTGATACATAAGTCACTTGTATGTGACCCTAGTGCTGATTAGTTTTGGGTACTATTCGGAATAAACCTTTTTTTGAGAAATGGCCCTCAAACATTGTCTGTATCCAATGTAACTGAAAAACTAATTGATCAAATTTTACAAAATTTGATACATAAGTCACTTGTATGTGACCCTAGTGCTGATTAGTTTTGGGTACTATTCGGAATAAACCTTTTTTTGAGAAATGGCCCTCAAACATTGTCTGTATCCAATGTAACTGAAAAACTAATTGATCAAATTTTACAAAATTTGATACATAAGTCACTTGTATGTGACCCTAGTGCTGATTAGTTTTGGGTACTATTCGGAATAAACCAAACCGCCTTTTTTTGAGAAATGGCCCTCAAACATTGTCTGTATCCAATGTAACTGAAAAACTAATTGATCAAATTTTACAAAATTTGATACATAAGTCACTTGTATGTGACCCTAGTGCTGATTAGTTTTGGGTACTATTCGGAATAAACCTTTTTTTGAGAAATGGCCCTCAAACATTGTCTGTATCCAATGTAACTGAAAAACTAATTGATCAAATTTTACAAAATTTGATACATAAGTCACTTGTATGTGACCCTAGTGCTGATTAGTTTTGGGTACTATTCGGAATAAACCAAACCGCCTTTTTTTGAGAAATGGCCCTCAAACATTGTCTGTATCCAATGTAACTGAAAAACTAATTGATCAAATTTTACAAAATTTGATACATAAGTCACTTGTATGTGACCCTAGTGCTGATTAGTTTTGGGTACTATTCGGAATAAACCTTTTTTTGAGAAATGGCCCTCAAACATTGTCTGTATCCAATGTAACTGAAAAACTAATTGATCAAATTTTACAAAATTTGATACATAAGTCACTTGTATGTGACCCTAGTGCTGATTAGTTTTGGGTACTATTCGGAATAAACCTTTTTTTGAGAAATGGCCCTCAAACATTGTCTGTATCCAATGTAACTGAAAAACTAATTGATCAAATTTTACAAAATTTGATACATAAGTCACTTGTATGTGACCCTAGTGCTGATTAGTTTTGGGTACTATTCGGAATAAACCTTTTTTTGAGAAATGGCCCTCAAACATTGTCTGTATCCAATGTAACTGAAAAACTAATTGATCAAATTTTACAAAATTTGATACATAAGTCACTTGTATGTGACCCTAGTGCTGATTAGTTTTGGGTACTATTCGGAATAAACCTTTTTTTGAGAAATGGCCCTCAAACATTGTCTGTATCCAATGTAACTGAAAAACTAATTGATCAAATTTTACAAAATTTGATACATAAGTCACTTGTATGTGACCCTAGTGCTGATTAGTTTTGGGTACTATTCGGAATAAACCAAACCGCCTTTTTTTGAGAAATGGCCCTCAAACATTGTCTGTATCCAATGTAACTGAAAAACTAATTGATCAAATTTTACAAAATTTGATACATAAGTCACTTGTATGTGACCCTAGTGCTGATTAGTTTTGGGTACTATTCGGAATAAACCTTTTTTTGAGAAATGGCCCTCAAACATTGTCTGTATCCAATGTAACTGAAAAACTAATTGATCAAATTTTACAAAATTTGATACATAAGTCACTTGTATGTGACCCTAGTGCTGATTAGTTTTGGGTACTATTCGGAATAAACCAAACCGCCTTTTTTTGAGAAATGGCCCTCAAACATTGTCTGTATCCAATGTAACTGAAAAACTAATTGATCAAATTTTACAAAATTTGATACATAAGTCACTTGTATGTGACCCTAGTGCTGATTAGTTTTGGGTACTATTCGGAATAAACCTTTTTTTGAGAAATGGCCCTCAAACATTGTCTGTATCCAATGTAACTGAAAAACTAATTGATCAAATTTTACAAAATTTGATACATAAGTCACTTGTATGTGACCCTAGTGCTGATTAGTTTTGGGTACTATTCGGAATAAACCTTTTTTTGAGAAATGGCCCTCAAACATTGTCTGTATCCAATGTAACTGAAAAACTAATTGATCAAATTTTACAAAATTTGATACATAAGTCACTTGTATGTGACCCTAGTGCTGATTAGTTTTGGGTACTATTCGGAATAAACCAAACCGCCTTTTTTTGAGAAATGGCCCTCAAACATTGTCTGTATCCAATGTAACTGAAAAACTAATTGATCAAATTTTACAAAATTTGATACATAAGTCACTTGTATGTGACCCTAGTGCTGATTAGTTTTGGGTACTATTCGGAATAAACCTTTTTTTGAGAAATGGCCCTCAAACATTGTCTGTATCCAATGTAACTGAAAAACTAATTGATCAAATTTTACAAAATTTGATACATAAGTCACTTGTATGTGACCCTAGTGCTGATTAGTTTTGGGTACTATTCGGAATAAACCAAACCGCCTTTTTTTGAGAAATGGCCCTCAAACATTGTCTGTATCCAATGTAACTGAAAAACTAATTGATCAAATTTTACAAAATTTGATACATAAGTCACTTGTATGTGACCCTAGTGCTGATTAGTTTTGGGTACTATTCGGAATAAACCAAACCGCCTTTTTTTGAGAAATGGCCCTCAAACATTGTCTGTATCCAATGTAACTGAAAAACTAATTGATCAAATTTTACAAAATTTGATACATAAGTCACTTGTATGTGACCCTAGTGCTGATTAGTTTTGGGTACTATTCGGAATAAACCTTTTTTTGAGAAATGGCCCTCAAACATTGTCTGTATCCAATGTAACTGAAAAACTAATTGATCAAATTTTACAAAATTTGATACATAAGTCACTTGTATGTGACCCTAGTGCTGATTAGTTTTGGGTACTATTCGGAATAAACCTTTTTTTGAGAAATGGCCCTCAAACATTGTCTGTATCCAATGTAACTGAAAAACTAATTGATCAAATTTTACAAAATTTGATACATAAGTCACTTGTATGTGACCCTAGTGCTGATTAGTTTTGGGTACTATTCGGAATAAACCTTTTTTTGAGAAATGGCCCTCAAACATTGTCTGTATCCAATGTAACTGAAAAACTAATTGATCAAATTTTACAAAATTTGATACATAAGTCACTTGTATGTGACCCTAGTGCTGATTAGTTTTGGGTACTATTCGGAATAAACCTTTTTTTGAGAAATGGCCCTCAAACATTGTCTGTATCCAATGTAACTGAAAAACTAATTGATCAAATTTTACAAAATTTGATACATAAGTCACTTGTATGTGACCCTAGTGCTGATTAGTTTTGGGTACTATTCGGAATAAACCAAACCGCCTTTTTTTGAGAAATGGCCCTCAAACATTGTCTGTATCCAATGTAACTGAAAAACTAATTGATCAAATTTTACAAAATTTGATACATAAGTCACTTGTATGTGACCCTAGTGCTGATTAGTTTTGGGTACTATTCGGAATAAACCTTTTTTTGAGAAATGGCCCTCAAACATTGTCTGTATCCAATGTAACTGAAAAACTAATTGATCAAATTTTACAAAATTTGATACATAAGTCACTTGTATGTGACCCTAGTGCTGATTAGTTTTGGGTACTATTCGGAATAAACCAAACCGCCTTTTTTTGAGAAATGGCCCTCAAACATTGTCTGTATCCAATGTAACTGAAAAACTAATTGATCAAATTTTACAAAATTTGATACATAAGTCACTTGTATGTGACCCTAGTGCTGATTAGTTTTGGGTACTATTCGGAATAAACCTTTTTTTGAGAAATGGCCCTCAAACATTGTCTGTATCCAATGTAACTGAAAAACTAATTGATCAAATTTTACAAAATTTGATACATAAGTCACTTGTATGTGACCCTAGTGCTGATTAGTTTTGGGTACTATTCGGAATAAACCAAACCGCCTTTTTTTGAGAAATGGCCCTCAAACATTGTCTGTATCCAATGTAACTGAAAAACTAATTGATCAAATTTTACAAAATTTGATACATAAGTCACTTGTATGTGACCCTAGTGCTGATTAGTTTTGGGTACTATTCGGAATAAACCTTTTTTTGAGAAATGGCCCTCAAACATTGTCTGTATCCAATGTAACTGAAAAACTAATTGATCAAATTTTACAAAATTTGATACATAAGTCACTTGTATGTGACCCTAGTGCTGATTAGTTTTGGGTACTATTCGGAATAAACCAAACCGCCTTTTTTTGAGAAATGGCCCTCAAACATTGTCTGTATCCAATGTAACTGAAAAACTAATTGATCAAATTTTACAAAATTTGATACATAAGTCACTTGTATGTGACCCTAGTGCTGATTAGTTTTGGGTACTATTCGGAATAAACCTTTTTTTGAGAAATGGCCCTCAAACATTGTCTGTATCCAATGTAACTGAAAAACTAATTGATCAAATTTTACAAAATTTGATACATAAGTCACTTGTATGTGACCCTAGTGCTGATTAGTTTTGGGTACTATTCGGAATAAACCAAACCGCCTTTTTTTGAGAAATGGCCCTCAAACATTGTCTGTATCCAATGTAACTGAAAAACTAATTGATCAAATTTTACAAAATTTGATACATAAGTCACTTGTATGTGACCCTAGTGCTGATTAGTTTTGGGTACTATTCGGAATAAACCTTTTTTTGAGAAATGGCCCTCAAACATTGTCTGTATCCAATGTAACTGAAAAACTAATTGATCAAATTTTACAAAATTTGATACATAAGTCACTTGTATGTGACCCTAGTGCTGATTAGTTTTGGGTACTATTCGGAATAAACCTTTTTTTGAGAAATGGCCCTCAAACATTGTCTGTATCCAATGTAACTGAAAAACTAATTGATCAAATTTTACAAAATTTGATACATAAGTCACTTGTATGTGACCCTAGTGCTGATTAGTTTTGGGTACTATTCGGAATAAACCTTTTTTTGAGAAATGGCCCTCAAACATTGTCTGTATCCAATGTAACTGAAAAACTAATTGATCAAATTTTACAAAATTTGATACATAAGTCACTTGTATGTGACCCTAGTGCTGATTAGTTTTGGGTACTATTCGGAATAAACCTTTTTTTGAGAAATGGCCCTCAAACATTGTCTGTATCCAATGTAACTGAAAAACTAATTGATCAAATTTTACAAAATTTGATACATAAGTCACTTGTATGTGACCCTAGTGCTGATTAGTTTTGGGTACTATTCGGAATAAACCTTTTTTTGAGAAATGGCCCTCAAACATTGTCTGTATCCAATGTAACTGAAAAACTAATTGATCAAATTTTACAAAATTTGATACATAAGTCACTTGTATGTGACCCTAGTGCTGATTAGTTTTGGGTACTATTCGGAATAAACCTTTTTTTGAGAAATGGCCCTCAAACATTGTCTGTATCCAATGTAACTGAAAAACTAATTGATCAAATTTTACAAAATTTGATACATAAGTCACTTGTATGTGACCCTAGTGCTGATTAGTTTTGGGTACTATTCGGAATAAACCTTTTTTTGAGAAATGGCCCTCAAACATTGTCTGTATCCAATGTAACTGAAAAACTAATTGATCAAATTTTACAAAATTTGATACATAAGTCACTTGTATGTGACCCTAGTGCTGATTAGTTTTGGGTACTATTCGGAATAACCAAACCGCCTTTTTTTGAGAAATGGCCCTCAAACATTGTCTGTATCCAATGTAACTGAAAAACTAATTGATCAAATTTTACAAAATTTGATACATAAGTCACTTGTATGTGACCCTAGTGCTGATTAGTTTTGGGTACTATTCGGAATAAACCTTTTTTTGAGAAATGGCCCTCAAACATTGTCTGTATCCAATGTAACTGAAAAACTAATTGATCAAATTTTACAAAATTTGATACATAAGTCACTTGTATGTGACCCTAGTGCTGATTAGTTTTGGGTACTATTCGGAATAAACCTTTTTTTGAGAAATGGCCCTCAAACATTGTCTGTATCCAATGTAACTGAAAAACTAATTGATCAAATTTTACAAAATTTGATACATAAGTCACTTGTATGTGACCCTAGTGCTGATTAGTTTTGGGTACTATTCGGAATAAACCTTTTTTTGAGAAATGGCCCTCAAACATTGTCTGTATCCAATGTAACTGAAAAACTAATTGATCAAATTTTACAAAATTTGATACATAAGTCACTTGTATGTGACCCTAGTGCTGATTAGTTTTGGGTACTATTCGGAATAAACCTTTTTTTGAGAAATGGCCCTCAAACATTGTCTGTATCCAATGTAACTGAAAAACTAATTGATCAAATTTTACAAAATTTGATACATAAGTCACTTGTATGTGACCCTAGTGCTGATTAGTTTTGGGTACTATTCGGAATAAACCTTTTTTTGAGAAATGGCCCTCAAACATTGTCTGTATCCAATGTAACTGAAAAACTAATTGATCAAATTTTACAAAATTTGATACATAAGTCACTTGTATGTGACCCTAGTGCTGATTAGTTTTGGGTACTATTCGGAATAAACCAAACCGCCTTTTTTTGAGAAATGGCCCTCAAACATTGTCTGTATCCAATGTAACTGAAAAACTAATTGATCAAATTTTACAAAATTTGATACATAAGTCACTTGTATGTGACCCTAGTGCTGATTAGTTTTGGGTACTATTCGGAATAAACCTTTTTTTGAGAAATGGCCCTCAAACATTGTCTGTATCCAATGTAACTGAAAAACTAATTGATCAAATTTTACAAAATTTGATACATAAGTCACTTGTATGTGACCCTAGTGCTGATTAGTTTTGGGTACTATTCGGAATAAACCAAACCGCCTTTTTTTGAGAAATGGCCCTCAAACATTGTCTGTATCCAATGTAACTGAAAAACTAATTGATCAAATTTTACAAAATTTGATACATAAGTCACTTGTATGTGACCCTAGTGCTGATTAGTTTTGGGTACTATTCGGAATAAACCTTTTTTTGAGAAATGGCCCTCAAACATTGTCTGTATCCAATGTAACTGAAAAACTAATTGATCAAATTTTACAAAATTTGATACATAAGTCACTTGTATGTGACCCTAGTGCTGATTAGTTTTGGGTACTATTCGGAATAAACCAAACCGCCTTTTTTTGAGAAATGGCCCTCAAACATTGTCTGTATCCAATGTAACTGAAAAACTAATTGATCAAATTTTACAAAATTTGATACATAAGTCACTTGTATGTGACCCTAGTGCTGATTAGTTTTGGGTACTATTCGGAATAAACCTTTTTTTGAGAAATGGCCCTCAAACATTGTCTGTATCCAATGTAACTGAAAAACTAATTGATCAAATTTTACAAAATTTGATACATAAGTCACTTGTATGTGACCCTAGTGCTGATTAGTTTTGGGTACTATTCGGAATAAACCAAACCGCCTTTTTTTGAGAAATGGCCCTCAAACATTGTCTGTATCCAATGTAACTGAAAAACTAATTGATCAAATTTTACAAAATTTGATACATAAGTCACTTGTATGTGACCCTAGTGCTGATTAGTTTTGGGTACTATTCGGAATAAACCTTTTTTTGAGAAATGGCCCTCAAACATTGTCTGTATCCAATGTAACTGAAAAACTAATTGATCAAATTTTACAAAATTTGATACATAAGTCACTTGTATGTGACCCTAGTGCTGATTAGTTTTGGGTACTATTCGGAATAAACCAAACCGCCTTTTTTTGAGAAATGGCCCTCAAACATTGTCTGTATCCAATGTAACTGAAAAACTAATTGATCAAATTTTACAAAATTTGATACATAAGTCACTTGTATGTGACCCTAGTGCTGATTAGTTTTGGGTACTATTCGGAATAAACCTTTTTTTGAGAAATGGCCCTCAAACATTGTCTGTATCCAATGTAACTGAAAAACTAATTGATCAAATTTTACAAAATTTGATACATAAGTCACTTGTATGTGACCCTAGTGCTGATTAGTTTTGGGTACTATTCGGAATAAACCAAACCGCCTTTTTTTGAGAAATGGCCCTCAAACATTGTCTGTATCCAATGTAACTGAAAAACTAATTGATCAAATTTTACAAAATTTGATACATAAGTCACTTGTATGTGACCCTAGTGCTGATTAGTTTTGGGTACTATTCGGAATAAACCTTTTTTTGAGAAATGGCCCTCAAACATTGTCTGTATCCAATGTAACTGAAAAACTAATTGATCAAATTTTACAAAATTTGATACATAAGTCACTTGTATGTGACCCTAGTGCTGATTAGTTTTGGGTACTATTCGGAATAAACCTTTTTTTGAGAAATGGCCCTCAAACATTGTCTGTATCCAATGTAACTGAAAAACTAATTGATCAAATTTTACAAAATTTGATACATAAGTCACTTGTATGTGACCCTAGTGCTGATTAGTTTTGGGTACTATTCGGAATAAACCTTTTTTTGAGAAATGGCCCTCAAACATTGTCTGTATCCAATGTAACTGAAAAACTAATTGATCAAATTTTACAAAATTTGATACATAAGTCACTTGTATGTGACCCTAGTGCTGATTAGTTTTGGGTACTATTCGGAATAAACCTTTTTTTGAGAAATGGCCCTCAAACATTGTCTGTATCCAATGTAACTGAAAAACTAATTGATCAAATTTTACAAAATTTGATACATAAGTCACTTGTATGTGACCCTAGTGCTGATTAGTTTTGGGTACTATTCGGAATAAACCTTTTTTTGAGAAATGGCCCTCAAACATTGTCTGTATCCAATGTAACTGAAAAACTAATTGATCAAATTTTACAAAATTTGATACATAAGTCACTTGTATGTGACCCTAGTGCTGATTAGTTTTGGGTACTATTCGGAATAAACCAAACCGCCTTTTAAACCTTTTTTTGAGAAATGGCCCTCAAACATTGTCTGTATCCAATGTAACTGAAAAACTAATTGATCAAATTTTACAAAATTTGATACATAAGTCACTTGTATGTGACCCTAGTGCTGATTAGTTTTGGGTACTATTCGGAATAAACCTTTTTTTGAGAAATGGCCCTCAAACATTGTCTGTATCCAATGTAACTGAAAAACTAATTGATCAAATTTTACAAAATTTGATACATAAGTCACTTGTATGTGACCCTAGTGCTGATTAGTTTTGGGTACTATTCGGAATAAACCAAACCGCCTTTTTTTGAGAAATGGCCCTCAAACATTGTCTGTATCCAATGTAACTGAAAAACTAATTGATCAAATTTTACAAAATTTGATACATAAGTCACTTGTATGTGACCCTAGTGCTGATTAGTTTTGGGTACTATTCGGAATAAACCTTTTTTTGAGAAATGGCCCTCAAACATTGTCTGTATCCAATGTAACTGAAAAACTAATTGATCAAATTTTACAAAATTTGATACATAAGTCACTTGTATGTGACCCTAGTGCTGATTAGTTTTGGGTACTATTCGGAATAAACCAAACGCCTTTTTTTGAGAAATGGCCCTCAAACATTGTCTGTATCCAATGTAACTGAAAAACTAATTGATCAAATTTTACAAAATTTGATACATAAGTCACTTGTATGTGACCCTAGTGCTGATTAGTTTTGGGTACTATTCGGAATAAACCTTTTTTTGAGAAATGGCCCTCAAACATTGTCTGTATCCAATGTAACTGAAAAACTAATTGATCAAATTTTACAAAATTTGATACATAAGTCACTTGTATGTGACCCTAGTGCTGATTAGTTTTGGGTACTATTCGGAATAAACCAAACCGCCTTTTTTTGAGAAATGGCCCTCAAACATTGTCTGTATCCAATGTAACTGAAAAACTAATTGATCAAATTTTACAAAATTTGATACATAAGTCACTTGTATGTGACCCTAGTGCTGATTAGTTTTGGGTACTATTCGGAATAAACCTTTTTTTGAGAAATGGCCCTCAAACATTGTCTGTATCCAATGTAACTGAAAAACTAATTGATCAAATTTTACAAAATTTGATACATAAGTCACTTGTATGTGACCCTAGTGCTGATTAGTTTTGGGTACTATTCGGAATAAACCAAACCGCCTTTTTTTGAGAAATGGCCCTCAAACATTGTCTGTATCCAATGTAACTGAAAAACTAATTGATCAAATTTTACAAAATTTGATACATAAGTCACTTGTATGTGACCCTAGTGCTGATTAGTTTTGGGTACTATTCGGAATAAACCTTTTTTTGAGAAATGGCCCTCAAACATTGTCTGTATCCAATGTAACTGAAAAACTAATTGATCAAATTTTACAAAATTTGATACATAAGTCACTTGTATGTGACCCTAGTGCTGATTAGTTTTGGGTACTATTCGGAATAAACCGCCTTTTTTTGAGAAATGGCCCTCAAACATTGTCTGTATCCAATGTAACTGAAAAACTAATTGATCAAATTTTACAAAATTTGATACATAAGTCACTTGTATGTGACCCTAGTGCTGATTAGTTTTGGGTACTATTCGGAATAAACCTTTTTTTGAGAAATGGCCCTCAAACATTGTCTGTATCCAATGTAACTGAAAAACTAATTGATCAAATTTTACAAAATTTGATACATAAGTCACTTGTATGTGACCCTAGTGCTGATTAGTTTTGGGTACTATTCGGAATAAACCCCTTTTTTTGAGAAATGGCCCTCAAACATTGTCTGTATCCAATGTAACTGAAAAACTAATTGATCAAATTTTACAAAATTTGATACATAAGTCACTTGTATGTGACCCTAGTGCTGATTAGTTTTGGGTACTATTCGGAATAAACCAAACCGCCTTTTTTTGAGAAATGGCCCTCAAACATTGTCTGTATCCAATGTAACTGAAAAACTAATTGATCAAATTTTACAAAATTTGATACATAAGTCACTTGTATGTGACCCTAGTGCTGATTAGTTTTGGGTACTATTCGGAATAAACCTTTTTTTGAGAAATGGCCCTCAAACATTGTCTGTATCCAATGTAACTGAAAAACTAATTGATCAAATTTTACAAAATTTGATACATAAGTCACTTGTATGTGACCCTAGTGCTGATTAGTTTTGGGTACTATTCGGAATAAACCTTTTTTTGAGAAATGGCCCTCAAACATTGTCTGTATCCAATGTAACTGAAAAACTAATTGATCAAATTTTACAAAATTTGATACATAAGTCACTTGTATGTGACCCTAGTGCTGATTAGTTTTGGGTACTATTCGGAATAAACAACCTTTTTTTGAGAAATGGCCCTCAAACATTGTCTGTATCCAATGTAACTGAAAAACTAATTGATCAAATTTTACAAAATTTGATACATAAGTCACTTGTATGTGACCCTAGTGCTGATTAGTTTTGGGTACTATTCGGAATAAACCTTTTTTTGAGAAATGGCCCTCAAACATTGTCTGTATCCAATGTAACTGAAAAACTAATTGATCAAATTTTACAAAATTTGATACATAAGTCACTTGTATGTGACCCTAGTGCTGATTAGTTTTGGGTACTATTCGGAATAAACCTTTTTTTGAGAAATGGCCCTCAAACATTGTCTGTATCCAATGTAACTGAAAAACTAATTGATCAAATTTTACAAAATTTGATACATAAGTCACTTGTATGTGACCCTAGTGCTGATTAGTTTTGGGTACTATTCGGAATAAACCTTTTTTTGAGAAATGGCCCTCAAACATTGTCTGTATCCAATGTAACTGAAAAACTAATTGATCAAATTTTACAAAATTTGATACATAAGTCACTTGTATGTGACCCTAGTGCTGATTAGTTTTGGGTACTATTCGGAATAAACCAAACCGCCTTTTTTTGAGAAATGGCCCTCAAACATTGTCTGTATCCAATGTAACTGAAAAACTAATTGATCAAATTTTACAAAATTTGATACATAAGTCACTTGTATGTGACCCTAGTGCTGATTAGTTTTGGGTACTATTCGGAATAAACCTTTTTTTGAGAAATGGCCCTCAAACATTGTCTGTATCCAATGTAACTGAAAAACTAATTGATCAAATTTTACAAAATTTGATACATAAGTCACTTGTATGTGACCCTAGTGCTGATTAGTTTTGGGTACTATTCGGAATAAACCTTTTTTTGAGAAATGGCCCTCAAACATTGTCTGTATCCAATGTAACTGAAAAACTAATTGATCAAATTTTACAAAATTTGATACATAAGTCACTTGTATGTGACCCTAGTGCTGATTAGTTTTGGGTACTATTCGGAATAAACCTTTTTTTGAGAAATGGCCCTCAAACATTGTCTGTATCCAATGTAACTGAAAAACTAATTGATCAAATTTTACAAAATTTGATACATAAGTCACTTGTATGTGACCCTAGTGCTGATTAGTTTTGGGTACTATTCGGAATAAACCTTTTTTTGAGAAATGGCCCTCAAACATTGTCTGTATCCAATGTAACTGAAAAACTAATTGATCAAATTTTACAAAATTTGATACATAAGTCACTTGTATGTGACCCTAGTGCTGATTAGTTTTGGGTACTATTCGGAATAAACCTTTTTTTGAGAAATGGCCCTCAAACATTGTCTGTATCCAATGTAACTGAAAAACTAATTGATCAAATTTTACAAAATTTGATACATAAGTCACTTGTATGTGACCCTAGTGCTGATTAGTTTTGGGTACTATTCGGAATAAACCAAACCGCCTTTTTTTGAGAAATGGCCCTCAAACATTGTCTGTATCCAATGTAACTGAAAAACTAATTGATCAAATTTTACAAAATTTGATACATAAGTCACTTGTATGTGACCCTAGTGCTGATTAGTTTTGGGTACTATTCGGAATAAACCTTTTTTTGAGAAATGGCCCTCAAACATTGTCTGTATCCAATGTAACTGAAAAACTAATTGATCAAATTTTACAAAATTTGATACATAAGTCACTTGTATGTGACCCTAGTGCTGATTAGTTTTGGGTACTATTCGGAATAAACCTTTTTTTGAGAAATGGCCCTCAAACATTGTCTGTATCCAATGTAACTGAAAAACTAATTGATCAAATTTTACAAAATTTGATACATAAGTCACTTGTATGTGACCCTAGTGCTGATTAGTTTTGGGTACTATTCGGAATAAACCTTTTTTTGAGAAATGGCCCTCAAACATTGTCTGTATCCAATGTAACTGAAAAACTAATTGATCAAATTTTACAAAATTTGATACATAAGTCACTTGTATGTGACCCTAGTGCTGATTAGTTTTGGGTACTATTCGGAATAAACCTTTTTTTGAGAAATGGCCCTCAAACATTGTCTGTATCCAATGTAACTGAAAAACTAATTGATCAAATTTTACAAAATTTGATACATAAGTCACTTGTATGTGACCCTAGTGCTGATTAGTTTTGGGTACTATTCGGAATAAACCTTTTTTTGAGAAATGGCCCTCAAACATTGTCTGTATCCAATGTAACTGAAAAACTAATTGATCAAATTTTACAAAATTTGATACATAAGTCACTTGTATGTGACCCTAGTGCTGATTAGTTTTGGGTACTATTCGGAATAAACCAAACCGCCTTTTTTTGAGAAATGGCCCTCAAACATTGTCTGTATCCAATGTAACTGAAAAACTAATTGATCAAATTTTACAAAATTTGATACATAAGTCACTTGTATGTGACCCTAGTGCTGATTAGTTTTGGGTACTATTCGGAATAAACCTTTTTTTGAGAAATGGCCCTCAAACATTGTCTGTATCCAATGTAACTGAAAAACTAATTGATCAAATTTTACAAAATTTGATACATAAGTCACTTGTATGTGACCCTAGTGCTGATTAGTTTTGGGTACTATTCGGAATAAACCAAACCGCCTTTTTTTGAGAAATGGCCCTCAAACATTGTCTGTATCCAATGTAACTGAAAAACTAATTGATCAAATTTTACAAAATTTGATACATAAGTCACTTGTATGTGACCCTAGTGCTGATTAGTTTTGGGTACTATTCGGAATAAACCTTTTTTTGAGAAATGGCCCTCAAACATTGTCTGTATCCAATGTAACTGAAAAACTAATTGATCAAATTTTACAAAATTTGATACATAAGTCACTTGTATGTGACCCTAGTGCTGATTAGTTTTGGGTACTATTCGGAATAAACCTTTTTTTGAGAAATGGCCCTCAAACATTGTCTGTATCCAATGTAACTGAAAAACTAATTGATCAAATTTTACAAAATTTGATACATAAGTCACTTGTATGTGACCCTAGTGCTGATTAGTTTTGGGTACTATTCGGAATAAACCAAACCGCCTTTTTTTGAGAAATGGCCCTCAAACATTGTCTGTATCCAATGTAACTGAAAAACTAATTTCATTACAAATTTGATACATAAGTCACTTGTATGTGACCCTAGTGCTGATTAGTTTTGGGTACTATTCGGAATAAACCTTTTTTTGAGAAATGGCCCTCAAACATTGTCTGTATCCAATGTAACTGAAAAACTAATTGATCAAATTTTACAAAATTTGATACATAAGTCACTTGTATGTGACCCTAGTGCTGATTAGTTTTGGGTACTATTCGGAATAAACCTTTTTTTGAGAAATGGCCCTCAAACATTGTCTGTATCCAATGTAACTGAAAAACTAATTGATCAAATTTTACAAAATTTGATACATAAGTCACTTGTATGTGACCCTAGTGCTGATTAGTTTTGGGTACTATTCGGAATAAACCTTTTTTTGAGAAATGGCCCTCAAACATTGTCTGTATCCAATGTAACTGAAAAACTAATTGATCAAATTTTACAAAATTTGATACATAAGTCACTTGTATGTGACCCTAGTGCTGATTAGTTTTGGGTACTATTCGGAATAAACCTTTTTTTGAGAAATGGCCCTCAAACATTGTCTGTATCCAATGTAACTGAAAAACTAATTGATCAAATTTTACAAAATTTGATACATAAGTCACTTGTATGTGACCCTAGTGCTGATTAGTTTTGGGTACTATTCGGAATAAACCTTTTTTTGAGAAATGGCCCTCAAACATTGTCTGTATCCAATGTAACTGAAAAACTAATTGATCAAATTTTACAAAATTTGATACATAAGTCACTTGTATGTGACCCTAGTGCTGATTAGTTTTGGGTACTATTCGGAATAAACCTTTTTTTGAGAAATGGCCCTCAAACATTGTCTGTATCCAATGTAACTGAAAAACTAATTGATCAAATTTTACAAAATTTGATACATAAGTCACTTGTATGTGACCCTAGTGCTGATTAGTTTTGGGTACTATTCGGAATAAACCTTTTTTTGAGAAATGGCCCTCAAACATTGTCTGTATCCAATGTAACTGAAAAACTAATTGATCAAATTTTACAAAATTTGATACATAAGTCACTTGTATGTGACCCTAGTGCTGATTAGTTTTGGGTACTATTCGGAATAAACCTTTTTTTGAGAAATGGCCCTCAAACATTGTCTGTATCCAATGTAACTGAAAAACTAATTTCATAAAATTTGATACATAAGTCACTTGTATGTGACCCTAGTGCTGATTAGTTTTGGGTACTATTCGGAATAAACCTTTTTTTGAGAAATGGCCCTCAAACATTGTCTGTATCCAATGTAACTGAAAAACTAATTGATCAAATTTTACAAAATTTGATACATAAGTCACTTGTATGTGACCCTAGTGCTGATTAGTTTTGGGTACTATTCGGAATAAACCTTTTTTTGAGAAATGGCCCTCAAACATTGTCTGTATCCAATGTAACTGAAAAACTAATTTCATAAAATTTGGTAGATAAGTCACTTGTATGTGACCCTAGTGCTGATTAGTTTTGGGTACTATTCGGAATAAACCTTTTTTTGAGAAATGGCCCTCAAACATTGTCTGTATCCAATGTAACTGAAAAACTAATTTCATAAAATTTGATACATAAGTCACTTGTATGTGACCCTAGTGCTGATTAGTTTTGGGTACTATTCGGAATAAACCTTTTTTTGAGAAATGGCCCTCAAACATTGTCTGTATCCAATGTAACTGAAAAACTAATTTCATAAAATTTGATACATAAGTCACTTGTATGTGACCCTAGTGCTGATTAGTTTTGGGTACTATTCGGAATAAACCTTTTTTTGAGAAATGGCCCTCAAACATTGTCTGTATCCAATGTAACTGAAAAACTAATTTCATAAAATTTGGTAGATAAGTCACTTGTATGTGACCCTAGTGCTGATTAGTTTTGGGTACTATTCGGAATAAACCTTTTTTTGAGAAATGGCCCTCAAACATTGTCTGTATCCAATGTAACTGAAAAACTAATTTCATAAAATTTGATACATAAGTCACTTGTATGTGACCCTAGTGCTGATTAGTTTTGGGTACTATTCGGAATAAACCTTTTTTTGAGAAATGGCCCTCAAACATTGTCTGTATCCAATGTAACTGAAAAACTAATTTCATAAAATTTGATACATAAGTCACTTGTATGTGACCCTAGTGCTGATTAGTTTTGGGTACTATTCGGAATAAACCTTTTTTTGAGAAATGGCCCTCAAACATTGTCTGTATCCAATGTAACTGAAAAACTAATTTCATAAAATTTGATACATAAGTCACTTGTATGTGACCCTAGTGCTGATTAGTTTTGGGTACTATTCGGAATAAACCTTTTTTTGAGAAATGGCCCTCAAACATTGTCTGTATCCAATGTAACTGAAAAACTAATTTCATAAAATTTGATACATAAGTCACTTGTATGTGACCCTAGTGCTGATTAGTTTTGGGTACTATTCGGAATAAACCTTTTTTTGAGAAATGGCCCTCAAACATTGTCTGTATCCAATGTAACTGAAAAACTAATTTCATAAAATTTGATACATAAGTCACTTGTATGTGACCCTAGTGCTGATTAGTTTTGGGTACTATTCGGAATAAACCTTTTTTTGAGAAATGGCCCTCAAACATTGTCTGTATCCAATGTAACTGAAAAACTAATTTCATAAAATTTGATACATAAGTCACTTGTATGTGACCCTAGTGCTGATTAGTTTTGGGTACTATTCGGAATAAACCTTTTTTTGAGAAATGGCCCTCAAACATTGTCTGTATCCAATGTAACTGAAAAACTAATTTCATAAAATTTGGTAGATAAGTCACTTGTATGTGACCCTAGTGCTGATTAGTTTTGGGTACTATTCGGAATAAACCTTTTTTTGAGAAATGGCCCTCAAACATTGTCTGTATCCAATGTAACTGAAAAACTAATTGATCAAATTTTACAAAATTTGATACATAAGTCACTTGTATGTGACCCTAGTGCTGATTAGTTTTGGGTACTATTCGGAATAAACCTTTTTTTGAGAAATGGCCCTCAAACATTGTCTGTATCCAATGTAACTGAAAAACTAATTGATCAAATTTTACAAAATTTGATACATAAGTCACTTGTATGTGACCCTAGTGCTGATTAGTTTTGGGTACTATTCGGAATAAACCAAACCGCCTTTTTTTGAGAAATGGCCCTCAAACATTGTCTGTATCCAATGTAACTGAAAAACTAATTTCATAAAATTTGGTAGATAAGTCACTTGTATGTGACCCTAGTGCTGATTAGTTTTGGGTACTATTCGGAATAAACCTTTTTTTGAGAAATGGCCCTCAAACATTGTCTGTATCCAATGTAACTGAAAAACTAATTTCATAAAATTTGATACATAAGTCACTTGTATGTGACCCTAGTGCTGATTAGTTTTGGGTACTATTCGGAATAAACCTTTTTTTGAGAAATGGCCCTCAAACATTGTCTGTATCCAATGTAACTGAAAAACTAATTGATCAAATTTTACAAAATTTGATACATAAGTCACTTGTATGTGACCCTAGTGCTGATTAGTTTTGGGTACTATTCGGAATAAACCTTTTTTTGAGAAATGGCCCTCAAACATTGTCTGTATCCAATGTAACTGAAAAACTAATTTCATAAAATTTGATACATAAGTCACTTGTATGTGACCCTAGTGCTGATTAGTTTTGGGTACTATTCGGAATAAACCTTTTTTTGAGAAATGGCCCTCAAACATTGTCTGTATCCAATGTAACTGAAAAACTAATTTCATAAAATTTGATACATAAGTCACTTGTATGTGACCCTAGTGCTGATTAGTTTTGGGTACTATTCGGAATAAACCTTTTTTTGAGAAATGGCCCTCAAACATTGTCTGTATCCAATGTAACTGAAAAACTAATTTCATAAAATTTGATACATAAGTCACTTGTATGTGACCCTAGTGCTGATTAGTTTTGGGTACTATTCGGAATAAACCTTTTTTTGAGAAATGGCCCTCAAACATTGTCTGTATCCAATGTAACTGAAAAACTAATTTCATAAAATTTGATACATAAGTCACTTGTATGTGACCCTAGTGCTGATTAGTTTTGGGTACTATTCGGAATAAACCTTTTTTTGAGAAATGGCCCTCAAACATTGTCTGTATCCAATGTAACTGAAAAACTAATTTCATAAAATTTGATACATAAGTCACTTGTATGTGACCCTAGTGCTGATTAGTTTTGGGTACTATTCGGAATAAACCTTTTTTTGAGAAATGGCCCTCAAACATTGTCTGTATCCAATGTAACTGAAAAACTAATTTCATAAAATTTGATACATAAGTCACTTGTATGTGACCCTAGTGCTGATTAGTTTTGGGTACTATTCGGAATAAACCTTTTTTTGAGAAATGGCCCTCAAACATTGTCTGTATCCAATGTAACTGAAAAACTAATTTCATAAAATTTGATACATAAGTCACTTGTATGTGACCCTAGTGCTGATTAGTTTTGGGTACTATTCGGAATAAACCTTTTTTTGAGAAATGGCCCTCAAACATTGTCTGTATCCAATGTAACTGAAAAACTAATTTCATAAAATTTGATACATAAGTCACTTGTATGTGACCCTAGTGCTGATTAGTTTTGGGTACTATTCGGAATAAACCTTTTTTTGAGAAATGGCCCTCAAACATTGTCTGTATCCAATGTAACTGAAAAACTAATTTCATAAAATTTGATACATAAGTCACTTGTATGTGACCCTAGTGCTGATTAGTTTTGGGTACTATTCGGAATAAACCTTTTTTTGAGAAATGGCCCTCAAACATTGTCTGTATCCAATGTAACTGAAAAACTAATTTCATAAAATTTGGTAGATAAGTCACTTGTATGTGACCCTAGTGCTGATTAGTTTTGGGTACTATTCGGAATAAACCTTTTTTTGAGAAATGGCCCTCAAACATTGTCTGTATCCAATGTAACTGAAAAACTAATTGATCAAATTTTACAAAATTTGATACATAAGTCACTTGTATGTGACCCTAGTGCTGATTAGTTTTGGGTACTATTCGGAATAAACCTTTTTTTGAGAAATGGCCCTCAAACATTGTCTGTATCCAATGTAACTGAAAAACTAATTGATCAAATTTTACAAAATTTGATACATAAGTCACTTGTATGTGACCCTAGTGCTGATTAGTTTTGGGTACTATTCGGAATAAACCAAACCGCCTTTTTTTGAGAAATGGCCCTCAAACATTGTCTGTATCCAATGTAACTGAAAAACTAATTTCATAAAATTTGGTAGATAAGTCACTTGTATGTGACCCTAGTGCTGATTAGTTTTGGGTACTATTCGGAATAAACCTTTTTTTGAGAAATGGCCCTCAAACATTGTCTGTATCCAATGTAACTGAAAAACTAATTTCATAAAATTTGATACATAAGTCACTTGTATGTGACCCTAGTGCTGATTAGTTTTGGGTACTATTCGGAATAAACCTTTTTTTGAGAAATGGCCCTCAAACATTGTCTGTATCCAATGTAACTGAAAAACTAATTGATCAAATTTTACAAAATTTGATACATAAGTCACTTGTATGTGACCCTAGTGCTGATTAGTTTTGGGTACTATTCGGAATAAACCTTTTTTTGAGAAATGGCCCTCAAACATTGTCTGTATCCAATGTAACTGAAAAACTAATTTCATAAAATTTGGTAGATAAGTCACTTGTATGTGACCCTAGTGCTGATTAGTTTTGGGTACTATTCGGAATAAACCTTTTTTTGAGAAATGGCCCTCAAACATTGTCTGTATCCAATGTAACTGAAAAACTAATTTCATAAAATTTGATACATAAGTCACTTGTATGTGACCCTAGTGCTGATTAGTTTTGGGTACTATTCGGAATAAACCTTTTTTTGAGAAATGGCCCTCAAACATTGTCTGTATCCAATGTAACTGAAAAACTAATTTCATAAAATTTGATACATAAGTCACTTGTATGTGACCCTAGTGCTGATTAGTTTTGGGTACTATTCGGAATAAACCTTTTTTGAGAAATGGCCCTCAAACATTGTCTGTATCCAATGTAACTGAAAAACTAATTTCATAAAATTTGATACATAAGTCACTTGTATGTGACCCTAGTGCTGATTAGTTTTGGGTACTATTCGGAATAAACCTTTTTTTGAGAAATGGCCCTCAAACATTGTCTGTATCCAATGTAACTGAAAAACTAATTTCATAAAATTTGATACATAAGTCACTTGTATGTGACCCTAGTGCTGATTAGTTTTGGGTACTATTCGGAATAAACCTTTTTTTGAGAAATGGCCCTCAAACATTGTCTGTATCCAATGTAACTGAAAAACTAATTTCATAAAATTTGATACATAAGTCACTTGTATGTGACCCTAGTGCTGATTAGTTTTGGGTACTATTCGGAATAAACCTTTTTTTGAGAAATGGCCCTCAAACATTGTCTGTATCCAATGTAACTGAAAAACTAATTTCATAAAATTTGGTAGATAAGTCACTTGTATGTGACCCTAGTGCTGATTAGTTTTGGGTACTATTCGGAATAAACCTTTTTTTGAGAAATGGCCCTCAAACATTGTCTGTATCCAATGTAACTGAAAAACTAATTTCATAAAATTTGGTAGATAAGTCACTTGTATGTGACCCTAGTGCTGATTAGTTTTGGGTACTATTCGGAATAAACCTTTTTTTGAGAAATGGCCCTCAAACATTGTCTGTATCCAATGTAACTGAAAAACTAATTTCATAAAATTTGGTAGATAAGTCACTTGTATGTGACCCTAGTGCTGATTAGTTTTGGGTACTATTCGGAATAAACCTTTTTTTGAGAAATGGCCCTCAAACATTGTCTGTATCCAATGTAACTGAAAAACTAATTTCATAAAATTTGATACATAAGTCACTTGTATGTGACCCTAGTGCTGATTAGTTTTGGGTACTATTCGGAATAAACCTTTTTTTGAGAAATGGCCCTCAAACATTGTCTGTATCCAATGTAACTGAAAAACTAATTTCATAAAATTTGATACATAAGTCACTTGTATGTGACCCTAGTGCTGATTAGTTTTGGGTACTATTCGGAATAAACCTTTTTTTGAGAAATGGCCCTCAAACATTGTCTGTATCCAATGTAACTGAAAAACTAATTTCATAAAATTTGATACATAAGTCACTTGTATGTGACCCTAGTGCTGATTAGTTTTGGGTACTATTCGGAATAAACCTTTTTTTGAGAAATGGCCCTCAAACATTGTCTGTATCCAATGTAACTGAAAAACTAATTTCATAAAATTTGATACATAAGTCACTTGTATGTGACCCTAGTGCTGATTAGTTTTGGGTACTATTCGGAATAAACCTTTTTTTGAGAAATGGCCCTCAAACATTGTCTGTATCCAATGTAACTGAAAAACTAATTTCATAAAATTTGATACATAAGTCACTTGTATGTGACCCTAGTGCTGATTAGTTTTGGGTACTATTCGGAATAAACCTTTTTTTGAGAAATGGCCCTCAAACATTGTCTGTATCCAATGTAACTGAAAAACTAATTTCATAAAATTTGATACATAAGTCACTTGTATGTGACCCTAGTGCTGATTAGTTTTGGGTACTATTCGGAATAAACCTTTTTTTGAGAAATGGCCCTCAAACATTGTCTGTATCCAATGTAACTGAAAAACTAATTTCATAAAATTTGATACATAAGTCACTTGTATGTGACCCTAGTGCTGATTAGTTTTGGGTACTATTCGGAATAAACCTTTTTTTGAGAAATGGCCCTCAAACATTGTCTGTATCCAATGTAACTGAAAAACTAATTTCATAAAATTTGATACATAAGTCACTTGTATGTGACCCTAGTGCTGATTAGTTTTGGGTACTATTCGGAATAAACCTTTTTTTGAGAAATGGCCCTCAAACATTGTCTGTATCCAATGTAACTGAAAAACTAATTGATCAAATTTTACAAAATTTGATACATAAGTCACTTGTATGTGACCCTAGTGCTGATTAGTTTTGGGTACTATTCGGAATAAACCAAACCGCCTTTTTTTGAGAAATGGCCCTCAAACATTGTCTGTATCCAATGTAACTGAAAAACTAATTGATCAAATTTTACAAAATTTGATACATAAGTCACTTGTATGTGACCCTAGTGCTGATTAGTTTTGGGTACTATTCGGAATAAACCTTTTTTTGAGAAATGGCCCTCAAACATTGTCTGTATCCAATGTAACTGAAAAACTAATTTCATAAAATTTGATACATAAGTCACTTGTATGTGACCCTAGTGCTGATTAGTTTTGGGTACTATTCGGAATAAACCTTTTTTTGAGAAATGGCCCTCAAACATTGTCTGTATCCAATGTAACTGAAAAACTAATTGATCAAATTTTACAAAATTTGATACATAAGTCACTTGTATGTGACCCTAGTGCTGATTAGTTTTGGGTACTATTCGGAATAAACCTTTTTTTGAGAAATGGCCCTCAAACATTGTCTGTATCCAATGTAACTGAAAAACTAATTGATCAAATTTTACAAAATTTGATACATAAGTCACTTGTATGTGACCCTAGTGCTGATTAGTTTTGGGTACTATTCGGAATAAACCAAACCGCCTTTTTTTGAGAAATGGCCCTCAAACATTGTCTGTATCCAATGTAACTGAAAAACTAATTGATCAAATTTTACAAAATTTGATACATAAGTCACTTGTATGTGACCCTAGTGCTGATTAGTTTTGGGTACTATTCGGAATAAACCTTTTTTTGAGAAATGGCCCTCAAACATTGTCTGTATCCAATGTAACTGAAAAACTAATTGATCAAATTTTACAAAATTTGATACATAAGTCACTTGTATGTGACCCTAGTGCTGATTAGTTTTGGGTACTATTCGGAATAAACCAAACCGCCTTTTTTTGAGAAATGGCCCTCAAACATTGTCTGTATCCAATGTAACTGAAAAACTAATTGATCAAATTTTACAAAATTTGATACATAAGTCACTTGTATGTGACCCTAGTGCTGATTAGTTTTGGGTACTATTCGGAATAAACCTTTTTTTGAGAAATGGCCCTCAAACATTGTCTGTATCCAATGTAACTGAAAAACTAATTTCATAAAATTTGATACATAAGTCACTTGTATGTGACCCTAGTGCTGATTAGTTTTGGGTACTATTCGGAATAAACCTTTTTTTGAGAAATGGCCCTCAAACATTGTCTGTATCCAATGTAACTGAAAAACTAATTTCATAAAATTTGATACATAAGTCACTTGTATGTGACCCTAGTGCTGATTAGTTTTGGGTACTATTCGGAATAAACCTTTTTTTGAGAAATGGCCCTCAAACATTGTCTGTATCCAATGTAACTGAAAAACTAATTTCATAAAATTTGGTAGATAAGTCACTTGTATGTGACCCTAGTGCTGATTAGTTTTGGGTACTATTCGGAATAAACCTTTTTTTGAGAAATGGCCCTCAAACATTGTCTGTATCCAATGTAACTGAAAAACTAATTGATCAAATTTTACAAAATTTGATACATAAGTCACTTGTATGTGACCCTAGTGCTGATTAGTTTTGGGTACTATTCGGAATAAACCAAACCGCCTTTTTTTGAGAAATGGCCCTCAAACATTGTCTGTATCCAATGTAACTGAAAAACTAATTGATCAAATTTTACAAAATTTGATACATAAGTCACTTGTATGTGACCCTAGTGCTGATTAGTTTTGGGTACTATTCGGAATAAACCTTTTTTTGAGAAATGGCCCTCAAACATTGTCTGTATCCAATGTAACTGAAAAACTAATTTCATAAAATTTGATACATAAGTCACTTGTATGTGACCCTAGTGCTGATTAGTTTTGGGTACTATTCGGAATAAACCTTTTTTTGAGAAATGGCCCTCAAACATTGTCTGTATCCAATGTAACTGAAAAACTAATTTCATAAAATTTGGTAGATAAGTCACTTGTATGTGACCCTAGTGCTGATTAGTTTTGGGTACTATTCGGAATAAACCTTTTTTTGAGAAATGGCCCTCAAACATTGTCTGTATCCAATGTAACTGAAAAACTAATTGATCAAATTTTACAAAATTTGATACATAAGTCACTTGTATGTGACCCTAGTGCTGATTAGTTTTGGGTACTATTCGGAATAAACCAAACCGCCTTTTTTTGAGAAATGGCCCTCAAACATTGTCTGTATCCAATGTAACTGAAAAACTAATTGATCAAATTTTACAAAATTTGATACATAAGTCACTTGTATGTGACCCTAGTGCTGATTAGTTTTGGGTACTATTCGGAATAAACCTTTTTTTGAGAAATGGCCCTCAAACATTGTCTGTATCCAATGTAACTGAAAAACTAATTGATCAAATTTTACAAAATTTGATACATAAGTCACTTGTATGTGACCCTAGTGCTGATTAGTTTTGGGTACTATTCGGAATAAACCTTTTTTTGAGAAATGGCCCTCAAACATTGTCTGTATCCAATGTAACTGAAAAACTAATTTCATAAAATTTGATACATAAGTCACTTGTATGTGACCCTAGTGCTGATTAGTTTTGGGTACTATTCGGAATAAACCTTTTTTTGAGAAATGGCCCTCAAACATTGTCTGTATCCAATGTAACTGAAAAACTAATTGATCAAATTTTACAAAATTTGATACATAAGTCACTTGTATGTGACCCTAGTGCTGATTAGTTTTGGGTACTATTCGGAATAAACCTTTTTTTGAGAAATGGCCCTCAAACATTGTCTGTATCCAATGTAACTGAAAAACTAATTGATCAAATTTTACAAAATTTGATACATAAGTCACTTGTATGTGACCCTAGTGCTGATTAGTTTTGGGTACTATTCGGAATAAACCAAACCGCCTTTTTTTGTGAAATGGCCCTCAAACATTGTCTGTATCCAATGTAACTGAAAAACTAATTGATCAAATTTTACAAAATTTGATACATAAGTCACTTGTATGTGACCCTAGTGCTGATTAGTTTTGGGTACTATTCGGAATAAACCTTTTTTTGAGAAATGGCCCTCAAACATTGTCTGTATCCAATGTAACTGAAAAACTAATTGATCAAATTTTACAAAATTTGATACATAAGTCACTTGTATGTGACCCTAGTGCTGATTAGTTTTGGGTACTATTCGGAATAAACCAAACCGCCTTTTTTTGAGAAATGGCCCTCAAACATTGTCTGTATCCAATGTAACTGAAAAACTAATTGATCAAATTTTACAAAATTTGATACATAAGTCACTTGTATGTGACCCTAGTGCTGATTAGTTTTGGGTACTATTCGGAATAAACCTTTTTTTGAGAAATGGCCCTCAAACATTGTCTGTATCCAATGTAACTGAAAAACTAATTGATCAAATTTTACAAAATTTGATACATAAGTCACTTGTATGTGACCCTAGTGCTGATTAGTTTTGGGTACTATTCGGAATAAACCTTTTTTTGAGAAATGGCCCTCAAACATTGTCTGTATCCAATGTAACTGAAAAACTAATTGATCAAATTTTACAAAATTTGATACATAAGTCACTTGTATGTGACCCTAGTGCTGATTAGTTTTGGGTACTATTCGGAATAAACCTTTTTTTGAGAAATGGCCCTCAAACATTGTCTGTATCCAATGTAACTGAAAAACTAATTTCATAAAATTTGATACATAAGTCACTTGTATGTGACCCTAGTGCTGATTAGTTTTGGGTACTATTCGGAATAAACCTTTTTTTGAGAAATGGCCCTCAAACATTGTCTGTATCCAATGTAACTGAAAAACTAATTGATCAAATTTTACAAAATTTGATACATAAGTCACTTGTATGTGACCCTAGTGCTGATTAGTTTTGGGTACTATTCGGAATAAACCTTTTTTTGAGAAATGGCCCTCAAACATTGTCTGTATCCAATGTAACTGAAAAACTAATTGATCAAATTTTACAAAATTTGATACATAAGTCACTTGTATGTGACCCTAGTGCTGATTAGTTTTGGGTACTATTCGGAATAAACCAAACCGCCTTTTTTTGTGAAATGGCCCTCAAACATTGTCTGTATCCAATGTAACTGAAAAACTAATTTCATAAAATTTGATACATAAGTCACTTGTATGTGACCCTAGTGCTGATTAGTTTTGGGTACTATTCGGAATAAACCTTTTTTTGAGAAATGGCCCTCAAACATTGTCTGTATCCAATGTAACTGAAAAACTAATTTCATAAAATTTGATACATAAGTCACTTGTATGTGACCCTAGTGCTGATTAGTTTTGGGTACTATTCGGAATAAACCTTTTTTTGAGAAATGGCCCTCAAACATTGTCTGTATCCAATGTAACTGAAAAACTAATTTCATAAAATTTGATACATAAGTCACTTGTATGTGACCCTAGTGCTGATTAGTTTTGGGTACTATTCGGAATAAACCTTTTTTTGAGAAATGGCCCTCAAACATTGTCTGTATCCAATGTAACTGAAAAACTAATTGATCAAATTTTACAAAATTTGATACATAAGTCACTTGTATGTGACCCTAGTGCTGATTAGTTTTGGGTACTATTCGGAATAAACCTTTTTTTGAGAAATGGCCCTCAAACATTGTCTGTATCCAATGTAACTGAAAAACTAATTGATCAAATTTTACAAAATTTGATACATAAGTCACTTGTATGTGACCCTAGTGCTGATTAGTTTTGGGTACTATTCGGAATAAACCAAACCGCCTTTTTTTGAGAAATGGCCCTCAAACATTGTCTGTATCCAATGTAACTGAAAAACTAATTGATCAAATTTTACAAAATTTGATACATAAGTCACTTGTATGTGACCCTAGTGCTGATTAGTTTTGGGTACTATTCGGAATAAACCTTTTTTTGAGAAATGGCCCTCAAACATTGTCTGTATCCAATGTAACTGAAAAACTAATTTCATAAAATTTGGTAGATAAGTCACTTGTATGTGACCCTAGTGCTGATTAGTTTTGGGTACTATTCGGAATAAACCTTTTTTTGAGAAATGGCCCTCAAACATTGTCTGTATCCAATGTAACTGAAAAACTAATTGATCAAATTTTACAAAATTTGATACATAAGTCACTTGTATGTGACCCTAGTGCTGATTAGTTTTGGGTACTATTCGGAATAAACCAAACCGCCTTTTTTTGAGAAATGGCCCTCAAACATTGTCTGTATCCAATGTAACTGAAAAACTAATTGATCAAATTTTACAAAATTTGATACATAAGTCACTTGTATGTGACCCTAGTGCTGATTAGTTTTGGGTACTATTCGGAATAAACCTTTTTTTGAGAAATGGCCCTCAAACATTGTCTGTATCCAATGTAACTGAAAAACTAATTTCATAAAATTTGATACATAAGTCACTTGTATGTGACCCTAGTGCTGATTAGTTTTGGGTACTATTCGGAATAAACCTTTTTTTGAGAAATGGCCCTCAAACATTGTCTGTATCCAATGTAACTGAAAAACTAATTGATCAAATTTTACAAAATTTGATACATAAGTCACTTGTATGTGACCCTAGTGCTGATTAGTTTTGGGTACTATTCGGAATAAACCTTTTTTTGAGAAATGGCCCTCAAACATTGTCTGTATCCAATGTAACTGAAAAACTAATTTCATAAAATTTGGTAGATAAGTCACTTGTATGTGACCCTAGTGCTGATTAGTTTTGGGTACTATTCGGAATAAACCTTTTTTTGAGAAATGGCCCTCAAACATTGTCTGTATCCAATGTAACTGAAAAACTAATTGATCAAATTTTACAAAATTTGATACATAAGTCACTTGTATGTGACCCTAGTGCTGATTAGTTTTGGGTACTATTCGGAATAAACCTTTTTTTGAGAAATGGCCCTCAAACATTGTCTGTATCCAATGTAACTGAAAAACTAATTTCATAAAATTTGATACATAAGTCACTTGTATGTGACCCTAGTGCTGATTAGTTTTGGGTACTATTCGGAATAAACCAAACCGCCTTTTTTTGAGAAATGGCCCTCAAACATTGTCTGTATCCAATGTAACTGAAAAACTAATTGATCAAATTTTACAAAATTTGATACATAAGTCACTTGTATGTGACCCTAGTGCTGATTAGTTTTGGGTACTATTCGGAATAAACCTTTTTTTGAGAAATGGCCCTCAAACATTGTCTGTATCCAATGTAACTGAAAAACTAATTTCATAAAATTTGATACATAAGTCACTTGTATGTGACCCTAGTGCTGATTAGTTTTGGGTACTATTCGGAATAAACCTTTTTTTGAGAAATGGCCCTCAAACATTGTCTGTATCCAATGTAACTGAAAAACTAATTGATCAAATTTTACAAAATTTGATACATAAGTCACTTGTATGTGACCCTAGTGCTGATTAGTTTTGGGTACTATTCGGAATAAACCTTTTTTTGAGAAATGGCCCTCAAACATTGTCTGTATCCAATGTAACTGAAAAACTAATTTCATAAAATTTGGTAGATAAGTCACTTGTATGTGACCCTAGTGCTGATTAGTTTTGGGTACTATTCGGAATAAACCTTTTTTTGAGAAATGGCCCTCAAACATTGTCTGTATCCAATGTAACTGAAAAACTAATTGATCAAATTTTACAAAATTTGATACATAAGTCACTTGTATGTGACCCTAGTGCTGATTAGTTTTGGGTACTATTCGGAATAAACCAACCGCCTTTTTTTGAGAAATGGCCCTCAAACATTGTCTGTATCCAATGTAACTGAAAAACTAATTGATCAAATTTTACAAAATTTGATACATAAGTCACTTGTATGTGACCCTAGTGCTGATTAGTTTTGGGTACTATTCGGAATAAACCTTTTTTTGAGAAATGGCCCTCAAACATTGTCTGTATCCAATGTAACTGAAAAACTAATTGATCAAATTTTACAAAATTTGATACATAAGTCACTTGTATGTGACCCTAGTGCTGATTAGTTTTGGGTACTATTCGGAATAAACCAAACCGCCTTTTTTTGAGAAATGGCCCTCAAACATTGTCTGTATCCAATGTAACTGAAAAACTAATTGATCAAATTTTACAAAATTTGATACATAAGTCACTTGTATGTGACCCTAGTGCTGATTAGTTTTGGGTACTATTCGGAATAAACCTTTTTTTGAGAAATGGCCCTCAAACATTGTCTGTATCCAATGTAACTGAAAAACTAATTGATCAAATTTTACAAAATTTGATACATAAGTCACTTGTATGTGACCCTAGTGCTGATTAGTTTTGGGTACTATTCGGAATAAACCTTTTTTTGAGAAATGGCCCTCAAACATTGTCTGTATCCAATGTAACTGAAAAACTAATTGATCAAATTTTACAAAATTTGATACATAAGTCACTTGTATGTGACCCTAGTGCTGATTAGTTTTGGGTACTATTCGGAATAAACCTTTTTTTGAGAAATGGCCCTCAAACATTGTCTGTATCCAATGTAACTGAAAAACTAATTGATCAAATTTTACAAAATTTGATACATAAGTCACTTGTATGTGACCCTAGTGCTGATTAGTTTTGGGTACTATTCGGAATAACCAAACCGCCTTTTTTTGAGAAATGGCCCTCAAACATTGTCTGTATCCAATGTAACTGAAAAACTAATTGATCAAATTTTACAAAATTTGATACATAAGTCACTTGTATGTGACCCTAGTGCTGATTAGTTTTGGGTACTATTCGGAATAAACCTTTTTTTGAGAAATGGCCCTCAAACATTGTCTGTATCCAATGTAACTGAAAAACTAATTGATCAAATTTTACAAAATTTGATACATAAGTCACTTGTATGTGACCCTAGTGCTGATTAGTTTTGGGTACTATTCGGAATAAACCTTTTTTTGAGAAATGGCCCTCAAACATTGTCTGTATCCAATGTAACTGAAAAACTAATTTCATTAAAATTTGATACATAAGTCACTTGTATGTGACCCTAGTGCTGATTAGTTTTGGGTACTATTCGGAATAAACCTTTTTTTGAGAAATGGCCCTCAAACATTGTCTGTATCCAATGTAACTGAAAAACTAATTGATCAATTTTACAAAATTTGATACATAAGTCACTTGTATGTGACCCTAGTGCTGATTAGTTTTGGGTACTATTCGGAATAAACCTTTTTTTGAGAAATGGCCCTCAAACATTGTCTGTATCCAATGTAACTGAAAAACTAATTGATCAAATTTTACAAAATTTGATACATAAGTCACTTGTATGTGACCCTAGTGCTGATTAGTTTTGGGTACTATTCGGAATAAACCTTTTTTTGAGAAATGGCCCTCAAACATTGTCTGTATCCAATGTAACTGAAAAACTAATTTCATAAAATTTGATACATAAGTCACTTGTATGTGACCCTAGTGCTGATTAGTTTTGGGTACTATTCGGAATAAACCTTTTTTTGAGAAATGGCCCTCAAACATTGTCTGTATCCAATGTAACTGAAAAACTAATTGATCAAATTTTACAAAATTTGATACATAAGTCACTTGTATGTGACCCTAGTGCTGATTAGTTTTGGGTACTATTCGGAATAAACCTTTTTTTGAGAAATGGCCCTCAAACATTGTCTGTATCCAATGTAACTGAAAAACTAATTGATCAAATTTTACAAAATTTGATACATAAGTCACTTGTATGTGACCCTAGTGCTGATTAGTTTTGGGTACTATTCGGAATAAACCTTTTTTTGAGAAATGGCCCTCAAACATTGTCTGTATCCAATGTAACTGAAAAACTAATTTCATAAAATTTGATACATAAGTCACTTGTATGTGACCCTAGTGCTGATTAGTTTTGGGTACTATTCGGAATAAACCTTTTTTTGAGAAATGGCCCTCAAACATTGTCTGTATCCAATGTAACTGAAAAACTAATTGATCAAATTTTACAAAATTTGATACATAAGTCACTTGTATGTGACCCTAGTGCTGATTAGTTTTGGGTACTATTCGGAATAAACCTTTTTTTGAGAAATGGCCCTCAAACATTGTCTGTATCCAATGTAACTGAAAAACTAATTGATCAAATTTTACAAAATTTGATACATAAGTCACTTGTATGTGACCCTAGTGCTGATTAGTTTTGGGTACTATTCGGAATAAACCTTTTTTTGAGAAATGGCCCTCAAACATTGTCTGTATCCAATGTAACTGAAAAACTAATTGATCAAATTTTACAAAATTTGATACATAAGTCACTTGTATGTGACCCTAGTGCTGATTAGTTTTGGGTACTATTCGGAATAAACCTTTTTTTGAGAAATGGCCCTCAAACATTGTCTGTATCCAATGTAACTGAAAAACTAATTGATCAAATTTACAAAATTTGATACATAAGTCACTTGTATGTGACCCTAGTGCTGATTAGTTTTGGGTACTATTCGGAATAAACCTTTTTTTGAGAAATGGCCCTCAAACATTGTCTGTATCCAATGTAACTGAAAAACTAATTTCATAAAATTTGATACATAAGTCACTTGTATGTGACCCTAGTGCTGATTAGTTTTGGGTACTATTCGGAATAAACCTTTTTTTGAGAAATGGCCCTCAAACATTGTCTGTATCCAATGTAACTGAAAAACTAATTGATCAAATTTTACAAAATTTGATACATAAGTCACTTGTATGTGACCCTAGTGCTGATTAGTTTTGGGTACTATTCGGAATAAACCTTTTTTTGAGAAATGGCCCTCAAACATTGTCTGTATCCAATGTAACTGAAAAACTAATTGATCAAATTTTACAAAATTTGATACATAAGTCACTTGTATGTGACCCTAGTGCTGATTAGTTTTGGGTACTATTCGGAATAAACCTTTTTTTGAGAAATGGCCCTCAAACATTGTCTGTATCCAATGTAACTGAAAAACTAATTTCATAAAATTTGATACATAAGTCACTTGTATGTGACCCTAGTGCTGATTAGTTTTGGGTACTATTCGGAATAAACCTTTTTTTGAGAAATGGCCCTCAAACATTGTCTGTATCCAATGTAACTGAAAAACTAATTGATCAAATTTTACAAAATTTGATACATAAGTCACTTGTATGTGACCCTAGTGCTGATTAGTTTTGGGTACTATTCGGAATAAACCTTTTTTTGAGAAATGGCCCTCAAACATTGTCTGTATCCAATGTAACTGAAAAACTAATTGATCAAATTTTACAAAATTTGATACATAAGTCACTTGTATGTGACCCTAGTGCTGATTAGTTTTGGGTACTATTCGGAATAAACCTTTTTTGAGAAATGGCCCTCAAACATTGTCTGTATCCAATGTAACTGAAAAACTAATTGATCAAATTTTACAAAATTTGATACATAAGTCACTTGTATGTGACCCTAGTGCTGATTAGTTTTGGGTACTATTCGGAATAAACCAACCGCCTTTTTTGAGAAATGGCCCTCAAACATTGTCTGTATCCAATGTAACTGAAAAACTAATTGATCAAATTTTACAAAATTTGATACATAAGTCACTTGTATGTGACCCTAGTGCTGATTAGTTTTGGGTACTATTCGGAATAAACCTTTTTTGAGAAATGGCCCTCAAACATTGTCTGTATCCAATGTAACTGAAAAACTAATTGATCAAATTTTACAAAATTTGATACATAAGTCACTTGTATGTGACCCTAGTGCTGATTAGTTTTGGGTACTATTCGGAATAAACCTTTTTTTGAGAAATGGCCCTCAAACATTGTCTGTATCCAATGTAACTGAAAAACTAATTTCAATTACAAATTTGATACATAAGTCACTTGTATGTGACCCTAGTGCTGATTAGTTTTGGGTACTATTCGGAATAAACCTTTTTTTGAGAAATGGCCCTCAAACATTGTCTGTATCCAATGTAACTGAAAAACTAATTGATCAAATTTTACAAAATTTGATACATAAGTCACTTGTATGTGACCCTAGTGCTGATTAGTTTTGGGTACTATTCGGAATAAACCTTTTTTTGAGAAATGGCCCTCAAACATTGTCTGTATCCAATGTAACTGAAAAACTAATTGATCAAATTTTACAAAATTTGATACATAAGTCACTTGTATGTGACCCTAGTGCTGATTAGTTTTGGGTACTATTCGGAATAAACCAAACCGCCTTTTTTTGAGAAATGGCCCTCAAACATTGTCTGTATCCAATGTAACTGAAAAACTAATTGATCAATTTTACAAAATTTGATACATAAGTCACTTGTATGTGACCCTAGTGCTGATTAGTTTTGGGTACTATTCGGAATAAACCTTTTTTTGAGAAATGGCCCTCAAACATTGTCTGTATCCAATGTAACTGAAAAACTAATTGATCAAATTTTACAAAATTTGATACATAAGTCACTTGTATGTGACCCTAGTGCTGATTAGTTTTGGGTACTATTCGGAATAACCAACCGCCTTTTTTTGAGAAATGGCCCTCAAACATTGTCTGTATCCAATGTAACTGAAAAACTAATTGATCAAATTTTACAAAATTTGATACATAAGTCACTTGTATGTGACCCTAGTGCTGATTAGTTTTGGGTACTATTCGGAATAAACCAAACCGCCTTTTTTTGAGAAATGGCCCTCAAACATTGTCTGTATCCAATGTAACTGAAAAACTAATTGATCAATTACAAATTTGATAGCATAAGTCACTTGTATGTGACCCTAGTGCTGATTAGTTTTGGGTACTATTCGGAATAAACCTTTTTTTGAGAAATGGCCCTCAAACATTGTCTGTATCCAATGTAACTGAAAAACTAATTGATCAAATTTTACAAAATTTGATACATAAGTCACTTGTATGTGACCCTAGTGCTGATTAGTTTTGGGTACTATTCGGAATAAACCAAACCGCCTTTTTTTGAGAAATGGCCCTCAAACATTGTCTGTATCCAATGTAACTGAAAAACTAATTGATCAAATTTTACAAAATTTGATACATAAGTCACTTGTATGTGACCCTAGTGCTGATTAGTTTTGGGTACTATTCGGAATAAACCTTTTTTTGAGAAATGGCCCTCAAACATTGTCTGTATCCAATGTAACTGAAAAACTAATTGATCAAATTTTACAAAATTTGATACATAAGTCACTTGTATGTGACCCTAGTGCTGATTAGTTTTGGGTACTATTCGGAATAAACCTTTTTTTGAGAAATGGCCCTCAAACATTGTCTGTATCCAATGTAACTGAAAAACTAATTGATCAAATTTTACAAAATTTGATACATAAGTCACTTGTATGTGACCCTAGTGCTGATTAGTTTTGGGTACTATTCGGAATAAACCTTTTTTTGAGAAATGGCCCTCAAACATTGTCTGTATCCAATGTAACTGAAAAACTAATTGATCAAATTTTACAAAATTTGATACATAAGTCACTTGTATGTGACCCTAGTGCTGATTAGTTTTGGGTACTATTCGGAATAAACCTTTTTTTGAGAAATGGCCCTCAAACATTGTCTGTATCCAATGTAACTGAAAAACTAATTGATCAAATTTTACAAAATTTGATACATAAGTCACTTGTATGTGACCCTAGTGCTGATTAGTTTTGGGTACTATTCGGAATAAACCTTTTTTTGAGAAATGGCCCTCAAACATTGTCTGTATCCAATGTAACTGAAAAACTAATTGATCAAATTTTACAAAATTTGATACATAAGTCACTTGTATGTGACCCTAGTGCTGATTAGTTTTGGGTACTATTCGGAATAAACCTTTTTTTGAGAAATGGCCCTCAAACATTGTCTGTATCCAATGTAACTGAAAAACTAATTGATCAAATTTTACAAAATTTGATACATAAGTCACTTGTATGTGACCCTAGTGCTGATTAGTTTTGGGTACTATTCGGAATAAACCTTTTTTTGAGAAATGGCCCTCAAACATTGTCTGTATCCAATGTAACTGAAAAACTAATTGATCAAATTTTACAAAATTTGATACATAAGTCACTTGTATGTGACCCTAGTGCTGATTAGTTTTGGGTACTATTCGGAATAAACCTTTTTTTGAGAAATGGCCCTCAAACATTGTCTGTATCCAATGTAACTGAAAAACTAATTGATCAAATTTTACAAAATTTGATACATAAGTCACTTGTATGTGACCCTAGTGCTGATTAGTTTTGGGTACTATTCGGAATAAACCAAACCGCCTTTTTTTGAGAAATGGCCCTCAAACATTGTCTGTATCCAATGTAACTGAAAAACTAATTGATCAAATTTTACAAAATTTGATACATAAGTCACTTGTATGTGACCCTAGTGCTGATTAGTTTTGGGTACTATTCGGAATAAACCTTTTTTTGAGAAATGGCCCTCAAACATTGTCTGTATCCAATGTAACTGAAAAACTAATTGATCAAATTTTACAAAATTTGATACATAAGTCACTTGTATGTGACCCTAGTGCTGATTAGTTTTGGGTACTATTCGGAATAACCAACCGCCTTTTTTTGAGAAATGGCCCTCAAACATTGTCTGTATCCAATGTAACTGAAAAACTAATTGATCAAATTTACAAAATTTGATACATAAGTCACTTGTATGTGACCCTAGTGCTGATTAGTTTTGGGTACTATTCGGAATAAACCTTTTTTTGAGAAATGGCCCTCAAACATTGTCTGTATCCAATGTAACTGAAAAACTAATTGATCAAATTTTACAAAATTTGATACATAAGTCACTTGTATGTGACCCTAGTGCTGATTAGTTTTGGGTACTATTCGGAATAAACCCTTTTTTTGAGAAATGGCCCTCAAACATTGTCTGTATCCAATGTAACTGAAAAACTAATTGATCAAATTTTACAAAATTTGATACATAAGTCACTTGTATGTGACCCTAGTGCTGATTAGTTTTGGGTACTATTCGGAATAAACCTTTTTTTGAGAAATGGCCCTCAAACATTGTCTGTATCCAATGTAACTGAAAAACTAATTGATCAAATTTTACAAAATTTGATACATAAGTCACTTGTATGTGACCCTAGTGCTGATTAGTTTTGGGTACTATTCGGAATAACCAAACCGCCTTTTTTTGAGAAATGGCCCTCAAACATTGTCTGTATCCAATGTAACTGAAAAACTAATTGATCAAATTTTACAAAATTTGATACATAAGTCACTTGTATGTGACCCTAGTGCTGATTAGTTTTGGGTACTATTCGGAATAAACCTTTTTTTGAGAAATGGCCCTCAAACATTGTCTGTATCCAATGTAACTGAAAAACTAATTGATCAAATTTTACAAAATTTGATACATAAGTCACTTGTATGTGACCCTAGTGCTGATTAGTTTTGGGTACTATTCGGAATAAACCTTTTTTTGAGAAATGGCCCTCAAACATTGTCTGTATCCAATGTAACTGAAAAACTAATTGATCAAATTTTACAAAATTTGATACATAAGTCACTTGTATGTGACCCTAGTGCTGATTAGTTTTGGGTACTATTCGGAATAAACCTTTTTTTGAGAAATGGCCCTCAAACATTGTCTGTATCCAATGTAACTGAAAAACTAATTGATCAAATTTTACAAAATTTGATACATAAGTCACTTGTATGTGACCCTAGTGCTGATTAGTTTTGGGTACTATTCGGAATAAACAACCGCCTTTTTTGAGAAATGGCCCTCAAACATTGTCTGTATCCAATGTAACTGAAAAACTAATTGATCAAATTTTACAAAATTTGATACATAAGTCACTTGTATGTGACCCTAGTGCTGATTAGTTTTGGGTACTATTCGGAATAAACCTTTTTTTGAGAAATGGCCCTCAAACATTGTCTGTATCCAATGTAACTGAAAAACTAATTGATCAAATTTTACAAAATTTGATACATAAGTCACTTGTATGTGACCCTAGTGCTGATTAGTTTTGGGTACTATTCGGAATAAACCTTTTTTTGAGAAATGGCCCTCAAACATTGTCTGTATCCAATGTAACTGAAAAACTAATTGATCAAATTTTACAAAATTTGATACATAAGTCACTTGTATGTGACCCTAGTGCTGATTAGTTTTGGGTACTATTCGGAATAAACCTTTTTTTGAGAAATGGCCCTCAAACATTGTCTGTATCCAATGTAACTGAAAAACTAATTGATCAAATTTTACAAAATTTGATACATAAGTCACTTGTATGTGACCCTAGTGCTGATTAGTTTTGGGTACTATTCGGAATAAACCTTTTTTTGAGAAATGGCCCTCAAACATTGTCTGTATCCAATGTAACTGAAAAACTAATTGATCAAATTTTACAAAATTTGATACATAAGTCACTTGTATGTGACCCTAGTGCTGATTAGTTTTGGGTACTATTCGGAATAAACCAAACCGCCTTTTTTTGAGAAATGGCCCTCAAACATTGTCTGTATCCAATGTAACTGAAAAACTAATTGATCAAATTTTACAAAATTTGATACATAAGTCACTTGTATGTGACCCTAGTGCTGATTAGTTTTGGGTACTATTCGGAATAAACCTTTTTTGAGAAATGGCCCTCAAACATTGTCTGTATCCAATGTAACTGAAAAACTAATTGATCAAATTTTACAAAATTTGATACATAAGTCACTTGTATGTGACCCTAGTGCTGATTAGTTTTGGGTACTATTCGGAATAAACCAAACCGCCTTTTTTTGAGAAATGGCCCTCAAACATTGTCTGTATCCAATGTAACTGAAAAACTAATTGATCAAATTTTACAAAATTTGATACATAAGTCACTTGTATGTGACCCTAGTGCTGATTAGTTTTGGGTACTATTCGGAATAAACCTTTTTTTGAGAAATGGCCCTCAAACATTGTCTGTATCCAATGTAACTGAAAAACTAATTGATCAAATTTTACAAAATTTGATACATAAGTCACTTGTATGTGACCCTAGTGCTGATTAGTTTTGGGTACTATTCGGAATAAACCAAACCGCCTTTTTTTGAGAAATGGCCCTCAAACATTGTCTGTATCCAATGTAACTGAAAAACTAATTGATCAAATTTTACAAAATTTGATACATAAGTCACTTGTATGTGACCCTAGTGCTGATTAGTTTTGGGTACTATTCGGAATAAACCAACGCTTTTTTTGTGAAATGGCCCTCAAACATTGTCTGTATCCAATGTAACTGAAAAACTAATTGATCAAATTTTACAAAATTTGATACATAAGTCACTTGTATGTGACCCTAGTGCTGATTAGTTTTGGGTACTATTCGGAATAACCAACCCCTTTTTTTGAGAAATGGCCCTCAAACATTGTCTGTATCCAATGTAACTGAAAAACTAATTGATCAAATTTTACAAAATTTGATACATAAGTCACTTGTATGTGACCCTAGTGCTGATTAGTTTTGGGTACTATTCGGAATAAACCAAACCGCCTTTTTTTGAGAAATGGCCCTCAAACATTGTCTGTATCCAATGTAACTGAAAAACTAATTGATCAAATTTTACAAAATTTGATACATAAGTCACTTGTATGTGACCCTAGTGCTGATTAGTTTTGGGTACTATTCGGAATAAACCAACCGCCTTTTTTTGAGAAATGGCCCTCAAACATTGTCTGTATCCAATGTAACTGAAAAACTAATTGATCAAATTTTACAAAATTTGATACATAAGTCACTTGTATGTGACCCTAGTGCTGATTAGTTTTGGGTACTATTCGGAATAACCAACCGCCTTTTTTTGAGAAATGGCCCTCAAACATTGTCTGTATCCAATGTAACTGAAAAACTAATTGATCAAATTTTACAAAATTTGATACATAAGTCACTTGTATGTGACCCTAGTGCTGATTAGTTTTGGGTACTATTCGGAATAAACCAAACCGCCTTTTTTTGAGAAATGGCCCTCAAACATTGTCTGTATCCAATGTAACTGAAAAACTAATTGATCAAATTTTACAAAATTTGATACATAAGTCACTTGTATGTGACCCTAGTGCTGATTAGTTTTGGGTACTATTCGGAATAAACCAAACCGCCTTTTTTTGAGAAATGGCCCTCAAACATTGTCTGTATCCAATGTAACTGAAAAACTAATTGATCAAATTTTACAAAATTTGATACATAAGTCACTTGTATGTGACCCTAGTGCTGATTAGTTTTGGGTACTATTCGGAATAAACCAAACCGCCTTTTTTTGTGAAATGGCCCTCAAACATTGTCTGTATCCAATGTAACTGAAAAACTAATTGATCAAATTTTACAAAATTTGATACATAAGTCACTTGTATGTGACCCTAGTGCTGATTAGTTTTGGGTACTATTCGGAATAAACCAAACCGCCTTTTTTTGTGAAATGGCCCTCAAACATTGTCTGTATCCAATGTAACTGAAAAACTAATTGATCAAATTTTACAAAATTTGATACATAAGTCACTTGTATGTGACCCTAGTGCTGATTAGTTTTGGGTACTATTCGGAATAAACCAAACCGCCTTTTTTTGTGAAATGGCCCTCAAACATTGTCTGTATCCAATGTAACTGAAAAACTAATTGATCAAATTTTACAAAATTTGATACATAAGTCACTTGTATGTGACCCTAGTGCTGATTAGTTTTGGGTACTATTCGGAATAAACCTTTTTTTGAGAAATGGCCCTCAAACATTGTCTGTATCCAATGTAACTGAAAAACTAATTGATCAAATTT